>JACEHZ010000576.1:0-463665 GCA_017893485.1 Hemerocallis citrina
CTGTGAACCTTTTCACATACTCTCTCAATTTCTCACCCTTCTTCTGATTGAGGTAGAGTAGCGAAATGCTGGTCTTCTCAGTTCGGCGGCTACTCACGAAGTGGGTGACGAAGAGGGTCTCAAATTGCTCGAAGGAGAATATTGAGGAAGAGGCAAGGCGAGAGTACCATTCTCGAGCTGGACCCTTGAGAGTTGCCGGGAAGGTTTTGCAGAGCAGGGCATCGGAAGCTTGATGGATGAGCATGAGGGTCTTAAAGCTTTCGATGTGATCGACGGGGTCAATCTCCCCGGAATAGGTCTCGAATTGAGGAAGGCTTAAAGCCGATCGGTACGGGTGCATCCATTATGGTCCGAAAAAAAGGAGGTCTACTAGGACGAAGGGCCCTTCTTCTAAGCTCTTCTTCTCGGTCTAACTGACCCAAGCGCCTCTCCATTTCGTAGAGACGGCGGTAGACAGCGTCGTCCCTTCGACGGTAATCAGCCGAGCCTCTAGACTCGTCTTCGTACGAGGGAGAGCGGGGGCTACGACGACGGTAGCTCCTAGAGCGGTGGGAACTTGGCATGTGCCGGAGGTTGCTAGGAGCTGGAGGAGGAGTTAGGGATAGTCGGCGAGGACTTCGGACCAGAGGAGGAGTGGGGATCATTGGAGCATTGGTGTTGTTGGGACGGAGATTGAGAGCTTGCAGGACGGTTGCTTGGAACTGCTGGAACTCAGCATGGGTGATGGGCGCCTCATCGTTCCTTGGGTGTTGCCGACCGGCAGGGGAGTGTGGTCTTCTTCTGTGATGCTCGGGGGACTCTCTCCGCCCCCTTCGGATAGGGGACCTTCTGTAGTCTCGGCGGTGAGGAGATCGCTCATCCGGACGTTGTTGGCGGGAGGCTCCCTCTCGGGCCCGCTTTTCATCCAGACGGTGGCGAAGATCCTCATCCTTCTGCCGATTGAGGATGGTATTGCGGAGGTCGGAAGCTCGGGAGTTGTGGGAGGCCATAGAGTCCATAGAGGCATTGTGGATTGAGACATGGTCCTGGTGGAGAGGTTGTTTCTGTGGGTTCGGACGCGAGCCCCCCGCACCTGCATTGTGAGTGGCGGAGGGACCCTTAGGAGGTTGTTGGTTCAGAAAAGGAGGCTGGTCCGGTTGGAGAGGGTCCTCGGCTTGAGGTGGAAGTTGCCCCTGCTGCTGAGCGGGTTGGATGGGGACTTCCTGTTGCGGATCGGGGTTGGGTCCGCGGTTGGACCCTCTGGATCTTACTTTTCTAGGAGGCATGGCTGGAGAAGATCTGACCAACGGGAAGAGGGATTGCTATTCTTGGTGTTCCCACAGACGGCGCCAATCTGTTACCGCTAAATCTGGTGTGGGGGTAAACAGATAGTATTTGTGGATTCTTGGAAAAGGCGAATAGCAAACCTGAACCTGTTCTGCCGGAGTTTGACCGCTGACTCCCGCCGTTCACCTGCAAAAAGTGCGAGACACCGAGGTTAATCCCGGCGACGCACCCTCCGATGCTCAAGTCAGTAATCAGGGATGATTATGAAAGAGCGTAAATTGGCAAAAGATTGATTACCTCTTAATAGAGATGGATGGGGGGTATTTATAGGCGTCTCAGGGATCAGATTAGGCATGTAATTCCCGTGTATAGATAAGGAATGTAATCCCTAATTCCTAGTGAAAGGATAGATATGAATCAGGGCCGTTGATTAGGATTAATCAGAAACCCTAATTCTATCCTAATGGGCCGGGTTTGCTGCGGGTTGTAACCTGCACCCAGTTGGGGTGAACCCGTTCGTGGGTTATTGGATCTTTGGGGGAGAGATCCAGACCCGCTTCAGGCCTATTAGTAGGTGAAATTACCATTTTACCCCTAAGCTTTAAGATTCGTTACTGATTTGGACGGTTCTGATTTAACCCCATTTTTTAGCCATATCAAGGGGGTTTGGAAAGTTTTTGCTTGATTAATTATCTTCAATTAGGGGCTGTTTTCATTGGTTGGTTTTCTTGAGGCAATGATTATGACAGAGAAATATTGAATTCTACGGTTTGAGAAATTTCTCGGGTCTTTTTATTTGAATAGGGAAGCAAAACTAAATTCTTCCTTTCTCTTTGCTTACTCCATCTTAACTACAACATTAGTGAGATAACTATAATGTTTGCACCCAAATGCTTGGAGACAAAAAAAAAAAGAAGAGAAAACACTGAAAAGAAGCATATTAATCATGTATTGAATTCAAGATAAATTTGAGCCTCTCTCATTCTCTCATTTTCACAATGTTTATTTCTTTTTATATATTCTCTTTATTGAATTTATGGTTAATTTGGTGCATTAATTTTCTCATTTAGTATTTTTTTTTGTAGTCTGATTTTGTGGGCGGTGGTTTGTCGGTTCTATTTCGAATTTATTATGTGATTTATGCGGTATTTATTCATCTTTGCTTCTTATAGTATGTTCTTAACACATTGGTATTTAGTATTTCGTATATCTTATCTTTCTTATAAAGTGTTAGGGTTTGGGTGCTCTGATTTGGAGCTCGAAATGGGTATTTCGTTGGATTTGATCTCTTTATGGGGTGTAATCATTCAGGTATGGGGTTAGGATTTTAGTGAACGAATTTGGGGTTCGAGGTAAGTATTTCATTGGATTTCATCTCTTTTTCGAGTTGTAAACATTATTTTTTTTTTAATTCACCCATTCTCTCAAGTTCTCTGTTTTTCTCTTTCAAGTATAGGGTTAGGGTTAGGGTTAGGGTACTCGGATTTGGAAATCAAGTGGGTGTTTCTTTGGATTTGACCTCTTTATCTTGCTGAAATCTATCAAGTTTGGGGGTTATAGTTAACAAATCATTTACATGATATTCTTTCTAACCTTTTAGTCAACTTGAATTTTAACATCCATATCAATATTTTTATCAACTATAAGGGAAACATTTGCACTCGGGAATAGAATGAAAACTAATGCTTCGTACAAAAGTTATCAACAACTTTCCATGCAATATCTCCACTCTAGCTCCCATGTCCTCCCCCACACATGCGCAGGGTACCTAGTTTTTATAGTTATCCGAATACACATAACCCTCTTCTTAAAACTTACAGCACTACCTTAGGATAAGTTAAATTTTAGATTAACCCTCCAATATATAAATATTACACATCCACCCTCATTCATGTAAATCCATTCAATTATGTTACATATCCAGAAAATATCCAAATAAACCCCGACAAGTGCTCGCATTTTCATAAAGGTCCTTATTAAAACTAGGATGTTACACTATCATCGATTGAATCTTACATTAAACTCATAACTGCGATAGGTTCACACATGAAGAATAACAATTGAACTCTTACATGACAATAATTTACTTGGAAATATATATATATTTGAAGTCCCACAAAACAACCGCTTAAATACTCAACTCTATTTTTGGACAGAAACATATCAGTATCGCAAAAGCCAAATTAATAGTTGCTTAATTATCAATAACGTTATTTGTCAATTATGTTACTCAATAACAAACATTTGTACCCCGTTCGTATTTTCCCACGAGTCCAAACAATCTCCACGTCACATTTTGTGATCCAAACAATCTTCACGCGACATTTTGTGGAGCCCAAAAATATAAACATATATCCGCCAAAATGCCGGGCATCGTCGCGAGCCGCACGCTGAACCTTCCTAGCATGTACATCTAAAAAGTCAAAAAATTAATTTCTGGTTGACTACTTTGCCAAAATTCTAGATTCTACAAACGATCCAAACTTTTAAACATTTACTCTTACAGAGTCATCACATATTCACAATATATTCTTTTTCTCAATGAGACAATATTCACATATCACAATCATTTCATATCATAATCATAATCCAACCAAATCATCACTGCCATAAGAGCATCTCCCACCACGTTAGCTATTTTGGCTAACTAAAATAGCCAAAATGGATAACAAATGGATAATTTGGCTAGCGAAAAAAGTCTCCACTCCAACCATGTTATCTATTTTGAATAACCATTAATAATTTAAAGCCCAAAATAAAATAAAATAAAAATATAAAATAAAAGCCCATAAAAAAGCCCAATACAAAATAAAATTTCTAAGCCCAAAAATAAAATTTCGCAATTTTCGCAATTGATTTCGGCGATTCTGCAACAACAGAAATATAAATGTCGTGATTCCGCAATTTTCCGCGATTCCGCAATTTTCGCGATTGATTTTGCAATTTTTGCAATTGATTTTGCAATTTTCGAGATTGATTTCGCAATTTTTGCGATTGTTTTTGCAATTTTCGCGATTGATTTCCGCAATTTCGTAATTTTGTGGTTTTGGGAAGAAGTTTAGCGAGCGGTACATACTCGCCAGATCTGGCGAGTGAATATTAGAAATCTATTTTGGCGAGTGGTTTGGCTAGTCCCGTTGGAGCATATTTTTGTCTTTATATTAGCTATTTTGGCTAAAATTGAACGATGGCTAGCATGGTTGGAGATAGTCTAACAAATGTTTCATCTTTACCATATACTTTCTTAAAACATCTTTAAAATATCACTCCTAAAAATCCATTACTGAAACAGGACAACAAACAGAGCGAAGTTGTAAGAATCACAGAAAATCAAGCACTCAACTGAATTTCATGTTATTTAGCTAGAATTAAATATGGATGAGTCTATGAATCTCAGTTTCAAGTTTGTTCATAATAGAACATATAAAGGTTCAAAATAGTCTCAAACCAAAATGTATACAGATTTTTGGAACTAGTTGAAACATACACCATCATGCTTCATGAAAATCATTCTAAATCATATACTAATGAAAACAGAGACTTTTTGGGTTCGTAGGAAATATTAGAGAGTCTACTACAACTATGTATATAACAATTTTATAATTTAACAGTCTATTCTTGGTATAATTTGACATGCAAGACAGTGGGTTTGGATTTCTAGAAAAACGGCAATGTCGGCTACTTCGGAAAATCACAGAAAATACAATACTTAATGAAAATCTGAGTTCTGTAGCTCAAATAGAGGATATATGAGTCTACTTCAAATTTGTCACTAAAATTTTTGTATAAGATGCCACATGTAGGGTCGAAACCTTAAAACACTAGAACATGGTCAGAATTTTCAGGTTATGTTATTTTCACTTGGAAAGACTAACTCCTTGACATACACAATATGATATGTTTGCTTAATGTTAGGATTATTTCTTATATACTCGTGGTTCGAATTAGAAGAATAGACGACGAAGCACGGAGGTTGAAGCGTCGATGAGAGGAGAAGGTAGAAACAAAGCAGCAACAGCAACAACAACAGAAAGCTGTGCAGTCAACTGTGTGGTCGACTGCACACCCCTCGGGTCAGGGCACTAGTGAGGTGCGGTCGACTGCAGTTGGGAGCAGTCGACTGACCGCGACTGAAGCAATATTTTGGGCCTAGGTGTTAGAGATCGTTTCAACCCAATCTTCAACTCTAAGTCAGATCGTACGACTTTTATTCAGTGACTTCTTCTACAAGATATATAGGACGACTGAAATATCAAGACTAACCTAGGGTTCTCTCTATTCTTCTTCTATTTATTGTAATAGCCTCCAATATGAGATGTGAAGTACTTCATTGATATTTCCTTCATTGCAAAGAGAGACTTGAGAGATAGTTCGTGGTGAGAGAGTTTAATTTCTTGTATTATGTGAATCTGTAACTCCTTTTAATCTCTTCTAGTTGTATATTATATCTCCTTATATTTCCCTCCGGTTATAACAAAAGCTAACCGGGATAAATCCTTGTGTGTTTGTGTTGGATTGGTGGATCTAATTGTTTGCTTGTTCGATTGATTCGTCTCATCTACCTCGATATTCTCATTGCTTTAATCTATTTTGCTGCGCCACTAGTTTCGTTGACATCCCCCAACAAAGTGGTATCAGGAGGTTGTCGAGTCTCTTGGTTAAGATGACATATCTGAGTCTTTTGAAAATCATGTAGTTCGATGGAAATATCAACTTCAATCTTTGGAAGATAGACATGTATGATTATCTAGTTCAAGAACGTCTATAGTTTGTAGTAAAAAAGAAGGACAAACCATCCGAATGAAGGAAGATGTTTAAGATGATATTTTTGAAAGAGCCGTAAGTCTAATATGACTATCATTGGCAGACGAGGTCAAGTACAAATTTTTTGAAGAAATTAGCACGGCGAAAGTTATTTCGTTTGTGGAAAAAACTCATAGTTGACTACTATAGTTCCTCGTTATTAGATCAGATGTAATGAAAGAGAAAGTTATTCCGTTTATCAATGAAGGATAGTACCGATCTTCATGATCACATCACAGAGTTCAACAAGGTGCTATCAGAACTCAAGGCGATAAACGTGGATGTGAGTGAAGAAAATAAAAATTTCAACTTGATATATGCACTGCCAGATTCGTACGAGCATTTGATCACTATGCTACACGGTAAATCTGCCAAGAAGAGTATTAAGGTGGATGGTGTAATCAAAGCATTAAAAGAAAATTAACTTAGGAATGTGTTGGTGTATGCCCTAGAGGCCAGTTTTGTATTGACATTACTAATTTATATTGTATCATGACATTTATTTCCTATTCAGACATTTTATTTATTGTGAATTAAATGAACATAATAAAATCATCAGAATAGTAAGTTCAATGTCATGGAATATCAAGTGCATGACTTGATTATGAGATCCTATTGGCTGAAATCATAACACTATTATTAAATGTCCCTAGTCAAGTATTATTGTGAATTAGGACAACGATAATACATAAAGAGTAGTGTGTGCGTAGACTGATGACCATTCTTACGGGTCATAGATATGAGATATCAAGTTTTCACATGGGTACATATTAGAGTAATAATGTACGGGGCTGACCCACTATGAGAATGCTAAATGGATCGTTATGTGAGTGTCATAAGTGGTTCTCACAATGACCATGAGACTTGAAGTCACTATGGTTTCCTACATGAGAAATTATATGTTTTAATGCCGTCAAACATTACTTGTAATAAAGTGATTATAAAGTCGAATATTTGATATACTACAAATCATGCTGAGGGATGTGAGTGACTTAGATAGGATTTGTCCCTCCTACATAACATGAGCGATACATATGGGCCCCTTGATTGAATGAAACTACAAAATGCATGGTTCTCCATAAATGAGTCAATATGAGATATTAAGCTCATTTGTTTTAGTAAGTCTACCCGGACATCAAGAAACCAGATATTGAACTATACAAAGGTGACACGCTCTATGTTTTGTGATCAATTAAGGTATCTGGACAAAATGACTAGACTACATGATAACATTTTTCACGGATAGGTTATGTCAAATCAATGACATTCTCGTTACTTGAGTAGCAATGATGTGTTGCTAGATATCGCTCACTGTTTGTAACACTAGAATATGATTTTAGTATTACTGTCAAAGTAATGGGAACCTACAAGATCACACACTTAGAATGGACCGAAATTGATATTTAAATTCATGAGATGAATTTAATTGGAAATCTTAGTAAGACTTGGACTTCTGACATGATTAGGTAATTAATTATATTAAATGGGCCAACAAAAGTTAGAACGCCCACACACGAATCTGACCTAGGACAGATTGTGAGTCCACCCGCCTCGCCACTCTCTTAGGGTTAATTTTCTGCACCTATATATACGCTATATTTATGTGGAAAAGACAATGAAAAACTCTAGCCGTCATAGAAACTGTGAGAGAGAGAGACCGTGAGGAACATCCCCTTCCTGCAACTAGCACCGCGGCGTGAGGGAGAACTTGATTTGATCCATTCATGTGGATATAGTAGATACACCGCAACCTTTCCAGTGCTATGATTGACATAGTTCGGAGACACCAGATCCATCTTTAAGGTATAACTCCTAAACACTATTTATGATTTTTGCATGGATCCATGGCTAGGTTTTGATATTTTGTGACTTTTTGGCTGTGTATTTGATATGTGATTGCCCTCGAAACCTAACAGAAGGAGGCTCAAAAATCATCGCCTACTCCTATATGTTGTCTAGTAGTGGAAGGTCATTCAATTGAAAGTCAAAGTGCATTGCAAAAGGATTTGATCTGTTGCCGATATTGCAAGAGGTTATGGCATATCAAGAAAGACTGTTGGAAATTACAGAATCAGAAGAGCGCCAAGGATGACAACTTTACTGCAAATGTGGTTTACCCTTCTGAATCAGGTGATTTGTGTCTTGTTGTTTCAAATTATTTAGAAGTGGATTCTAGTTGATTTCTTGACTCAGAGAGTTCTACTCATATTTGCTCTAAGAGGGTATTGTATTCTACTTATAAGTCTACTACAGGGCGTTGTGTGAGAACGAGACTGTGGAAATTTGTGAAGTAGTAGGTGAGGGGACCGTTGAGTTGGAGATGTCATGTGGAAAGAAGTACACTCTAAGGGATGTCTTGCATATTCCTCTGCTAAAATGGAATCTAATTTCTTTGAGAACTCTTGAAGCACACAGCTATAGGTACACATCTCAAGGTGGAGTTCTGTCTGTTTATCATGGTCGTCGTAAGGTGGTTAGAGGTATAAGAGTTGTTGGGTTAAGACAACACAATCTCTACAAGCTTTGAGGGATCTGAAATACCTGTGCAGGTGTTGCTTCTTTTTTCGATATTCTCGCAAGTTCATCTAGTCTGCCGCAACCCGCATCATCAACACTATACCACGACGTTCGAATATTGTTGAAAGGTGGATAGTGCCTTGGGGTAGGTGGAGTTCGTGCAGAGGTTGGCAGCTCCGTGTTAACACGTACTGAGGTGTACCCTTGATGGGGTATACTGGTCATTGCGGTTGGGTAGAAGGTTTGTTCAACTAGATGAACAACTATTGTTCTAAGTATGTTCAGAAGTGGAGTTTAGTAGAGTTTAAAGATGAAGAATCGCATCATGGTGATAGCACTCGTATGCAATCCAAGGTGGAGGTTGTTAGGATTATGTCTTGTATACTCGTGGTTCGAATTAGAAGAAGAAACGACGAAGCACAGAGGTCGAAGAGTCGAAGAGAGAAGAATGTAGAAAAAAAGCAGCAACAGCAATAGAGAGTTATGTAGTCGACTGCACACCCCTCGTGTCTGGGCACTAGTGAGGTGCGGTCGAAGGCACTTGGGTGCAGTTGACCGACCGCGACTAGAGCAACGTTGGGGGCCTAGGTCTTGGAGATCATTTCAGCCCAATCTTCAACTCCAAGTCAGATCGTTCGACTCCTATTCAATGACTTCTTCTACATGATATATTGAACGACTGAGATATCAAGGCTAACCTAGGGTTCTCTTTATTTTTCTTCTATTTATTTTAATAGTCTCCAATATGAGAGGTGAAGTATTTTATTGATATTTTTTCCATTACAAAGAGACTTGAGAGATAGTTCTTGGTGAGTGAATTTAATTCCTTGGATAGTTCTTGGTGAATGAGTTTAATTCTTTGTATTGAGTGAATCTATAACTCCTTTTAATCTTTTCTAGTTGAATATTATATCTCTCTATATTTTCCTCCGGATTAAGCAAAAGCTAACCGGGATAAATTCTCGTGTGTTTGTGTTGGATTGGAGAATTTATTTGTTTGGTTGTTCGATTCATTCGTCTCATCTATCTCGACATTCTCATTGCTCTAATCTATTCCGCTACGCCACCGGTGTTCGTCGACATCCCCCAACACTTAACATGTCAATATACTCATTCATTCACAAAGCATGTCTAACCCGGATTTCATTAGATAAAATAACGTGATTCGAAAACAATAATTGGAACAATCGCATTATTCAGGTAGACAAGCACGTAGAGTAAATAGAAATGCTATTAAGGTTGAGACGACCCACAAAATATTTGGAGAACCCTTTCTATTTAGGTGCTTTAAAATCTGCATTCATCATTATCACCATCCACCCTAATCTTCAATTCTGCTTCTTCTGAATTCCTCCCAAAACCCTCTCTGTCTCTTTCTATTTCCCCCATCTTCCTCTAGTTTAGTTAACACACCCCTTCTTAGAGCATCCATAGTCATTTGAGGTAAAAAATGACAAAATGCATATTTTACCTTTCCATTTCGACGAAATGCTGCAGTCGTCAAAAGGCAAAAAATGTATATTTTCGATAAAAATGAAACGTCTGTGATTAAAAAATTATTTATATAGTCAGAAACTGAGAAAATATTAATAAAATATACGGGTTCATCCCAAAAGGAAAAAAAATTGCAAAATAACCGGATGTTTCGTCCGGGTTTTAAGGAGGTTTTTTTTTGCAAAAAAAAATTGCAAAAACATTTACAAAATTGCAAAAATAATTTATAAATTTGCAATTTTTTTTAAATAATTGCACCCAGTAACCAATGATGGTATTTGCAAATTTTTTTTAAAGGAAATGGGACCCAATGGCCTAGACGAAACATTATATGCATATTTCTGGTGTTTTTTCTTTGTTTTTTTACTTTTTTTTAATTCAGATGAAACATCATGTTTCGTCCGATTATTTAAAAGTATAATTAAATAATCGAGACGAAACATGATGTTTCCTCAGGCATAATATACATTTTACTATTTCGAATGCTATTTATACCTTTCTACTATAGCCAAATAGGTAAAAAATGGTAAAATAGCCAACGACTGTGTCGGCTACAGTATTCCTAAAATGCAAAAAATGACAAAAAAGCAAACGAATGTGAGTGCTCTTATAAATGCTTAAACGAAAGCAACACCCAACCTCATGTCTCATGATTCTAACCTATATAGTAATCCACATGTCTACTCCTAACCCCTAAGATATAGCTACTAGCCCTTAAGATATATCTAGGACACTAATCTTCATTCTCGCCTATTTCAAATGGGCCACACTCAATTTACACTCCACATATACAGCACCAGCAAAACTCCCCAACATTTAGTAAGCAAAATTATAGTGAACTCCAACTTTGAATATGCAATTAATAAGACCAATAATTTCATATACATACAAATATAAGAGAATCATAATGCATAGACACATTACAAATAAATCCTCAAACAACAACAATATATATATATATATATATATATATATATAGAGAGAGAGAGAGAGAGAGAGAGAGAGAGAGAGCAGTATATATAGGATACAAGTACAATATCAGTCATACATCTAATATACATCTAACACTCTCTCTCAAACTCACGATGGATCAATCAGTGAGATTTTGCCCACTAAGTATTAGAATCTTTGGACAGTGTAAGATTTCATGAAAAAGTCGATTGTCGGCTATGAAGAAGCCACAAAATGAAGTGAAATGGTTTCTGCCTCAAAACGCTCACATACGAAGTGACAATCAATCTCTATATACTTCGTCCACTCATGAAAAATTCGGTTGCTTGAAATATGTATATCACTCTAGTTGTCACAGTGAAGAAGAGTGACTCCTGTAAGGATGACACCCATATATGATAATAAACATCGAACATGAACAATCTCTTTAGTAGTTGCAGTCATCGCTTTGTACTTGGCCTCGGTGAAAGAACATGCAACAACTATCTATTTCTTTCTTCACCATAAGATCAGCGAATTACCAAGAAAAAGACAGAAACATGTGGTAAACCGTCTAGTAGTAGGACCCCCTGCCCAATCTAAATCAGAATATGCACTAAGCACCAGTCTAGATATAAAGAGCATGAATAATGAGAGTGTGATAGTGCCCCGAAGATATCTGAGGATTCGAAGAAGAGCACTGTAGTGAACTGATCGAGGGGTTGAAACAAACTGGCTGACAATACTGACTGCATGAGCAATATCGGGTATGGTCATGCATAAATAGACAAGCTATTTAACAATCTTCATATATCCATTGGGTTCGGGGAGGATCTCACCATATGTGGGATGAAGCTTCACATGAAGCTTTAAGGGAATATCAGCCAATCGATTGTCAGATAGAGTTGCTGCAAAAATAATATTTGATATGTATTTCTATTGAGAAATGAATATCCCCCTAGGAGCCTGAGAAATCTCTAAACCCAGAAAATAACCTAACCATCCTTGATTCTTCATATGAAATTGCTGATGAATGTTTCCCTAAGTGGATACAATACCTGTCGAGTCGTTCCCTGTAATAATCATATCATCAACATACATCAATAGAAATACCCTCCCCTATAATGATGACCGCATAAGCATAGAGTGCTTCTGTGAGTCTGAATGAAACCTACATGTGTTATGACACGTCGAAAGCACACAAACCAAGCTCGAGTAGCCTGTTTCTGACCATAAATAGCTCGGCGTAGACGAAAAACATGACGCTGAGGGGTGGTGAGGCCAAGAGGAGGCTACATGGAAACAACCTTAGGTAAGGTACTATGAAGAAATGCATTCTTTACATCCATTTGGTATAACAGCCACTGACAAATGACAGCAACGACAAGAAAAGTGCGAACTGTGGTCATCTGGGCAACTGGAGCAAAAGTCTCATCATAATTAATGTCATACTTCTGAGTAAAATCTCTGGGAACTAAACCTGTAACGACATGGGCCGCTCATCTTCTTACGCATCTCACGCGTCTACGCTTGCCTACACGCCTAAAAAATCTGACCACGGCCCCGCCACAGGGCACAACCTCACTCTCTAGCGAGTATATACTAATGGATCATTGTCAATCCTATTTAAACCTATTCTTCACATCTAATCCATCTAATATGGGACTATATCTTTCAACCATCACCACCTTTATTACCCTATCACTTTCAAGCTTACATGCATGCATATATATTACATACTACACCCATGCACTCATATATATATATATATATATATATATATATATATATATATATATATATATATATAAAATAAAACACAAAGAAAGCTATCAAGTGGCTCTCCTTCAATTCCTCCAAAAATCAAAGGCTCAGATTTAACCTCACAAAACATATTTTTCCTCCAAAGTTTCCCCTCAAAACTCAAATTCAAATCCCCTACACAAAACAACTCCTATATTTATTTAATTATTTTCTCTCTCTCTCTCTCTTCCTCCCTCTTCTATTCAAAAAATTGAGAAAATAATTTTTTTTAAAATTTTTAAAAAATAAAAAAAATTAAAAACTAAAAAAATTAAAAATTAAAAAACTTTTAAAATAATTCAAAAAATCAAAAAAATCATATATGTTTTTTGCTGGACCCCCAAAAGTTTCTCATATAATATGTTTGCTACTTTAATCAATTTGCTGGACCTTCCAAAACTATTTTATATGATCAAATAAGGTGCACCGTTCCGAAGACATGCCGTAGGCACGTGTCAATGGGAAAACCTAGTATATATATATATATATATATATTATACTACCATATACTTAAGCCAACCTAAGCCCATAATCCTTTAAGGTATTACAATCATGCCTCCTTATGGACTTAGCATCCCCGCTAAGCTTGTGTTCTTCATCTAGCCATGACCTCCTGGTCCCGCCAGCGTACTAACATGTTCTTCCTACAAGCGTAATGCCTCTGACCCCACTAGTGTGTACACCCATTGTGTCCTACCATCGGCGTCAAAAGTCAGCTCTAATACCATTTGTAACAATCTGGACCTGCTCAGCTGCTTACGCATCTCACGCGTCTACGCGCGCCTACATGCCTAAAAAACCTAACCACGACCCTACTACATGGCACAACCTCACCAAAAGATCTAGCTTAGTAGGTACTAATGGATCATTAGAAATCCTATTTAAACCTAGTCTTTCACACCCACTCCATCTGATATGAGACTATATCTTTCAACCATCACCACCTTTATCACTTTGTCACTTTCAAGCTTACATGCATGCATATATATTATGTACTACACACACACACACATACACATATTATACTAACCTATACTTAAGCCCAATTAAGCCCATAATCCTTAGGGGTATTACAAGACAAGCCTTGTTCGCTCAATGGAACTCAATAGAACCACCAGGTCGATATTTGATCTTGAAAATCCACTTGCAATGAACATGCTCGACTCCCTCTAGTTGTGCAACAATATCCCAAGTGCCAGTCTGATCAAATACACGAAACTTTTCTGCAATAGCTTCCTGCCACTTTGGATGTTGAATAGCTTCGTGATAAGATTTGGGCTCACATGTGGAGTGCATGGCAGTAAGGTATGCATGAAACTGTGGTGAGTAAGATGCTAGTATGGCAAAGTCAAACTGGTTGGGAGCACCAGTGGCATCTAGTGTAAAACTTGTCGGTGGGATACCCATAGTGGAACGAGTAGAGTGACGGGCCGCTAGTGGATGTGTAGGCTGTGGAGGTGATAGAGGTGGTGTAGGTGTCTGTAGAGGTGGTGATGCAGGTGGCGTGGGCACATGTGGAGGTGATGATGCAAGTGGTGTGGGAGGAACCTCTATAGAAGTGACATGAATCATAGTATCTATGTGAGATAGGAGTGGAGCTGCAGGGGTGGCATCGAAGGAAAGTTATGAAGATGTATCCAGGAAGGTATTCAAAGAAACCGGGAAATCGAGAAAGTGAACATCCTGAGGGGAGGACTAGTAAGGGGAGTCTTCCACAACGAAGACATGACGGGAGATATGGAGGCAACGCGCCAAGGGATCATAGCAATGACATCCCTTATGCTCAGAACTGATATCTAGGTGAACACCATTAGCTTCCCCGGTGGTCAGCTTCGTGTGCTCAGATAGGGAGAAGGACGTAACAGGTGAACACAAAGATATAGTGCATACCGTAGTCCAATGGAAAGTGGTGAAGGGCCTCATGCAGCGTTTTATTAGGCAAGGGACTGATGTTAATGAGGGTGACAGAAGTCATGACAGCTTCAGCCAAAAGGTACAGGAAATATAGGAAGAGATTAAAAGAGCGCAGGTCGTCTCAAGAATGTGACAATGCTTGCATTCAGCTATACCATTCTATTCATGTGTCTGAGGGCATGACTGCAAAGGGTGTCGTGAGACAAAAGAATCGATCGCATAATAGTAGAAATGTACTCACGAGCACCGTCAGAGCGAAAAATGCTAATGCGCACACCAAGCTAAGTATGAATCATGGTCACAAAGGCCTGGCAAATGGCAGGAATCTCATATCAATGGCGCATAATGAACAGCCATGTGTAGCGAGTAAATTCATCTATGAAACTAACATAATAAAGATATCCTTCACTAGAAGGAACTGAAGAGGGTGCCCATATGTATGAATGAACAAGCTGAAAAGCATGAGTAGACTGAGAAGTGCATTTATTATTAAAAAAAGAGCTATGTGTTTCGCTGACAACCCTAACAAATGGACAAATGTGTAAAATAAATACGACCAAGAGCACCTCTACGAGCTTAACTCTTTAGGCAAGACTAACTAACATGACCTAAATGTCTATGCCACAGATCGACATCAGATGACATGACACCAGCAAAACTAGAATGAGATCCATGTGCATGAAGATAGACGACCATGTCGACTAGCGCGCCCAATCTTCTGTCCAGTGTGCGGATCCTCTATAGAACAACCAAAAGAATTGAATGTAACGAATGGTAAGGCCATTATCGCACATAGCACTAATGAAAATAAGGTCCATGGATAAATGAGGAGCATAAAGAACAAAATGTAATGTGAGAGTGAGAGAATTAATAGTTCCTGAGCGTGTAGTGAGAAGTAGTGAGCCACCAGCTGTGTGCGATGATGAAGAGCGAGAGGAAAGTGCAGTGCTGGTGGTGAGAAGTGTATCATCACTAATAAGATGGTGTGATGCACCAGAATCGAAAATCCATGAAGAATGCGTAACAGGAGTAATAGAGAAAGTATGAGCAGAGAAGCGAGCATTGGCAGACTAACTGGAGGTCTGGAGTTCCAGCTGAACGAGGTGATGCCGAAGGTTCAGCAGGAGATGACAAAGCTATAGTAACTGCCATGGCAGGAGGTGTACGAGAAGGATTAAGGAGATGAGGTAAATCATGTTGCTTCCTCCGCTGTTGGGCCTAAACTAGAAGCTCTAGATGTTGGACAAAGCAATCTCTATCAGAATGACCAGCCTTCTAAAAATAATTACAAAATCAAAGATGAAAGGCAGGCTCTAAGTGCCCAATCTAGTTGCAAATAGAGCAAAGGTGATTGAGGTAATCAGTGAGAGGGGCGATGCAACTGTTAGGAGGAGGCATGTGACGGTGTGGAGCCCGCAGGAGGCATGCATGAATTTAGTGAAGACGAGAAGGTATTGATGACTCCATGGGTGATCTAGAAGCAATAGAACCTAGTTACAAAAGACTTTATTTATTTATTTTAATTTTAGCTCTAATTCGGGCAGGATTTAGGTCTGGAAATCGGGTTTTCATGTTTGTGAAGGAGACTTGGATTTGGAGCGGGGATTAAGTGGATTTTGGATTTTGTTGTGGGATTTTGGATTTAAAATTGGGAGCGAAATCGGATTTGGATATGGATATATATATATATATATGGATAAGGATTTGAGATTTGGTTTTGGATTTATTTAATTATTTATTTTTAAGAGAGCAGGTCGGGTTGGGATAATAGGTTAGGTTTGGGGAGTTTGGATCGAGATTGAAATTGGTTGTTTGGGTATGGTTTCTTTTGGGTGTGGTTTTGGATTTATTTATTTATTTATTTTTAAGAGAGCGGGTCAGGTTGGGATAATAGGTTAGGGTTTTAGGAGTTTGGATCGGGATTGGAATTGGTTGTTTGGGTATGGTTTCTTTTGGGTGTGGTTTATTTTGGTTCGGGACTGGTTTAGGTTTGGTTTATTTGCTGTTTGAAGTGTAGGTTATGGGTCTAGTTGTTTGGAGTAAGGTTAATGGAGGTTGATGATGGAGTGGTTGTGGGTGACAGTAGATGATAGGTTGGATCTTAGCTGGCAGAGGGGGGAAGGATGTTGGGACTGGACGAGGCTATTGGATATGGTAAAGAGTTTGGTGGCAGTTGGGATAAGGAGGTTCGGGCTAGGTTTTGAAGGGGAGTTTGGCGACGGCTAGGAGAATGGGTTGGGGAACGGGAGAGGTCGGGAGGGCGGCAAGCTTCAGATTGCAAGCTTCAGGATTTGAGGGGATGTCGACGGGAGGAAAGTTTCGAGATAGGAAATTGCAGCGGGATTGTGAGGGAGTTCATGATTTTAACGGCGGGGAGAATAGGAAGGCAAACTTCGAGATCGGCGACAGGATCTGAAAGCGTGGATGCTACCGACAGGGATGATTTGGAGGTTGGAATTTTTTATTAGGGATTAGGGATTTGTGATTGGATTTGGGAGATTAGGGGTTAGGATTTGGGATTAGATTTGGCAATATGGAGTATGGTTGCTCAGATACCATGTTTGGTTAACAAATAGAGAATGAGAGAAAAGATGAATGAGTATTATCCGGCACTAAAGGCCAGTATATATATATGATACAAATGCAATCTTAGCTGTATATATGAGTATTATATACATATATATATGGTCTTATATCTTTGTTCAATATCCAAATATGAAGACCGTCTGATTGAATTGGCATGCATCGGGAGGTAGAAAAAACCCCAAAATACTTGGAAAATAACAAAAAAAACAACTGGGGGAGAAGCTAAAGAAGAAGAAGAAGGCGATTGGTAGAGGCAGTGGCGGTGGTGCGGCAGCAGTGGGCTGGTGGGGTGGTGGCGATGGTGCGGCGATGGTGATGGTGATGGCGATGGCGATGGCGATGGCGATGGGGAGGGGAGGGGAGGGGACAAGGACGAGGACGAGGAGAGGCGGAGGTGGTAGTGTGGTGAAGGTGGTGGTGGAGGGATTGGAGGTGGTGGTGGTGGAGGGATTGAGATTAGCAACGGAGATGGGGAGGGGGAGGAGGATGAGGAGGAGGAGCAGAGGTGGTGGTGGAAGTTGTGATGGTGGAGGGTTTAGAGGAGGAGGTAGTGGTGGTGGTGGTGATGGTGGTGGAGGGATTGGCATCAGGGATGGGCAGGGGGAAGGGGAGGGGAGGGGGAGGAGGATGAGGAGCGGCGGTGGTGGTGGCGTGGAGGGTTTGGAGGAGGCGGTGGTGGGATTGGGATTGAGACTGAAAGAGAAAGAAGATATGATGATGAGGATGAGGGTTTTTGGTTCTGATAGAGTCAACCGAACTGGACCAGATTTTTTTTCCTTTTTTTTCCGTCCAAACTTAAGTGAAACGTTTGGAGCCATTGAATCTAAGAAATCTTATATCTGAATTATAGCTTAGCGAGTGTTGAATCTTATACTAAGGTTTAAGTTCAGATCTTAGGGGATCACTGAGTCAACCGAACTGGACCAGATTTTTTTCTCTTTTTTTTTGTCTGTCCAAACTTAAGTCAAACATTTGGAGCCACTGAATCTAAGAAATCTTAGATCTGAATTATAGCTTAGCGGGTGTTAAATCTTATACTATGGTTTACGATCAGATCTTAGGGGATCACTTATATATATATATATATATATATATATATATATATATATATATATATATATATATATATAGGGAGAGAGAGAGAAAGAGAGAGAACGACGCATATCAGAAAGGGAGAGAAAGAGATTGACCATGAGTTTTGGTAAAGAACATAAAAAAAAACCAAGTGGTTTTTAGTTGTAGGGATAGAAATTGAACCGAAAGAATTAAAAAAACCCGATTTTTTATAGTTATTAGTATTTTAACTAGATTCATTAATCAAGGGCCACATACATCTAACGGTTAATAGTAATGTTTCTCATTTTTCTCATTTTTCTCATTTATCAAGTGTTTCTCATTGAAGCACTCTCTCTCACACACACACACACACACAGATATACATATATATATATATATATATATATATATATATATATATATATATATATATATATATATATGAGGGCTCTTCAGTTGCGCACTTTCCCACGGCCGTCTGATCCATGATCGAATCCTGATCTTGATCGGGTGGCTGTGGTTTCTCCCGCTCTTGTCATCTAATATTGAAAGTAGTTTGGACTTTTAACTTCTTCCAGCTACCCCTTCTCTCTCCTTCTGTCTCAGTTTTATCTCTCAATTCTTCTCTCTTTGAAATCCCTCCCAAATCCCAAACCCTAGCTCCTGACGTCCGTCTCTCTCTTCTTTCGCCGTCGAAACCCTAGCTTCTTCGTCCCTCTGTCATTCTCCCCCGACCTCCGCCACCAATATCCATCCCACCATTCGACTCAACCTCCAAAACCGATCTCCATCTGAGCACCGCCACCACCAATCGATTCCACCTCCAAACCCCCCGCCCTCCACAGCCTACCCCAAAGCTCCACCTTCGAAACCCTAACCTCCACTTTCCATCTCCACGCTCCTCTTAATTGTTTCATCCCCGAAGATTTTTCCCAATGTGTTTGCTGAATTCTTGAAACCCTAGTATTTTCTTGATTTTTTTTACTTATTATAGTTTAATTCATAGCAATTGATGGTGGTGATGACTGAGATTTGGTGGTTGTGAATTGTGATGGTATGTTTATGGTGGCAAAGAAGCAGACTTTTGTTAGTATTTTGTGGAAGATATGAGTAAGGTAAATTTTGGAAAATCCCATTTTATTTTATTTTATTTTTCTTGATGATGAGATTGTAATTGTATTTTGAATGTAATTTATTGTATATTCGTAGGAAACAAAGATAATTGTAGTAGTAATTTGGTTGAATTTTGGAGTTTAATCTCAATGTATTATTCCTTTTGATGTTTTTGTTTGTAATATCTATTTAAAAAAAAATTACCTTAGGTTGATGAGACTGTAGTAGTTATTTAATTGAATGTTGGGTTTAACCATGCATTCAGTCAATTCCTTGCCATATCAACTTGTAACTTCTAGATTTAGGGGCTCAAAGCTGCTGAAATCAACTTCTAATGATTTGTTTGCAGGTCAACTTCTCGCACCGATCAACCATGAAAACTCCGATGATCCCATGACTATTAGTCGGAAGTAGACAGAGACAAGTAGGAAGGAGACAATGAAACTATTCTTTGTTCGTTTAAGTAGTTTTAGGTCTTTCCTTGCACTGCTGCCAACTACTACTTGTTCACTTCAAAATGAGTGGGCGGGTATTGTAAGGATGAAGTGCATATTTTTGTTTTGATGATTTCATTCAGTTTTCCTTTTTATGCATGTGCAATGTCTCTCAAGTTAGTAACATTTGAACCCCCAAAACCATTTTATCTCAGACTTTTCCCATCCCATGCAACAAGACATTACCGAAATTGCATTTTGGAAGAATTCCCTTCTAACTTATTGGGATCGATCAATTCCGTTTATATTTTTAAGTTTTTAAATAAATTATAGCAATAACCAGATGATCACTTGTGCCAGCTATTCACATAGTTCAACACTCGCATCAATTTTATTGTTGTTTCTCCAATCGTCTGCAAAAGAACATAGTTCCCAATAATAGGTTTAGAAACCCAGTCCATAGATAAGATTTGATCAAAAGAAAGATGAGGAATCTACCAAAACATTCATGCTATAAACGATCATCTAGGAACAACACCAAGAAATATACAAACACAAAAGTTCATTGCTTCAAGCTTAAACAAACTCAATATTTTTCATACAAATATAAACAAACTTAAACATATGAACTTTGAAGCACTTCTTGTGGACGATTGAGGGACCAGACTCATCGTACTCTCCCTTGGAGATCCACACCTGTCAAAAAATTACAATACTACCGTCAGGTAACGACAATAACTATCTTCCACCCAAATAAACTTGAACAATCATACTTAATAAGTCAAAATAATTACCAACTATTTTCAGTTTTCACATCTTAATAATTCTCTTTCTACATTCTTTTTCTGAATTTTACTCACAAACCCATTCTTGTCTATACGAAACCAAATCATCATTAAAAACCTAATATCCAGTCAATATAACCATTTTTCTAATCTGCTTTAACTCCAAACATCAGTAACCTGAACTATATACCTCCTTCATACTTCGCTTTCCAACCACAACTAAAAATAATCCGATGTTGTTCTAAGAAAAAGATGAAAGAAAGGATTACCTGGGCTAGTCTTCGAAGAGCAATCGCAGACATTAATCCAAATGAACAACTGATACAAATGAACAACTTAAGATGAATACAACTGTATGGCTCAGCATCACACTAATTTTCTTCACTATCTAGGCTCAGAACCTTTTCAATATCACATTTCATGAACTTAGAAAAACCTCAGCAAATCATAAAGTTGACTGAATCAATGCAGTTAAAAAACCCATGGAAGCATAATGAATGTATCACCAAAACACAATACCAGGAAACAACTTGTGTCCATGCAATGAAGGTTAGAGCCTTATAAACACATCTCATATATTCAGAGAAGCAGCAGAAGTGTAATACACCATATCAAAACCAATTGCAAAACTACAAGAGACCCAAATTAAGTTCATCACTGCACAAATTCTGAAAATCTTCAATCCCTAATATGAATGAAGCATAATAGTGTAATATCATCAAATTGCAATCTCATAATGAAACATAATAATGTGATCTCCTCACATCCATAACCAAAATATGGAGTTCAAAATATTGAGTTACAAAGAGTGAAAAAGAATATTTTCACTATCAAATTCAGGCAAAAATGCTACTAACTGAGATGAAACTTATACTCCTATAATACTCATGAGATAACTGTCAATTGAAACCACAACATAAGTTCAAAAATAATTATTTCATCACTAGTCACTCCTCTATAAATCATAGTATGCAACTTCAGTTACATAATCCATCTCATCATCACTTACAACCAATGAGAAATAACAATCTCAAATTCAAACCCAGGCAACAAGCATGAATATTATCTTAGAAACTGATACTCATCTAGACATCATGATATAATTGTATATAAAGTTTAGATAAATTTTTTCCATCACTAGTCACTCCTCAAAAAATCATAGTGTGCAACTTCAGATACATGATCCATCTCATCTCCAAATTCAGACAAAAAAGCAACTAACCCAACTCAATTGTCACTGTTAAAGAATTGTTAATCTGGCTATTTTCAAATAATTGTTAAACTAAACACAATCATCAAGTGCAAACATCAGACCCAATCTCAAAATCAATCATAATGATCACCAACAATTAACAATTAACCATAAAGACAAGTGTCGAGCTGCAGGAGCGCAAATCAACAGCCATATGCAAAACCCACAAATTTCTCTACAGATCCCATGTCCAAACATCATCAATCCAAACCCTAAGTTAGAGAGAGAGGAAACAATAATACCTTTGGGGTGGTGCTCAGATCTTCACCCTACTCATATCTTCCAAAAAAATACTAACTAAAAGTCTGCTTCTTCGCAACCATAAACACACCATCACAATTCACAACCACCAAACCTCAGTCATCACCACCATAAATTGCTAAGAATTAAACTATAATAAGCAAACAAAATCAAGAAAAAACTAGGGTTTCACGAATTCAGCGAACACATTGGGAAAAAGCTTTGGGGATGACACAATTAAAAGGAGCGTGGAGATGGAGAGTGGAAGTTAGGGTTTCGAAGGTGGAGCTTTAGGGTAGGCTACGGAGGGCAGGGAATTTGGAGGTGGAATCGATTGGTGGTGGCGGTGCTCAGATGGAGATCAGGTTTGGAGGTTAAGTCGAATGGTGGGATGGATATTGGTGGTGGAGGTCGGGGAAGAATGAAAGAGGGACGATGAAGCTAGGGTTTCGACGACGAAAGAAGTGAGAGACGGACGTCAGGAGCTAGGGTTTGGGATTTGGGAGGGATTTCAAAGAGAGAAGAATTGAGAGATAAAACTGAGAGAGAAGGAGAGAGAAGGGGTAGCTGGAAGAAGTGAAAAGTCCAAACTACCCTCAATATTAGATGAGAAGAGCGGGAGAAACCACAACCACCCGATCAAGATCAGGATTCGATCATGGATCAGACGGTCGTGGGAGAGTGCGCACCAAAGGTGTGCGCAACTGAAGAGCCTTCATATATATATATATATATATATATATATATATATATATATATATATATATATATATATATATATATATATATATATATAATTAAGCAAATATGCTTTTTAGTCTGTGCACACAAATGTACCCCTGAAAAGACGAAAACACCTTCTACTAATACTCCTAACATAATTCAAAAATTAGATTATTTTATTACTATAATTATCAGTGTATATTATTGGACGTTTATTTATTTATGTACCCCTGAAAAGATGAAAACACCTTCTACTAATACTCCTAACATAATTCAAAAATTAGATTATTTTATTACTATAATTATTAGTGTATATTATTGGACATTTATTTATTTTTATATTTTTTTAGCATATAGTTTTTGGATTTGAATTTTTAAATATTATGATAGGTTTTTATGAGTTAAATGTTTTTATTGTTTTTTTTGTTCATGAAATATGATGAATTAAATGTGTTTGTTATTTCTTTTTTTTTTTTAATAAGGGCCAAAAAAATAGGCATGTGTATTATTTGCACATGGGGGTACTCTAGTTAATTCTAACTAAGCACCTCAAAATACTTGAGTATTACACATAGAGTTTAACATTTTAATTAGTGCCATGTTCTTACATTCTGCTACTGTATTTGATTGAGGTGAATAAGTGGGTATAGTTTCTGCCACTATTCCATATTTATTATAATACTCTAGGAATTCTCTATATCCCCCCCAGTCACTTCTAAATCTTTTATTTTTCAAACCAAGTTGATTTTTCATATGTTCCTTAAAAGTTTGGAATACAATAAGTGCTTTATCTTTAGATTTTAGCAACTAAATATTACAAAATTTAGAACAGTCATTAATAAATGTTACCATATACTTTCTACCTCCACAAGTTTGAAAAGATTTAAAATCACAAATATCATAGTGTATACATTCTAGAAATTGTGTGCTTCTAGTTACCGATCTAAAAGGCTTTCTAGTCATCTTAGTTTGTGCACATACTTCATATTTATCAAATTTCATGCTTGTATCTTGAGGTAAATTGCAATTTGATCAATATGTTATATTTTATGATAGTACACATGCCCTAATCTACGATGCATAGTCGTAGGGTCCACTGAATCATTATTGCTATCATAGTACAATTCATTAGCTAAACTTAATTTGTATAAACTATTTTCAAAGTAAGCCCATCCAAAATAATCTAAGTTAAGAGTCTATATGGTTCTACCACTAGTCATCTCGAAAGACATCCTAAGTTTGCTTAACCTACCATTTGAAATTAGGTTTTTAGCTAAACTAGGAATATAAAGACCATTCTGTAAAATCAATATTTTATCTAATGAGAGTTGCAGCTTAACAACTCCTTGTTCCTTGACCTGAACTATGCTACCATCTGCCATGTGCACAGTCTGATTTGCCATGCTGATCTCTTCATGTTGCATTTGCCATTTGTTGTATGCATTTTGCACCTGAATCTCGAACATAATTGCTCATCCCAGTATTTGACATTGTACATCATGCCTATGAAATCTGTCGTCTCAAATTCGATCAAGTTTAATTTCTCAGAACAACATGCACTTAGAGTTTTCTTGAGTGTCCTGCAATCTGCTGCCCCATATCCCCACTTTCTATAATTTTTATATTGACCCTTTTATTTAACCAAAGTTGGAATAGGTTTCAATTTTTGAAAATTATCGGCAATAAAATTAGCTGGCTTCATGGCAACGAACCTAGGAAACTTTATTTTTATTTTTATATAGAGTGTAACTTGCTTCAACTATTTGTTCAACATTCACCTCTAACTTGTTCCTATTCCAAGTTTGACCTTAAATCAGTACAAAACGTTCCATATCAGCTAACTTAGTATGGACTATCTTATGATACATAACAGTTTTAAAAGTTCAACTAATTATTCAACAATTTATAAACAATACAATTCAGCAAGGAAAGTATCACAAAAATTATATTTATATATATATATATATATATATATATATATATATATATATATATATATGGAAGGACCTATAGGCATCTAATGTTAGTATTAATACCCTAAACACACCTAAAATTTCTATAATACCCTAAACACACCCAAACTCTTATAAATTGGACCTACAGACCCCCACCGTTAATTTCTCAGTTAAGTTAGGAGAATATTCAGGGAATATTCCTCTTAACGGGTTAAGAGGCATGTGAAATTACAAAAATACCCATCTCCAAAAAAACTGATTTGTGAGCGGCGGGTGCCTATAAGTCCAATTTCCAAAACTTTGGGTGTCACTGAGGTATATTACTGTAACTTCGGGTGTTTAAAGGGTTTTATTATTAACTTCAGGTGTTTATAGGGTATTATTCTCATACTTGCTTTTAAGCCTCTAGTTCAATTTCTTGCGATTTATTTTGGTTGTGTGTGTATGCAATGATGATTCACAGTTGGATATAAGTTGGTTCTTGCAATCTATAAACTGGAATTTCATAAAGTTGGTTCTTGCAATTTCAGACTTTACAAATAGGTCTAACATCTCCATTAAAAGATAAGGGATTTGAATATTATGTTACCTGTTTAATTTAGAGGAAAAAAACATCTTATATGCCAGTTACTTATATGCTATGCTATGCTGACTTATATGCCAGTTACTTATATGTTATGCTATGCTTATATGGTTATATGCTATGCTATGCTTATATGCTTATATGCATTGTCACTCATAAACAGTCTAGTACATATATTCTGTTTTTGTTTTATTAAACTTGTTAACAGAAAACTATGCTTTATCAAATTCTGTTGTAGGTTGAATGGTTCATGAGTAGATTAAGTCAATCATTCATGTTACTCAATTGTGAATTTCATATTTGTCGTGGAACCTGGACTTGATACTTCCTGTTAGTCAATTGTAAATTTCAGTATAAGGGAGGGTTATTATGCATTTGAACTAGTTGGCAAGACATTTCAATGCAGCCGTAGTGACACAATTTTTTATCTCTTTGTTACACTGATGCTTGAATATTAGGCAAATTTGATAAATCCTTGCTGAAAGTTGTATTCTGAGCCTACTAGTAATTATTTCATGTATTGTTTAGTTTCATGTACATACAAAAATATGATTATTTCTGATATATATATATATATATATATATATATATATATATATATATATATATATTTGGTTAGCAGCAGAAGAAGAAGAAAAAGAAGCAGCAGCTTGCTTCGTTATGTAATATTGATTGTGTAATTGTTGTTTCATATTATGTAATTGTTTCATATTATGTAATATTGATTGTGCATTTGAAGTATACAAAATAGTTATGCATTTAGAATTATATCTATATTCTTAAGTCCTTTCTTTGTTGTCTGTTCGATACTTATGATCTAGAGATGAAAATATATCTCAATAAACTCTTTGCTCTATGTTGGTTCTGAATAATTTGTTTGTTCTTGATGTTATGATATATTGATATATGATGATTTTTGGTTCTGAACAAACTATGGCCTCCGTTAAGGATTTAGAGAACAATTTTTTAAAGGAATTTTGAAGGAATTTTGGTTCATTTGGCACTCTCAGTTGCAAAAATACTCTCAATTTTGAAAGACTTTTTTGTTATATTTTAAAATTAATTGTAAAGAAATTTTAGATAAAATTTTAGAGAAATTTTTAGAAATTTTTAAAGGAATTTTAAAGAAAATTTAAAGGAAATTTAAAGAAATTTAAAAGGAATTTTAAAGGAATTTTAAAAGTAAGTTTAAAGGAAATTATAAGGAATTTAAGGAATTCAAAAGAAAATTTTAAGAAAATTTAAGGAAATTTTAAAGGAAAATTTAAGGAATTTTTAAAGGAAATTTAAGGAAACTTTTAGGAATTTAAAGAAATTTTTATGAATTTTAACGAATTTTAAAGAAATTATTAAAGCATGGGGGTAAAAAAACCATTTTACCTCTAAACTGTTAGAAAATTATCGGAAATTAATGGTGGGGATCTGTAGGTCCAATTTATAAGAGTTTGGGTATGTTTAGGGTATTATAGAAACTTTAGGTGTGTTTAGGGTATTAATACTAAGTTTAGTTGCCAATAGGCCATTCTCCCTATATATATATATATATATATATATATATATATATATATATATATATATATATATATATATATATATATATATATATATATATATAGGGTAAGGATCCGTTGCACACTACTTTGGTGCTCACCACGTGAACACTAGGCCTTCGGGCGTTCATATCGAAAATCCGAACCGTTCACATTGATCTACACATCTAAATTAGTCTAAATATGTAAAATCAAATCATTTGAAATTCATTTGCCCATCCATCATGTGACTATAAAAACAATGAATTTCAGCCATACAATTTTGTAACACTTCAATGAATGGGCAAATGAATTTCAAATGATTTGATTTTACATATTTAAACTAATTTAGATGTCTAGATCAATGTGAACGGTTCGGATTTTCGATATGAACGCTATATATATATATATATATATATATATATATATATATATATATATATATATATATATTAGTAATCTGCACGTGCTTTGCACGTTCTAATAAACATATTTTTTAAAGTAAATACTAAGACGTAATCTGGCCTCGAACATAAGATCTCTCTTTACTCATCACATACTCGTTACAAATTATTCCCAGTGGCACCAACTTTTATTTTATATGAGTGACACATTTGTAAATAATTATGTCGTAAATAAATTTAAACTTTGAGGGTATTATGGTAACTAACAACAGTCGAGTAAATGAATGCTTAATATAACTCTCACTTAAAAATAATCAGTTGAAATTAGATAGTTGATTGTGTACAAATCATAAGTTGTTTGACAACTCCAACTCTCTTATTATAATATTAGAGATATTAGAGATTAGTGATATTGAACTTCATGGTTTAGTAAAAAGAAGAAACAAAAAGAGATCCACATTGGTTACGAACTTGTGAATTGTGATAGAGATGTTTTATTAACGTTTTACCTTCTGCCACTAAGTACTTACAAAATTGAAATTGATGGAATACCTACTTGCGGTAAAAAAAATATTATGTTAATATGCGCATAAATTTTCTACCAAAGAAAGAAAGAACCCCGCATGGCTGCAGTGATCACTGAGGAGATCATGTAGGGTTCTGCAATTTGAAGAGAATCAAAAGCTTCTTTTTATCACCTATCATTGAAATTCTTTGCATAATTCCGCATAAAAGTTGTTTTCTCCACCAACCACGTGATCAAGGATTGAAATTCAACTTTGAGGGTGGATCCAGTTCTATTAATTAATTTATAATTCCGCATAAAAGTTGTTTTCTCCGCCGTCCCTTCACCTTCCTCTGTCGACATCAAAACCCAACCACTCATCTCCTTCCTCCAAAACCCATCTCCTCCAAGCCTCGACTCGCCTTCCTCCTCGCCAGAGTCGACAACCACCCTCTCCAGCACCCCGTCGATCGTCCCCACCTCGATCTTCATCACCCCTGCTCCTCGACCACCACTCGAGCCACCGTCGACCTCCTCCCTGCCGCTCGCAGCCTCGCTTAGCATCCCATCGGCCGCCCTCCATCACCCCGATCGTCATTCACCACCTCCAGTCCTCCATCGACTGCTTAACCCATCACCAGTCGCCCTCCGACCACAACCGCCTCATCGACTCCTGATCCCCGCACCTCCGTCTCCATCCTCATCACCTCGACTATTGCCACCCCGGAGCCCCACCTCGTGAGCCCCTGCCTTCGCTAGCCGTTGAGCACCACGGCACCCACAGCCACCTTCCTCGCCTTTGCCCCACTCCGAAGAACCTCGCATCGCCATTGCCATCGCGCTTTTTATCGTTGCTGCTTTTGCTGTTGTGTGGCTACTACGTGCATTGCACGTGCTGTTACTGTGCTGTGCTCCTCTTGCTGTTGCTGCTGGTCAAGTGCACCATTTTTTATATATATGCAGCTTGGAGGGAGAGCAAGAAACAGATTCGATGGAGGGAGAGGAAGAGACGGTTTCGATTTTTGAGGGAACATAATTTTATGGAGACTTTAAATTTGAAGTGAAAATTACAAAATTAACCTTATATATTTTTTTAGCTTTTTATGTATATGGGGGCATGATAGTAAAAAGCCACCAAAATGGGGTTTTGCTTAATAATAGTATATATATATATATATAAAACCTTGAAACTAAACTCATCATGAATAGTCTTCTTAAAAATATCATATTCTTTCAAACATGATTAATACACCAAATAAAATGTCTTTTAAAAGCATCTCATCCTTATCTCAATATCATGATTGTAACCAGGGCCGACCCCCCTTGAAGCAAAGTGAGGTGGCCATCTTAGGCCCCCAATTTTTTTTCAATTTTAGGTGTCCCAAATTTGCATTCCCCTTATAAATATATGCAAGTACTTAGCACGTAAAAAAATATATATTATTAGGGGCCCCCAAGAATAATTATTTGGGACTTTAGAAGTTTTCTCCTCAGGCCCCCCTGGGAACTCAGGCCCGACCCAGATTGTAACTTAACATGTATCTGATCTATTGCTCTGCACACAGCAAGAACTTCTAAACCATGATTCAATTTCAAAGCATGAAGCAACTATCCTCATAAAATCATAAAATAAAACTTATATATGTTTCCATACCCGAGGAAACATGAGGCTTGCTCATGACTCACATACCTGAGCGGAAAAATTTAAAAAAACGTCACAAAACTTTGGGCCAGTTTAAAAAAAAACGTCACTAAACTTTTTTTTTTTAAAAAAACGACACAATGTTTAACTTTGAACTGAGAGAGTT
Organism: Hemerocallis citrina; assembly: GCA_017893485.1. NCBI lineage: Eukaryota > Viridiplantae > Streptophyta > Magnoliopsida > Asparagales > Asphodelaceae > Hemerocallis > Hemerocallis citrina. The sequence continues at coordinate 29,701 of JACEHZ010000576.1, forward strand.
ACCCACCGTTAACTTTCTTCTACGTGCACTGCAAGTACTCTAAATACGTGACGAAAATACCCCTGTTTAATTAGGGTAAGTAATCGTTTCGTTTCCTTCTTCCCCAATTACTAAGCACCAAAAAAACCCCAAACCAAAGCAACCCTAACTTACTGAGGCTAATCTCGTCGATTTGTTACCCTAACCTTGGAAAAGAAACCCTAATTGAGCTATTTCAGTGAAAGACCCCAAATCAGAGATGTTCTGAAGCTTTTGACGGTGCGTCACTCAGCGAATACTCTACGAAATCTCTGTGGTAGGAAAATCTCACAAAAGTTGGAATTTCTGAGGGTATGACTGATCGATTCGAAGTTCAGCTATCGAGGAAGGTTAGTTCTACATTTTTTTTTCTTTCCTTAAGTTTGTTTCATTCTATTCGGTGGGTTTTGTATTATGATGTTTTTTTGGAATCTAATAATAATCTGGTGTGGGGGACCATTGTTGAGCAATTTTATATTGTTAATGTGGTGTGGGGCTAGGGTTTTAGAAACTGTTATTAAAAAGGTTTGCTTTTTTAAAACAGTGGTTGTTATATAAAACATTGGTTTTAAAAATGTGACGTTTGAGATGAATACTGTTGTGAGTGTAGCTTTGATCTCATTTGTTAAATTAGTTTATTGGATGTGATGCAGGAAAATGTTAAACCTAAACATTCACTGCAATGGGTACTTTGTGAAGAATCTTACTTGGAAATACGTGGGAGGGAAGAAGGGGAGATATAGATTCGTCATCCCCGAATTGACCAAATGGGAAGCGTTGAAGAACATCCTGAAGAAGGTGGCTGATTACAATGAGACACATCTCGTATACTACAAAATTGGAGTAGGGGATTTTGCCTACAATTTCATGTTGGTAGATGATGATGCCAAAACTAAGGAGATGTGGGATGAACACAATGTGGAACCCGATGTTGGTGAAGTGTATTTGTATCTTGATAATCGAATGGGGGTGGTAGAACGAACCAACATTGAGGATGTAGAGATGGAAGGTATTTTTTTTGTATATTGTTCGATAACCCTGCATTAATTTTAATTTCAATTAATGTACTAATATATATATCTTCTCTTGTTGGATTTTGATAACTTTGCAGATGATATTACCATTCAAGAAAAACCTACCGAAGTTGTTACGATTGATGATGATACGCAGTTGGGGGTAGTAGAACAAACTGGCATTGAGGTTGTGGAGATGGAAGGTATTTTTTTTTGTATTTTCTTCGACAACCCTGCATACAATTTTATTTTCAATTAATGTACTAATATATATATCTTCTCTTGTTGGATTTTGATAACTTTGCAGATGATATTACCATTCAAGAAAAACCTACCGATGTTGTTACGACTGATGAGATACCTGATGAGTTAATGTCTGAAGCTCTAGATCTCACAATGCTGGAAAGAAGCCAGGTGTTTCAGTCAGAAGCGAGAGGCCCCAGAAAATGTGTTGAAGTGGGGGGACAGTCAGTAGATATAGATGAACCCATTGATATCCCTAGTCAGTCAACATTTCTACATGAAGATGTAATAAATGTCAGCATGGGTGCGAAAAAAGGAGTTGGTAGGCCATCAAGTTCAAGGAGTAAAGTAGAGGAGAAATATGTGGAGATGAATGTGATGCGCCCTCTTTGGAGTCAGACTATGCTGATAGTGAGGAATTGGGAGATGTACTTAGCTCAGATGATGATAGTTTGGGAAACATATAGTACAATGAAGAGAGACGTCTGGTGGATCCGGTGATCGTAATCGGTATGGAGTTTCCATATGCTAGAGACTTTCGAGCATGTTTACGAGAGTGGGCCATCGGGAATGGATATGATCTTTTTTGGAGAAGAAACACTTCGGTTAGGATTACAGTTGAATGTGCATCTCAGAATGGGTGCCCTTTCTATGTTGGAGGTGCATGGAAAGAAGCTGCAAGGGTATTTAGGATTGTTTCTCTATGTGAAAAACATACATGTGAGAGGGGAATGGAGAACAGTCAAGTGAGTGCTCCTTGGCTAGCTAACAAGTACCTAGAGTCCTTCCGAGATGATCCAATCTGGAATGTTCATGCTTTCATTTCAGCGGTAAATAAAGATTACGGTGTCACCATCAACAAACAGACGGCCTATAGGGCAAGGAGAATGGCACTTGATGAGGTGGATGGGAAGCATGTGGAGCAGTATCGTAGAATATGGGAATATTCCAACGAAATGTTGAAGAAAATGCCCGACACTACTGTAGTAATCAAAACCGAAAATATTGTGGGTTGCGAGGATAAAGATTTGGTGGTATGTTTGTTTGTTTTGGCGTACTTGTGAAGGGAATGTTGAATGGTTGTCGGAAAATAATTGGGATGGACGGTTGTCATTTGAAAACTATCTCTGGTGGTGTTTTACTAACGGCATGTTCAAGAGACCCCAACAATCAAATGTGGCTAATTGCATGGGCAGTGGTAGGCGTGGAGAATAAGGAGACTTGGACTTGGTTTTTGACCAACCTGATAGAAGCAGTAGGGGTCGTATCACTGCGGGGATGGACCTTCATCTCGGACAGGCAGAAGGTACTAATTAATGTTGACGTTTTAATTAGTAAATAGTTTACTTACTAACTTTTATAAGAAGTTATTATTTTGGGCACAAGTTATTTGAACATTACATCTAATGCAGGGGTTACTCGAGACATTTAAGGAGCTTGTCCCTGAAGCTCAAGTTAGGTATTGTTTACGGCATCTATATGCGAACTTTGCAAAGAAGTTTAGGGGCCTAGACATAAAAGGTCATGTATGGGCTGCGGCAAGGTCGTGCACGAAGCATGGGTAGGAGATTTCAATAGCAGCAATGATGAATATAGATGAGGAGGCTGCAAAGTGGTGGATGGATATCGGTCCAGATAAATGGGAAAGATCACATTTCCAAGATTCAAACAAGTGTGATCTACTCTGCAACAATATATGTGAAGCTTGGAACAAGTACGTTATGGAGGCCAGAGATTGCCCAATAATTACTCTGTTGGAAAAGATCAGACGACTGGTTATGGTGAGACTGGAGAAGAAAAGGGAGGTGATTGCAAATTATATGGGTATTGTCAATCTAAAGATTAGAGAAAAGTTGAAGTTGCAGTATGAAAGGTCAAGAGCTTGTTTCATTTTTAAATCATCTGATACAATGTACGAGATAATGGAGGATGTGACCAATTTTTGTGTCGACCTAGAAGCAAGATCTTGCGACTGTGGAGAGTGGCAGTTAAGTGGGGTGGTGTGTAGGCATGCATTGGTATGTCTAAACAATGCAAGGAAGAGCGTGGAGGAGTATTGCGACACAAGCTACACTAGGAGTATGTATGTGAAAGTATATGAAGGTATCCATTTTTCGTAAAGTATTCATTGCTTATTTTAGCACATAATACAACCAACTTTAAATCTTTCAATTTAATACATCTTATATTTGTAGGCACCATCGACCCAATTCCAAGCTCCTTATTTTGGGAAAAGTTGGGATATGCGAGGATACTTCCCCCAAAAATGAGAAGGGCCGCAGGTAGACCACCTAAGATTAGAAAGAAGGACCCTGACGAGACAAAGAAAAAAATCCAGGAGTTCCAGCTAGCATGCAAAGGGCAGGAAGGGATGGATATAAACTCAAATGTACGAGGTGTCAACAATTTGGGCACAATATTAGAAAGTGCAAGAATGATGCGGCACCACCACCACCACTACCAGAAAGATCCCCCAATAAGGGTGGAAGACCAAAAGGAAAGAGGACAGATGAGGAGGTAAATAGGATAAGGAGAACATTGGATTCTATTCAAAGTAGTGGAGTGAATAATGTTGGGGGAGGAGATGATGGAAATGAAGCTAGTGGTAGTGGAATAGGAAGAGGTATCCGTCGTGGAAAGGCAAGTGGAAGTGCAGCTGATGCTAATCCACTAGGATTTGGGACCAACGAGAAGAAATGTGGGAGAAAAAGGAAGAAGAAGGAGCTATATGTGCAAGGACTCCAATATAAGAAGCAAAAGGTAATTCTAAGAAACAATTTTATATTGCAAGATTTAGTTCATACATTGGCAGACTGTACATGTCCCTGTTCATGTTTTTGTGACAACTAGTAGGTGTCAAAGAAGGCAGATGTGCCTACAGACAGTCAAAACCAGAGTCAGCCTGATCAAGAATGAAGGTAAGTGGTACTAATTTACAACAAAATTAGTTGCATCTGGTGTCATAGTTAATGTATCAGATTTGATTTGAATGTATCAAATTATCTGGTATCATAGTTAGGGTATCATAGGTAAGGTATGAGGTTATGATTAACTTTTTTGGTATCATAGTTAATGTATCAGATAATCTGGTATCAAATTATCTGGTATCATAGTTAACGTATCAGATTAATTGAATATAACAATCTGTGCAGGTATCATCAGGGTTTGCTTTTTTACTACTGGTCAAACCAGGTGAAATTTGGTGCATTTTTTTAACTTTTTTGTGCTACAGGTTACATAATTCACATTTGAATTTATCTTACTTCAATGGTTTGTTTGAAATGTAGGGAGTCAGTGGAGAATGTTTCACCTTTTTGCACAGAAATTTGGATATGAAGATTGAAATGTAAGGAGTCAGTGGAGAATCAATGCTTTTGTGTACAGGGTTACTCAATTTTTTGTCCCTGAAGGATAGAAGAATTTTTTCTGCCAGGGTTACTCAGTTTTTTGTCCCAGTTTTGGAAAACAATATAGTCAGAACAATGGGTTTACTTTTGCAGTCAAGTTATTAGGCCATTTTCTGTATTGTTAAATGCAATGTATTGAACATGTACTATGAAATTGAAGTAAAAGTATTATGTACATCTCAGTTGTCTTGATCTCATTTTTCTGGATTTGTGGTGATGAGATTGATCTTATTTGCAATGTTTGATGCTCCAAATTGTAGATGTGATTTGTTTGAGGTGTTGGATTTTGTCGAATGTGCAATGTGTAAATGTGTTGTAAGTGTGTTGTTAGTATAAGTGAATGTGTGAAATATACACACTAACAAAGTTTAAAGAAAACCTGAGCATGTGAAATATACACACTAACAAAGTTGAAAGAAAACCTGATCATGTGTATATACTGTACATTATCAATAGTTTAGGGATGTTTTGTAAACTAAACTAATAGTTTAGTGATGTTCTTTTAAACAAAGGCATATCTCTGTGATGTTTTTTTTAAAACAAAAGAATACTTTTGTGATGTTTTTTTAAACCAAACAATAGTTTTGTAATGTTTTTTTAAACAATTTTATACAAAAACCTAAAGTGTTCTGAAATGAAAATATTTGCTTTTTTTTTTTATCATAAGCACTAGATCTATTACATTTCAAACACCAAATGACAACTCCGTAAACAACCCAAGCATTCATAAACATCGAGCACACAAGTGAAAGCATGTTTCACATTTCAAAACACATCGATTACATTGTCATCAAAATACAATCATTGAACAGTTCAATACTGCTATTTGAACACATACAATATGAAAACAACAAATACAAACAACGACACAGCAAACCCCTTCAGTGTTCCCTCCTTCACCTTCAAATCGACCACCTTCTTTTGCAGTGAGTCGCACTCCACTTCCAATTTTTTTAACCTCTTGGTTGTTTCCTCAACAACCAAACTCATCTTCACATTCTCCGCCATCAAATCAGAGTATGCTTTCTCCCTCTTGTTGTCTCCCATAATTTCTACCCACCTAAAAAAATGGCAATTATCAGTTTTCCAATTTGGGCATCCAGCGAAATATCTTCCAGCATTGGTAGAGGTACTAACTATCTTAACTACTGCAGGCTCATTGTGATGACACAATAGGGTTCCACCTCCATCGCAATTCTTTGTGGACCTCCTCATTGGAGCTTTCGAAATTGTGGAATCTGCAAGAGAAGTATGCAAAGATTTAAATTGTACAACAAAAAGATTATATGAAACATGAAAACATCAAAATTATATGATAGATTTAAGTTGAAATAAAGATTTAACCTGACATGGAGCTTTTTGAAAGAATATTGGGTTCCGATTATAGCATCAGATCTGGTAAGGAAGATGAATATATAGGATGACTGTAAAACTCTAGTCTCACACCACATTAACAGCAAAAAAATTATCAAAATTGGTCCACCCAAACCACATTTTCATTTGGTTCAAACAACATCAGAATACCCATACCGAAACCAACATACACAAATATAATAATTGACAACCAACCTTGTTCGATTGCTTCGATACACTTTAGGATTTGGAGCTATTTCCGAATTACTACTCTACGTCAGATTTAGGATTGGGAGATAAATGGCACACCATTCGCTGAGCTCTACTCCAAGATTTGCTAGAGTACGTTGTTGATTGAATCTATGGGGTGAATTAGGGTTCATTGATTTGGGGTTTTTTTATGGTAAGGAGAAGGAGGAGAACAGAGATATTTTCGTCACGTATTTAAAGTATGTGCAGTGCACGTAGAAGAAAGTTAACGGTAGGTAATTCTGTTAGTTCAAAGTTAAACATTGTGTCATTTTTTTAAAAAAAAGTTTAGTGACATTTTTTTAAACTGGCCCAAAGTTTTGTGAAGTTTTTTAAAATTTTGCCTACCTGAGCTCCGAAACTGTGTTTTGAATCCGTAGTAAACATCCCCTTCTCCAGACATGGGCACAAACATGGCCCACAATCCGCTTCCTTTCTCCATTGAACAGCCCCCAACTTTATCATCAAGAGAGAAGATGGAGATCAGTTCTCATCTGGAAACCAAGCAATAAGGAGGAAGAAAATGACTACGAATCGGGTTTGCACAGTGGGTCAGATTCAAGGCAGCAGGATAATTTTGTTCGGTTCTGTAGTCAGGTCGGGTTGCGTCGGGTCGGATCAAATCGGGTGAGTCGGGTCGGATCGGGTTGAACCAAGTTCGGATTGCACGGGGTCGCAACGGGTGGGACGTACTGGGTCGGATCTGGATTTTGATTAGGAACCCAAAAACTAGAGATGAGAATAGCAACATCCTTGTGGTAGTATCTGCGATCGGGTGGTTGTGGTTGCGATCAATCTGTGCATAGAGTTGTTTTGGTTACGTCGTGTGCACCATGGATGGTAGATGACTATATATATATATAGTCATCTTCTGTTGTGCACCATCCAAGGTGCACACGGTTATATATATATAGTCATCTTCTGTTGTGCACCATCCATGGCGACGATCCAAACCACACATTGATCTACACATCTAAATTAGTCTAAATATGTAAAATCAAGTCATTTGAAATTCATTTGCCCATCCATCATGTCATTATATAATTAAAAAAAAAGATATTCAGCCATATAATTTTCTAACACTTCAACGCACGAGCAAATGAATTTCAAATGACTTGATTTTATATATTTAGACTAATTTGTTATCGTTTTTTATCCTATAAATGAACTTCAATGCATTTGTAATCTCACAATGAAGCATAATAGTGTAATCTCATCACAGCCATAACCAAAATATTGACATCAAAGCATGAGCATCAAAATCAGCAGCATCTTAGCCCAGATTCAGGAAAAAATTGCAGCAGAACACTTCTAAACTTGCCCAGATTCAAAAAAAATGACAGCAACAACAATCTCATAGCCAAAAATATCGAAAGCTGATATAGGTATTATACATCAACAACCAAGGCAATCCGATTCAGGTACTATACAGTCTAAGAAGCAGAAGAAATATAAATACTCGAAGTTGGAGAACCTCAGGATTTGGGGGGTATTGCTAGAGAAATGAAAAAATTGCCCTTGCATGAGCGGGGGTATGTTTAGACCGTTCGATGCAGATCATGATAGATCAAGAGATTAAACGATTTGTGGAGGAGTTCGCTGTTGATCGTGTGCGAACCAGTTAGCACTCGATCAGCTCTCATATAAACAACGATAAAAATTTAAACTTTGTAGCTGGTTAGTATTATTTTCTTAAAATTAAACCTCTTTCCAACTCTGAGCACAACATAAGGATCACGACGCTCATTACTTCCAAATTACATCCCTCCCCTTGGTTTTTTTATGTCCCCCCCCCCCTCCGGAATGTTTAGCAACATATAAAAATCTTACCCAAAACACTTTCAAGTTTAGGAATCTTTTTCATCATATAAAAACAACCATAATTAATCATCCATCTAAAACACCATGATAAAAATTATTCCTAATCAAAATTAAATCATTTAAGCATCTAACAAATACCCCAACAATTCAAATCACCTGATAAACAAAAGGGCAACCATCAATCATCTATAATACCATGATGTATATAATATTATAATAAAAAGAAAACCCTAACAACACTAGGATTCCAATTTCATGTCAAGTTATAATTAGAATAAGATAAAAATTATTGAGAAATGAAATTCGACCTGGTTGGTTTATTGAAACAAGAACAAGCTTCAATTCATTGGCGAAATCGAGCAAATCAAAATTAAAGGTTAGGGTTTATGATTTGGGAGGATGAGGAGAAAAGCTAGGGTTGGGGTTTGATCAGGGGCGAAGCCAGAAAAATTTTACTAGGAGGGCTAAGGTAAAATTCTATGATTACATGTAAAAATATAGAGATTTTTTCATACTTTTTAGGGGGGTCAAACAATAAAACTTAGTGTTCTTAGGGGTTAAATTATAATTTTTTGAAGGGTTTATAAAATTTTCAATAGTGTGAAGGGGGTTTTTGAAAATTCTGGGAGGGGCCCGGGCACCCCCGGGCCCTCACTAATCTCCGCCAATGGGTTTGATGCTTTGTTTAGAGGATGAGATCAGATGGATTCGAGAAATTTAGAGGGGCGTCAAGGGATAGGGAGCTAGGGTTAGGGTTTCGAAGATCGGGGAGGTTGGAGAGAAAGGCATTGAGGGGCGATCGAAGGGTGAAGAAGAGAAGAAAGAAGAAAGCTAGAAGGGGGGGTTTATTAGGAAAATGAAAAAATTACCCTTGATCGAGCGGGGTATGTTTAGACCGTTAGATGTAGATCATGATGGATGAAAAGATCAGACGGTCTGTGGAGGAGTTCGAAACTGATTGAGTGTGAATTAGTTTGCACTCGATCAGCCATATATATATATATATATATATATGTGTGTGTGTGTGTGTGTGTGTGTGTGTGTGTGTGTGTGTGTGTGTGTGTGTGGCTAAAAATAGGATTAAATTGGGACCGTTCAAATTGAGCACGAATCTTAAATCTCTCAAGGGTAAAACGGTAATTTCACCTACAAACGGGTTCGAAACGGGAATTGGGTCATTCTTCAAAGCCCAATAACCCAAAAATGGATTTGTCCTATTGGGTATGGGTACCAACCCATCACATACCAGCCCAGACACTTAAAGAGTAATTCAAATTCGTGGTTATCTCAAAGAGGTGGTTTTAACAACTTTTTATCACGAAACGAGTTTAAACTCTCTAGCTTATCCATAAACATCGGGAAGTAGAGATTTATCCTTATCTCGAAACGGTCCCTAAGGCGACTATAAATACCCCTCTCCCCCCACCGTAACAAGGGAATCAATCTTTTTTCACATAAAGCTTTTTCATAGTCTTTCTGATTACTGACAAGAACGTCGGAGGGTTCGTCGCCGGGATCCATCCCGGTGTTTCGAACTTTGTGCATGTCAACGGCAGCAGCAAGAAACCAGTCAAACGCCAGTGAAAGTTAACAGGTTTGCCTTATTCGTTTTCTCAAGAATCCACAAATTCGTCTGTTTGTTCCCACACCAAAATTAGCAGCAATAGATTGGCGCCGTCTATGGGAAAACGAAAAGCAATCCAACCCTTTTCATCAGCGAGAGTTCTTCCAAGCTATGCCTCTAAGGAAGGGGAAGACGGCGGTCTCCAACCGCAGAGCCACTCCCGCTCCTTTTCCTCCTCCTCCGCCTTCCAATCCAATGTCGCTAATGACAGCCTCCGAGTGTCCCTCACCAAAAATCCCCCTCGGGATTTCTCAGAACTCCTACTTAGGAGTGAGAAATACATCCGAGCGGAAGAAGCTCTCTCCCGCCTTGCTTTTGATGGATCGTCCTCCGGAAACAAACGAAAGGGCGCTGAAGAAGAAGGAGCTAAGAACAACCAGAAGGACAACGTAAGCCAGCGTCGCCCTCCTCCCCGCTTCGAGAAGTTCACTCCGCTCAACGCGAGTGTCTCATCCATCCTGATGGAGGTTGGGAAAGAGGGTATTCTTCTGCCCCCTCCAAAGATGAACACCCCGGGGAAGAAGAGGAACCGGGACAAGTGGTGCCGCTTCCACAGGGACCACGGCCACGACACGGATGACTGTCGGTCCCTGAAAGACGAGATCGAGGCCCTCATTCAGAGAGGGCAACTCTCTAGGTTCGTGAGACAAGGTAGGGCTGATCCTCCTCCACCCCCAGGGGGGCTAATAAGCGACCCGGGCAGCACGCGGAGACCCCAGACTCCGAGCCAGAGGCCATCCTGCATCTCATCCACGGAGGCCCAATGGGGGGAGATTCCAACTCCTCCCGAAAAGCCTTCGTCCGGGAAGTAAATTCTGTGCAGAACCGTCCTCCCCCCAGAGGCCTAGGGTCTTGGTCACTTTCTCAGATAGAGACCTAGAGGTCATCCGAACTCCCCATTGCGACGCGTTGGTAATAAACCTCCACATGAACAACTTTGACGTGCGCTGGGTCCTAGTAGACAATGGCAGTTCGGTCAACATCTCGTACTGGAGGTCTTCCAGGGGCCAAGCTATCCAGGGATCGGCTCAAGCCTGCCGGCTACACTCTGCACAGGTTTACGGGAGTGCCAGTGACGATCGAGTGTGTCATAACTCTCGACGTAACCGCTGGCAAAACTCCCACCACTAGAACCGAGCCAATGAACTTGATGGTGGTAGATGTGAAATCCGTCTACAACATCATCCTAGGCCGACCAGGCCTAGCTGCTATGCAGAATATACCCTCGGCTTACCACATGAAGATGAAATTCCCCACCACAGCAGGCGTGGGAGAAGTCAGGAGAAGCCAGGAGGCAGCCCGCAAGTGCTACATGACCTCGGTGGAAGGACTTGTTCTCTCCCTCGAAGCTCTTGAACTACCCCATGGGAGTAGCCCACTTATATCGGAGCCGGTCGATGAGCTGGAGGAGGTGGCCTTTTCAGAAGGAGATCCAACCTGTAAATTTCTGATTAGCAAAGTCCTTCCCCCTCTCGTTCGCTCCGAAATTATTCAGTTCCTAAGGGTAAATCGAGACCTCTTTGCCTGGACTGCAACTGACATGCCGAAAATCTCCGAGGAGCTTCTCATGCATCACCTTAGTGTCGCCTTAGGGGCCAGACCCGTTCAGCAGAAGCGACATAAATTTGCCCCCGAGCGCTAGCAAGTTATCAAGGAGGAAGTTTAGAAACTCTTTAGGGCTCGGTTCATACAAAAGGTCAACTATCCGGAGTGGCTTTCCAATGTCGTGATGGTCAAGAAGGCCAACGGGAGCTGGAGGATCTACATCGACTTCACAGATCTAAACAAAGCCTGCCCTAAAGATCCATTCCCGCTCCCGAGCATCGATGCCCTGATTGATGCAACCTTAGACCATGAACTCTTAATCTTCATGGATGCATTCTCTGGGTACAATCAGATAAGAATGTTCCCTCCCAATATCCTGAAGACCTCCTTCATCACTAATCAGGGCCTGTATTGCTACCGGGTCACGCCCTTTGGGCTTAAAAATGCTGGAACCACCTACCAACTCCTTGTTAATAAGATCTTCAAGGAGCAGGTTAGGCGGAACATGAAAGTCTATGTTTACGACATGTTGGTGAAGAGCGTCAGCGGATCAGATCATGTTTCTGATCTCCAAGAAGCTTTTGCCGTGTTGAGAAGACACAATATGAGACTGAACCCAAACAAGTGTGTGTTCGGAGTCTCATCCGGCAAGTTCTTGGGATTCATGGTCAGCCAAAGGGGCATAAAGGCCAACCCCGAGAAGATCCAAGCCATACTCAACATGACTCCCCCTCCAATGTTAAAGATGTACAGAGACTCACCGAGCGCCTTGTGGCGATAGGGCATTTCCTCTCCAAATCCGGGGGAAAATGCCACCCTTTCTTCAAGGCCCTCAGGGGGCTAAAAACTTTGAATGGGGGCAACAGCAATAATTAAGAGTCTTTTGACCATCTCAAGGCGTACTTAGTCAACCCCCACTCTTGAGCAAGCCAAGGCCCGGAGAGGTCCTATACCTATACCTCGCCGCTTCGGAGCAGACCCTCAGCGCTATTTTGGTAAGAGAAGAACCCAAGACGCAGAGGCCCATCTACTATGTGAGTAAAGTTCTTAGGGATGCCGAACTCCGTTACCCGAAGCTAGAGAAGATGGCCTATGTCTTGGTTATGGCGGCCCGAAAGTTCCGCCCCTACTTTCAGTCTCACTCGGTGGTCAATCTTACTGACCAGCCGCTCAAACAGGTCCTCCACAAGCTCGAGACCTCTGGGCGCCTTATGAAGTGGTCCATCGAGCTAAGCCAACATGACATCTATTAGCCTCGAACCGCTATCAAGGCTCAAGCCTTAGCCGAGTTTATAGTGGAGAGTACAATTCCTGAGGTCAACAAAGCAATACAGGAACCCCCCTTCTGGATGGTGTACGTAGATGGGTCGTTATGCGCCGATGGGAGTGGAGCAGGAGTCTTCCTGGCAGGCCCAGAAGACTTCATCCTCCAGTACTCACTCTGCATCAACTTCAGAGCATCCAACAATGAGGCTGAGTTTGAAGCCATTATAGCAGGACTATGCATGGCTCGTAAGGCAGGGGCGAAGCATGTCAAGATATTTAGAGACTCGTAGCTAGTTATGAACCAGGTATCAGGGGTATACGAAGCGCTCGACGGTCGCATGGCCAAGTACTTGGCCAAGGTCAAAGACCCGATGGCCTCTTTTGAGGAGGCACAACTCCAACGGATCCCCGAAAAGAGAATGCGCAGGCGGACGCCCTCTCAAAGCTAACTTCCTCCTCTCTCCAAAGGCTCGAACAAACTGTCTTAATAGAAGTTCTACTGAAGCCCAGCGTCGAGGAAGAAAGCCCCGAGACGATGGAAACGCTGCCCTTACAACTCGGGGAGAATTGGATGAGGTCTCTGCTCGAGTTCTTCAGAGATGGGATCCTTCCCTTAGATTCGAAAGAGGCCCGAAAGATCCGAACCAGGGCCGAGCGGTACACCCTCATCGAGGGAGTCTTGTACAAATGCTCCTACACCCAAGTAGACGGTAGACCCTACTTGAGGTATCTCTCCCCAAACAAAGCCCAGTATGCTTTGAAGGAAGTGCATGAAGGGATATGCAGCGCTCACTCAGGAGAAAGGTCCCTCGCCCGCAAAATCTTGAACTATGGATATTTCTGGCCTACTCACCTTCGCGACGCCGAACAACACGTTCGTCAATGCAGCTCTTGCCAAAAATTCTCAACAATCAGCCGCCTACTGCAAGCTCTGTCCTCCTCTCTATCCAGTCCGACCACCTTTGCAATGTGGGGAATGGACTTGCTCGAGCAGTTCCCTCCAGCACTAGGCCAGCTAAAGTTCCTTGTTGTGGCGATCGACTATTTCTCTAAGTGGATCGAAGCCGAGCTCCTAGCAACGATCATGGAGAATAGGGTGTAGCGCTTCTTTTGGAGTAACATTGTCTGCAGATTCGGCGTGCCCCAAATCTTGATAACAGATAACAGAACTCAGTTCACTGGGGAAGCATTCTGCGCTTTTTGCGCGGACTTTGGCATTCAGCAATGATTCTCCTCAATTTCTCACCCCCAATCCAACGGTCAAGAAAAGAACGCCAATCGGAAAATTCTCTCCAGCCTGAAAAAGAAACTGAGTAGGACGGCTAAAGGGTTATGGTTAGAGCAGCTCCCCAATGTGCTAGGATTACTTCGAAGAGGACCCCCATGGTAGAATCTCCCTTCAACCTCACTTACAGCTCCGAATCCGTTATCCCCTTGGAGGTGAGCTTACCGTCGCCCCGCTTGATTGCTTACAACGAAGAGCAAAACGCGAACGATTTTTACAGCAACCTGGACCTCATTGATGAGCTCCGTGAGAGATCCTCCATTCGGCAAGAAATCTATCGGCGTAGGATCGAGCAATCCTACAACAGGAGAGTCCGCCCTACCAATCTCAAAGAAGGAGATCTGGTGCTCAGAAAGCTGTCTATTTTTTTTCCCAACAAGAAAGGCAAATTGGCACCCAATTGGAACGACCATATCGGATCTCCAAAGTTGTCCGTCCGGGTGCTTATCAACTTGAAGATCCGAGGGGCAAGAGGGTGCCGAGGACATGGAATTCAGAGCACTTGTTGAAGTACCAAGATGGTGTTTAAACAACGCTCTAAGCAACTTCTCCAATAGTGTTCTCCTTAAAGCATGTTGAAGTTTGTCTCTTTTTCTTTATTAAGTGTAATAAATGGCTCGCAACTTATAAGCAGCCGCTTAGTTATTTTCAATAAAAGTGTTTTGCCCCTTGGATATTCTCTATTCTAAGCATTCTAGTTGTACTACTTTTGGGCTTACAAAAAAAAACTCATTAAACAACAAGTTCGGAGTCCAACACTTGGTTCGATGCGACTTTTGCTACTTGTGAACGAGCGAGTACTAAGTAGCTCACCATTCAAAATTGCTCCTACAACTGTTGATACTCTCTTAACAACAAGTTCGAAGTCCAACACTTGGTTCGATGCAACTTTTGCTACTTGCGAGCGAGCGAGTACTAAGTAGCTCACCATTCGGAATTGCTCCTACAACTGCTGATACTCTCTTAACAACAAGTTCGGAGTCCAACACTTGGTTCGATGCAACTTTTGCTACTTGCGAATGAGCGAGGACTAAGTAGCTCACCATTCCGAATTGCTCTTACAACTGTTGATACTCTCTTAACAACACGTTCGGAGTCCAACACTTGGTTCGATGCAACTTTTTCTACTTGCGAACGAGCGAGTACTAAGTGGCTCACCATTCGGAATTGCTTCCACAACTATTAATACTCTTGCAGGCATTTAACGAAACACAAATTCTCACAAGAAGTTCGAGAAATGGGTATATTACTTAATCAAAATTTGAGGTACAAGTCTAATGCTAGACCAAAAACTCATATTATTACATCAAGATGCAAGACTCATGAAATGGAGACTACAAGATTACAAAATTTTTCCCTAGCCCTTCCTAGGGTATGGAATGCTTCTATTAAGCGATACTTGGGGTCGGCGAGCGTTGTGTTGCTGTCTCATTTCCATAGAAGTCTCTAAGCCGGCGAACCGAGTAGCATCACCAGCACCTAGGAGCCTAACAGTAGCCCCGACAGATGCTCCGATCGACGAGCCAGCCACTCCGCTTTGCGCATCCCCGTGGTTTTGCAAGATAGACAGAGATCGAAGAGCTAACTCATGAAATGATCTTCCTTGGGCATACTCACCCCTGAGGACAGAAGGTGCTTCTGACATTGCTCCCCCAGAAAGCCTTCAGAGGCGTAGATTCTCCGCCTCCAGTTCGACAACTCGCTTTTTGAGAGAGTCATCAGTCACTCTGATCTTCAAGCGCGGCAGTCGACTCGAGCCGCCCCCATGCAAAGCATTGGAGATGTTCCATTGGAGATGTGCCACCTCTATGCTCTTCTCGAGCACCACATTCTTCATTTCGTCTCTTTCAGATCTTGCCTTGAATAAATAACGACGAACGAACTTGAGTCTCAAACCCTGACTGATGGCCATCGAGGGGCAAACCTCCTCACCTTTAGGTGTCACATGTGAGCCTTCTACTCTAGGCGTTTCAACTCGGAGTCTCGATGGGCCAACGTCAGCTTTAGATGATTCAACTCTGAGTCGGATTTATAAAGCCTCTCTCGAGATCGAGCGAGGCCCAACTTCACGATGCCTAGACCAGGTCGAAGGAGCGATACCTCGGTAATCTGAAAAAGTCGAGAAGAATATAAATTCCCAAGTCTAAACGAGGCTACTAGAGGCAACTCAAAAGTGAGACGAACTCTGAATCGTTTCAAAATCTCACCAACACTTGTTCAAAAAAGATATTTCATTAAAAATTTCATAAGTACAAAGAGCAGTGGCCAGTCCGCAATAGGACTTCCGTACAAACAAAAGAAAGAGTGATTGAAAAGTGCGATGAAGGTACGAAAGGGATCAGGGGACCACCTTGGTGGGCGCCACCGACGGTGCGACAACTCCACGAACGTCCTCCTCGGTTGTCTCCATGATCGTGGGGGCGCTCTCCCCCTCTTCTTCTTCTTCCTCGACTTCCTCTACTTCGACCGTCACCTCAGCTGTTGAAGCAACCTCGCTCTCGAGGAGGTCGTATAAGCTGTACCCCGATCCATCGAAACTGGGGACACGCACCTCCACATGTCTCAGGGCTCGAGCGTAAGACTGCTCCATGTTGGAGTGCATGTGTGCCTGCTTCGGCCCTGATCGACTCCGCGGCTGCTTCCACGGCAGCCTCCCTCTCCCTCGCAGCGTCTTCGACTGCCCTCGCCGCTATCTCCTTCTCCTTGGCAGCCCGCTCCACCTCTCAGTCCGCCCTCTCCTTCTCAAGAGACAATTGCTCCTGTGCCTTGGCCAACGCGGTTTTGAGGAGCTGGATATGGGCCGCCTGAGATTCGGACAACCGCTTCTCCGCCTCGAGCATCTTAACAGCCTTGGCACGCTCGGCCCTATCTCGGTCGCTCGCCGCCTTGAGCTCTTTTTCTTGCTCGGCGATCTACTCCATCATGTGACTGAAGTGGCAGGTCTTCTGCATGAACAAATACGGGACCCTTTGAGCAAAAGTGATAACCGAAGAAGAGACAAGGGGATCGAGACTAAACTCACCGACATGGTCGCCTTGGCGATCTCAAGCATATCGTTGCCAATCGTCCCTGCCCTCAGCGCCGCCTGATCCTTAGTGGTCGGCAAGTGCCGAAACGTCTGCATACAACTGGCGGCATCCCCAAGGAAGCCATCGTGCCTTATCACTCACCAATCTGGGACGAACAGCTTCTTATGCTCCTCGGTAAGGATTGCCTCCGATACCACTGTTAAGGGGGGATCTTCGAGTGCCAACACTTGGTCGAGAGAATTCCCTTCGGCATTCAAGGCAGGGGAAACAGTGGGGCAGGCGACTCCGACTCCAAATTGACAATCGCTGCCGCAACCACCAGGGCCTTTACCACCTTGGTAGCCGAAGGACCTGCGGTCGTCCTTTTCCCCTTCTTACCATCGGGGGCCTTGTAAGCCACCCCGGTTCGATCATACAGCATCACCCTGAAATCCATACCTGGAGCCCCTGCAGAAAAAGAAAACAGAGATCGACACATGAAGAAATTAAACTTAAACTAATAAGACAAAAAATAAAATGTGAAGCATACTAGGGTCGATTGGACTGAGACCCCCACCAAAGAGGACCTCCTCGGTTAACTCCTTCCAGCCCAATGGTTCACGAGCCATGAGATTGGCCACTATGTCATCTTCTTTTAGAGTCAACACCGGCTCAGTCTTTGCCACTTCGGCACCTCCTCCCTCCACTGAGTCGGAATGTTCCACGGAGCATCACCGCAGATCAAGAAGTACTTCTCCATCAAAAATTTGATTGAGTCCGGGTTCTCGATCAGTTTTACGCCCCGCCTCGGCGATAAGTAGTACCGATACTCGGTCTTACTCCGGATAAATACAATACATACTCCAGATAATAATGAGTTGGGGCGCGACCCCTATTGCTTGGCACTGAAGGATAAAACTGTTGATGTGTCACCACATGTTTGGCATATACTGGACCGGACTCAAGCTGTACCATTGTAGCACTTCGACTATGAATGGGGGCATAAGAAAGCGTAGTCCAGCGAAGAAGGCATCGAACGGGAATATGCACGTGTCAGGGGAGGTCGGTGTGCAAGCTCTGAAGTTGCGTCAGATTTGAACTAGGTCCTTCTCCGTCAGCATGAAGGGGATGTCCTCGACTTTGGTGTGCTCCCTCGCCCTGCTCTCTTCATATGAGGTCGATCCCCCGTACACGGCCTTTGCTAGGAGGTCAGCGGAGTATTCTCGAACTCCGCTGAGGTTCGATAAGGGACCTGGGAGCCGGCCCGTCTCTCCGTCTCCACTATCATTACAGACTTTACTGCCTCTACTGCTGCCTTCCCCTTGTCTGAACTCGGAGCCACTGCCAAAGGCTGATCCTCTTCGTGGTCCGGAGTGGAGGTCTCACTCCCCGAAGAAACCCTAGACATCTCGCACTATATATGAAATAAAATATATATTTACCTTGGTGTGACAACTGCGGTCGGAATATCTCGCCGGAGAACCTATCGCCTTGCCGCGACCGCTAGTAGTGTAATGCCCAGATTTTTCAATTAATGAAAAATTATTTATTTTGCACGTAGTGTGCACGTGCAATATTTGGGTTGAATTAAATCTTATAATTATTTTTATTGTGATGGATATAAATATTTAAATATGTGCTTTTTAATTACTTTATACAGAAGCCTTATTTTAATTAGACTAAAAAGCCTTTTTCTTAAAGCCCAAAATGTAATTTATTTATTTTATTTTAAAATAACTATTTTGGCCCATAACTAAAACCCATGGACTATATTTTTACACAACTTGTCATGTAGAATACAATTTAAAAGACTATTTTTTTTTTTTTTTAATGTACAATTTTTGTCTTAGTTGCATGCACGTGCACTACACGTACACGTGCAAAATGCATGCTTCTTCATGGCCGGTTGTGAGCTTTTTGGACGGAACTCAAAATTTGAGTGGTGATCATGGTGTGGTGGTTGCTTAGATGTGGGTAGTTATTGCAACTCCTACTTTCATCCTAGCCCTCCATCCTACAACCAGCCAATTAATCCTAGCCCTTCATTCTATTTGATTTTTAGTATAAATACCCCCTCCCATGGCTAGTTATGTTGTGCTTAATATTCCCTTCCAAACTTATAGTCTAATAGCATTATCTAGTAGTAGTTTGTGAGTTAAAAAGATTGAGTTGTGAGTGGGATTGTGCTTGCATTCCATCAAGGAGAGGAAGGCCAGCTATTCAAGGAGGAGCTCGGGTTGGTGCTTGTGGAGCTTGTGCGCGCATCATCTAGGAGGAGGTGCATCTCGTCGCAAAGGACTTTTGTTGCTAATTGAGTTTTCTCTCCATACAAGGTGGATTAATTTTCCTTATTTCTAATTAGGAATTATGCTAGTATTATATTGAGTAATGATGCATGAAAGTATTAATAAGAATACATTTAATTGGAAAGTTAGTCTATGAATTGATTGGAATGTTAATGAATAACTTGTATGTGGTTTTTATTATTAAATTTGAGTTGTGGGTGAAATTTTCCTATTTCTAAAGTAGGATTGCATGCTAGTTTAATTAGAACAATTGAAGCATGAAAATGATTAAGAAGAGCACACTTTAATTGGGAGAAATGACTTCTTGATTGATTGAAATGTGGACATACAAATTTATATGTGGTTCTATTATTTGAGTTGTATGTGGATTGATTAGAATCATGAATTTATTGATAGAAAATACATTCTTTTACCATCAAGAATTACACACAAAGTTAGTAGCTTGATACCTTTTTTTATGTGTTAAATAGACCCTTGTATTGCTATGGCCCTGAATGAATTAAAGTATGAGATGTATGTTATATAAATGATTAAAGTCAGAACATTAATGTGAATTTTATTGATAAAAAAGACTAGATTGCTAAATGCGAAGAAATGTCGAAAAAGAGGAGTAATGTAGTGTTATAATCTAGAATTTGAATTAATGGCATGAAAATATGTTTTAATTGTTGAAAAAAATTATTTTTTCATACTGATATGTAAATTGGACAAGAATTTATTAATCTGGAGTTATACAGTATTTTTTTATGAAGATCTAATGAAATTGAGACTAGTTGAACATCAAAATGTTCTAAATAACTGAGAGCACGGATTAAATGCATACGAAATGATACTAATGACAACTGAGCGTGTAGCTCAAGTGGTCATCTGGTGCGGTTGGGTTCTCTGTGGTGATCAGTTCGAATCCCTGTGGCGAATATATTATTTCACATTTTTTTTGTAAACATAAGAATCACCGACCGAAAGTATCAAATACCCTTTGTCTCCTCATTATAGCACTTAGCGCATATGGCCTGGTGGTCTGTGCTTTCGGCTGTGACTCAGTGGTGCTGGGTTCGATTCTTGCTATCGGCAAGAATGAAACATTATTTTTTTTGGGGTTTTTAAGTGTCCAAAAATTATGAAAAAAATATGGTTATTCTCCTAAAAATATAAGGGACTTTATAAAAATGATTTGGGGATTATTTGCATAAAATACACTATGATTTGAAAATAAAAGGCATAAATAGAACTATGGTTCTAGATATATACTTTGTGAAAAATTATGATTTACAAGAATAAATTGAAATGGAGGATTAGAAGATTATTTGGCAAAAGAAACTTTATTGTGTGATATAATGCAATTTATTCTCATTTGAGTATAATGTGGAAATATGGATTGTGAATATTGGTTAGTGATGTGAAATCTTAATATGAAGTGATAATTGATAAAGCATATGAAATTCATGTATAGTCATGGACTATTTGGACAAATTTGAAATCATGATTTGAAAAGAGAATATACATTGAGTATGATAACACAACATGAGAATTTATGAGTTGGAAATGCTCATTTTGGAAATTTTGATTTGAAAATTGAAATAAGAGAGTAGCTAAGTCTCCCCCGGCATTTGGAAATGAAATGAAATGAAATTTGAAAAGAAAGACCAAGGTTGTGTTAGGGTTATATACTGAAAGCATCACTTTTGTATTAACTTTATTTCCTTATTTTTTTGAATGAGAATCATATGGGCATATGTTTGCATATTGTGTTTATTATAATATTAATGCAAGTGTCTGATATTCTATAAGGTTGATAATATGGTGTGAGGTGACACACAGAAGATCATATTATCAGTTCCCTATGGAATATATAAATAGTTCACAACCTAGACGGACTTGGACAATCCATTGGAAAGGTTGTAGTGTAATCTGGTATTAGTCTATCTTGACTATAGGTTTACACTAGTACACTTTGTGTGTATTGAACAGGACCACTTGATGTTGTTCTCTTTGTACTGACTACAAAAGAGAACAAACACCTCTGTTATTATGGATGCTTATGCTCTTAATCCAGATATAATAACAGACATGTATATGCGGTGTGCATTACTTTGACTCATAAAAGAGTGAGATTCATTATGGATCAACAACCTCTATGAATTGGGTAATAGCATTGTATGTATGATGGGCTGTTGATTGTAAAAGGAATCCATGTCCCGATACGTCGGGTTGATGATGTCCCCTTAAGGAGCTCATAAGGATTGTCATGTAAACCCTGCAGGTGGATTACATTCGATATGACAAATAAAGTTGAGTGGTACTACTTAAGGATAAAAGATGTTGATCAATATAGTTGTCAGTAACTTAATTTGATCGACGGACATTCGATATCTTAACATGGGGAGCTGAACGAGCATATAATAAAAGGAGTCCATAAATATAATTTGGGATTAGGAAGGTAGTGCAACAATAGCTCTTTAGTGGACTGAGCTATTGTTAATGGGCCTGGGATTAGGAAGGTAGTGCAACAATAGCCCTTAAGGAGCTCAGGCTGAACACGGGATACCCAGATTCGTTAGGAGACCTAACCCTAATTTCTCCTCATGGTCCCTGCCGTAGCCTTATATATATCCTCTATTCTCTGGCCGTCAAATGATCATCAAAGATAAGAAGTTTTCTCTAAATTTGTGATTCACGTAAGGAGAGAAAGAGAGGTTAGCCAAGGAGAAGAAAGGTTGGGAGGTCGTCGCCCACACGACGTCCAACCCGAGGAAGGAATACGTGCAGAAGATCTTGAAGTCGCTGATGGCTCGAGGTTGCTAGAAACTATCGTCTTCTTCTCATCGCAGGTATAATTCGTGAACCCTAGATTCCGCTATAAAGGGTTAGATCACGTATTAAATCTGTTAAGCTTTTATGATCGATACGCACACCAATCCGTGGTCTTGGGAATCATCTCAGTTCCATCAGGTTGGTCATGTTGAAATGAATGAATAAGTCCGATTTAGTGGAGAGGCTAACTCTAGAGCTTCGATTTTTGTTCATGATTCTAATAAAAACTAAGGACTAGTACATAGTGAAGATGTGATGAAAGTAAGAGAAAAATATTGAGTATGAGAGCCATTGGATAGCGGCGAGAGCGTATCCCAGGAATTCCCATGATGAGTCTGGGTGAGGATGCTGCTCCAGAGTACCGTCCCGGTGGCGACGCTCGTGGGATGTTTGAAGACTACGGGTAGTGTCATGTCTATGGTGAGAGCTGAATTACCACAGGATGTCTGCATGATGAGTCATGTCAGCGATGGGATTCCCTCCAGAGTGCCTAGACATGAGTTCGTAGGTCAGAAAACATCTAGGATACTTACCGTAGTTACAGTAGTAGATTAAGTCATGACGAGGGATTGAACCCTACAAAGATGAAGAACGATTAAGAGGCTTGCCCTCGGACCTATGTAGTATGGGATGCATAGAATCCGAACAAGTGCGCATTAGTGTCATCTAATATAAATAATTGCATTAAGGACTAAGTGCACAATCACAACACGACATCAATAGGGCAGTCCCTTTAGTTTGAAATGTGATAAGTTTGTGTTTGCTAAATATGGAAAATTAAGTTATACTATTTCCGGCATAGAGAGGATGGCCGTGTATAATGATCGTCGGTTGAATAAACTGACGTACCCACAGTCTTATATGCAGGTAAATGACATGTTAAAGATTAAAGAGGAATGGATGCTTAAAGATTATACCATGTTGTTGTACATTTATTTAATTGTTGTAAATTTTACTTCCATTGTGCAAATGAAAAGTGTAATATTGATGTAAACTCTGATGTAAAATGAAAAGTTTAAATTTCCTTGTAAAATTGTACTAAAGGAAGTGGAAAGATCCTGTAGAACATCTCGAATTCAGTGTATTTGGGATTCGGGGCGTTACAGAGTGGTATCAGAGCCACGCTTCCACATTTCCACACTTGTACAAATTTATAAGGAACGACACCCTAGTAGTGGACATTAGAGTGTGCGTTTGAGTCTAGAGATTTAAATGTAAGTGACTTACATTTGTGTTGCTCTATAATTTATGCTTCTTCCTCTCTATTTCTAAGATGGCTGATCACTTCGACCCCGCTGGAGGCGACGATTGGCTTGTGGCATCTCTTCAGAGGAAGGTTGAGTCACTGCGAGAGAGAGTCGAATTATTGGAGGCTCAGCTGGCGAAGTGCAAGGATGACTTTTCTGTTCTCAGTCATCGGGTTTGGGAACTCGAGAAGAAGAAGAACCTGACTGATGTGTTGAAGGATGAAGTTGATGAACTACGGGGAGAACTTCGAGAAGCGAAGAGGAACCGTAGGAGTTAGACTGTTGTAGCTTCTACTATTTTCATTCTGATGTCAAGAAATGTTTTTTCAATTCGAATGTATAAAGTTTGGAATTCAATGAAATCCAAGTTGATTTAAAATTCATGTCTTATACTTCGAATTTGATGGACCTTTTACATTAGAATATGGAATGAAAGCTGTTGTGTTGTTCGATACTGGATCCTCTCATACATTTTTGTCTCCTAAGTTTGCTAAAGTATTGGGAGTTGAACCGAAGATTTTTCCAGGCAAGATCTTGGCAGTAGCTACTCCGTCAGGGAAAACTTTAACCACTGATCGGTACTATGCTGATTGTGAGATCGTGATTGGAGATCGAATCTTTGGGATTGATCTGATCGAGCTGACTATCTTGGGAGTCGATGTTATCATTGGCATTGATTGGATGTCAGTGTACAGTGCAAGCATCGAGTGCAAGACCAAGACGGTAACAGTGAAGGCTCCAGGTGAACCTGAAGTCACTTTCCAAGGGAAGCAGAAGTGTTCTAGGCTGGTGGCAGCTATCCGCAAGGAAGAGACTCCTGTGGAAGTGCAAGGGATTCCTGTGGTTCGGGACTATCCGACTGTGTTCTTGGAAGATTTTCCTGGGTTACCCCCACATCGTGATGTAGAGTTCAGCATCACTGTTCAACTGGGAAGTGCACCCATTTCTAAGGCACCTTATAGGATGGCTCCAGTGGAACAGGATGAGGTGAAGCGGCAGATTGAGGAACTGTTGGGGAAAGGCTTTATTCAACCTAGTGCGTCACCTTGGGGAGCACTAGTGCTTTTGGTAAAGAAGAAGGATGGATCGATGAGAATGTGTATCGATTACCGAGAGCTGAATAAGGTCACTGTTCAGAATAAGTATCCTATTCCTAGAATTGATGATTTGTTCGATCATCTATAAGGAGCAGCTGTTTTCTCCAAAATAGATCTTCGATCAGGATACCACCAAGTTCGAGTGAAAGCCGAAGATGTGCACAAAACTGCATTTAGAACTCGACATGGGCATTACGAATTCTTAGTTATGCCATTTGGAGTGACGAATGCACCCGCAATCTTCATAGATTTGATGAACTGAGTTCTGAGGCCGTTCATTGATTCTTTCGTCGTGGTGTTTATCGACGATATCCTCGTATACTCCAAGTCAGAAGAGGAGCACACCGAGCATCTGACAGCAGTTTTGAAGAAGCTGGAGGAGCAGGAGTTGTATGCCAAGTTATCCAAGTGTGATTTCTGGAAATCTGAAGTGGCATTCCTAGGTCACATCCTTTCTAAGGAGGGAGTGGCAACTGACCCTCAGAAGATAGAGACAGTGAGAGATTGGGCTAGGCCTACTACAGTGAAGGAAGTCAGAAGTTTTCTTGGAATGACTAGATACTACAGGAGATTCATTCAAGGTTATGCCCAGATAGTCGTGCCGCTTATTGGTTTGACCAAGAAGAATGTGAGCTTCAAGTGGTCTGAGCAATGTGAGGCGAGCTTTCAGGAGTTGAAAGAGAAGTTGACTACTGCACCTATTTTGGCTTTGCCTAGAGCAGGTGTTGAGTATGATGTTTACAGTGATTCTTCATATCGTGGGCTTGGTTGTGTCTTAATGCAAGAAGGAAGAGTAATCGCTTATGGGTCTAGGCAACTACGACCGCATGAGAAGAATTACCCGACTCATGATCTAGAGTTGGCGGCAATTATCTTTGCCCTGAAGCAATGGAGGCACTACGTGTACGGTGAGAAATTGAACATGTACACAGACCACAAGAGCTTGAAGTATATATATCAGCAGAGGGATCTGAATTTGAGGCAGCGAAGATGGTTGGAAGTGCTTGAGGACATGCGACCTGAGATCAAGTATCATCCTGGGAAAGCTAATGTTGTTGCTGATGCACTTAGTCGCAAGAGCAGTTTAGCCAGTTTGATTACAACTCAGAAGCACCTGATTGAGGAATTGGATCGAGCCAGTATTGAAGTTGTCTTGCAAGGATTGGGAGCATCTTTAGCTCAGTTGAGGCTTCAGCCTACACTGAATGGAAGGATTATTGCAAGTCAGGAGGTTGATGCTGGCAGGTTGATGCTAATATCTTGGAGATGAAGGAGCAGGTTGGTGCTGGCAGGTTGCCCGGATTTCAAATCAGGGATGAAGTGCTGTGGTTCGGAGATAGACTATGTGTTCCAAATCAGGCAGACCTGAAAGAGAGTATTCTTCAGGAGGCGCATGCTACTCTTTTGTCGGTACATCCTGGGAGTACTAAGATGTACAAAGACATCAAGCAGTATTTCGGGTGGTCAGGTTTGAAGCGGGATGTGGCTGAATTTGTGGTGAAGTGTGAGGTTTGTCAGCAAGTCAAAGCCGAAAATCAGAGACCCGGAGGTCTATTACAGCCGTTACCTATTCCGGAATGGAAGTGGGATAACATCAGTATGGATTTCATTACGGGATTGCCGAAGAGTTCTAAAGGCAATGATGTGATTTGGGTTATAGTCGATCGACTAACCAAGTCCGCTCACTTTTTGGCGATGAAACTCACTACTTCGATGGACAAGTTAGCTGAGATGTATGTTGGCGAGATCGTCAGGCTTCATGGTGTTCCGTCAACTATTGTGTCTGATCGAGATGTGCGGTTTACTTCGCATTTCTGGAGGAGTCTTCAGACAGCTTTGGGGACCAAGACAGATTTTAGCACTGCTTTTCATCCACAAACCGATGGGCAGACCGAGAGAGTCAACCGTATTCTTGAGGATATGCTTCGGTGTTGTATACTAGACTTTGGAGGCAGTTGGAAAAGGCATTTACCTTTGGTAGAGTTTGCCTACAACAACAGTTTTCAGACTAGCATCGGGATGGCATCGTACGAAGCTTTGTATGGCAGGAAGTGCAGAACATCTGTTTGTTGGTTTGAAGTTGGGGAGCGTCAGTTGTTTGGTCCTGAGCTTGTGCAGCAAACCTCTGAAAAGATTGTTCTGATCAGGAAAAGGTTGGTAGAAGCTCAGAGCAGGCAGAAAAGTTATGCAGACAACCGGAGAAGGGACCTTGAGTTTGAGGAAGGTGACTTCGTCTTTCTGAAAGTATCGCCCAGTAAAGGTGTGGTTCGGTTTGGCAAAGGCGGGAAGTTAGCCCCGAGGTTTATAGGCCCGTACAAGATATTGAAAAGGATCGGAAAAACTGCTTACCGGCTTGAATTACCGGAAGAGTTATCTCAGGTGCACAATGTCTTTCATGTGTCTATGCTGAGAGGTTATATTCCAGATCCGAGTCATCATTTGCCTGAAGTGCCGGAAGGCTTGCAGTTGGACCTGAATTACATCGAGTCTCCTGTTGAGATTGTTGATCGTCGAGAGAAAGTCTTAAGGAACAAGACGATACCGATGGTCAAGGTAGTCTGGAGAAACCACTTGGTTGAAGAAGCTACTTGGGAATCTGAGGAGAGGATGTTGAAGGACTATCCTGAGCTTTTTGCTTGATTGTATCTTTGTATTTTTCTTTTGTTCTTGTTGTGAGTGTTGTATTTTTGTTTCTCACTCTTGACTGTAGTTCCGGGGACGGAACTATTCTAAGGAGGGAGTGTTGTAATGTCGTGATTTTTCAATTAATGAAAAATTATTTATTTTGCACGTAGTGTGCACGTGCAATATTTTGGTTGAATTAAATCTTATAATTATTTTTATTGTGATGGGTATAAATATTTAAATATGTGCTTTTTAATTACTTTATACAAAAGCCTTATTTTAATTAGACTAAAAAGCCTTTTTCTTAAAGCCCAAAATGTAATTTATTTATTTTATTTTAAAATAACTATTTTGGCCCATAACTAAAGCCCATGGACTATATTTTTACACAACTTGTCATGTAGAATACAATTTAAAAGACTATTTTTTTTTAATGTACAATTTTTGTCTTAGTTGCATGCACGTGCACTACACGTACACGTGCAAAATGCATGCTTCTTCATGGCCGGTTGTGAGCTTTTTGGAGGGAACTCAAAATTTGAGTGGTGATCATGGTGTGGTGGTTGCTTAGATGTGGGTAGTTATTGCAACTCCTACTTTCATCCTAGCCCTCCATCCTACAACCAGCCAATTAATCCTAGCCCTTCATTCTATTTGATTTTTAGTATAAATACCCCCTCCCATGGCTAGTTATGTTGTGCTTAATATTCCCTTCCAAACTTATAGTCTAATAGCATTATCTAGTAGTAGTTTGTGAGTTAAAAAGATTGAGTTGTGAGTGGGATTGTGCTTGCATTCCATCAAGGAGAGGAAGGCCAGCTATTCAAGGAGGAGCTCGGGTTGGTGCTTGTGGATCTTGTGCGCGCATCATCTAGGAGGAGGTGCATCTCGTCGCAAAGGACTTTTGTTGCTAATTGAGTTTTCTCTCCATACAAGGTGGATTAATTTTCCTTATTTCTAATTAGGAATTATGCTAGTATTATATTGAGTAATGATGCATGAAAGTATTAATAAGAATACATTTAATTGGAAAGTTAGTCTATGAATTGATTGGAATGTTAATGAATAACTTGTATGTGGTTTTTATTATTAAATTTGAGTTGTGGGTGAAATTTTCCTATTTCTAAAGTAGGATTGCATGCTAGTTTAATTAGAACAATTGAAGCATGAAAATGATTAAGAAGAGCACACTTTAATTGGGAGAAATGACTTCTTGATTGATTGAAATGTGGACATACAAATTTATATGTGGTTCTATTATTTGAGTTGTATGTGGATTGATTAGAATCATGAATTTATTGATAGAAAATACATTCTTTTACCATCAAGAATTACACACAAAGTTAGTAGCTTGATACCTTTTTTTATGTGTTAAATAGACCCTTGTATTGCTATGGCCCTGAATGAATTAAAGTATGAGATGTATGTTATATAAATGATTAAAGTCAGAACATTAATGTGAATTTTATTGATAAAAAAGACTAGATTGCTAAATGCGAAGAAATGTCGAAAAAGAGGAGTAATGTAGTGTTATAATCTAGAATTTGAATTAATGGCATGAAAATATGTTTTAATTGTTGAAAAAAATTATTTTTTCATACTGATATGTAAATTGGACAAGAATTTATTAATCTGGAGTTATACAGTATTTTTTTATGAAGATCTAATGAAATTGAGACTAGTTGAACATCAAAATGTTCTAAATAACTGAGAGCACGGATTAAATGCATACGAAATGATACTAATGACAACTGAGCGTGTAGCTCAAGTGGTCATCTGGTGCGGTTGGGTTCTCTGTGGTGATCAGTTCGAATCCCTGTGGCGAATATATTATTTCACATTTTTTTTGTAAACATAAGAATCACCGACCGAAAGTATCAAATACCCTTTGTCTCCTCATTATAGCACTTAGCGCATATGGCCTGGTGGTCTGTGCTTTCGGCTGTGACTCAGTGGTGCTGGGTTCGATTCTTGCTATCGGCAAGAATGAAACATTATTTTTTTTGGGGTTTTTAAGTGTCCAAAAATTATGAAAAAAATATGGTTATTCTCCTAAAAATATAAGGGACTTTATAAAAATAATTTGGGGATTATTTGCATAAAATACACTATGATTTGAAAATAAAAGGCATAAATAGAACTATGGTTCTAGATATATACTTTGTGAAAAATTATGATTTACAAGAATAAATTGAAATGGAGGATTAGAAGATTATTTGGCAAAAGAAACTTTATTGTGTGATATAATGCAATTTATTCTCATTTGAGTATAATGTGGAAATATGGATTGTGAATATTGGTTAGTGATGTGAAATCTTAATATGAAGTGATAATTGATAAAGCATATGAAATTCATGTATAGTCATGGACTATTTGGACAAATTTGAAATCATGATTTGAAAAGAGAATATACATTGAGTATGATAACACAACATGAGAATTTATGAGTTGGAAATGCTCATTTTGGAAATTTTGATTTGAAAATTGAAATAAGAGAGTAGCTAAGTCTCCCCCGGCATTTGGAAATGAAATGAAATGAAATTTGAAAAGAAAGACCAAGGTTGTGTTAGGGTTATATACTGAAAGCATCACTTTTGTATTAACTTTATTTCCTTATTTTTTTGAATGAGAATCATATGGGCATATGTTTGCATATTGTGTTTATTATAATATTAATGCAAGTGTCTGATATTCTATAAGGTTGATAATATGGTGTGAGGTGACACACAGAAGATCATATTATCAGTTCCCTATGGAATATATAAATAGTTCACAACCTAGACGGACTTGGACAATCCATTGGAAAGGTTGTAGTGTAATCTGGTATTAGTCTATCTTGACTATAGGTTTACACTAGTACACTTTGTGTGTATTGAACAGGACCACTTGATGTTGTTCTCTTTGTACTGACTACAAAAGAGAACAAACACCTCTGTTATTATGGATGCTTATGCTCTTAATCCAGATATAATAACAGACATGTATATGCGGTGTGCATTACTTTGACTCATAAAAGAGTGAGATTCATTATGGATCAACAACCTCTATGAATTGGGTAATAGCATTGTATGTATGATGGGCTGTTGATTGTAAAAGGAATCCATGTCCCGATACGTCGGGTTGATGATGTCCCCTTAAGGAGCTCATAAGGATTGTCATGTAAACCCTGCAGGTGGATTACATTCGATATGACAAATAAAGTTGAGTGGTACTACTTAAGGATAAAAGATGTTGATCAATATAGTTGTCAGTAACTTAATTTGATCGACGGACATTCGATATCTTAACATGGGGAGCTGAACGAGCATATAATAAAAGGAGTCCATAAATATAATTTGGGATTAGGAAGGTAGTGCAACAATAGCTCTTTAGTGGACTGAGCTATTGTTAATGGGCCTGGGTTGTGTGTTCAGGCTGAACACGGGATACCCAGATTCGTTAGGAGACCTAACCCTAATTTCTCCTCATGGTCCCTGCCGTAGCCTTATATATATCCTCTATTCTCTGGCCGTCAAATGATCATCAAAGATAAGAAGTTTTCTCTAAATTTGTGATTCACGTAAGGAGAGAAAGAGAGGTTAGCCAAGGAGAAGAAAGGTTGGGAGGTCGTCGCCCACACGACGTCCAACCCGAGGAAGGAATACGTGCAGAAGATCTTGAAGTCGCTGATGGCTCGAGGTTGCTAGAAACTATCGTCTTCTTCTCATCGCAGGTATAATTCGTGAACCATAGATTCCGCTATAAAGGGTTAGATCACGTATTAAATCTGTTAAGCTTTTATGATCGATACGCACACCAATCCGTGGTCTTGGGAATCATCTCAGTTCCATCAGGTTGGTCATGTTGAAATGAATGAATAAGTCCGATTTAGTGGAGAGGCTAACTCTAGAGCTTCGATTTTTGTTCATGATTCTAATAAAAACTAAGGACTAGTACATAGTGAAGATGTGATGAAAGTAAGAGAAAAATATTGAGTATGAGAGCCATTGGATTGCGGCGAGAGCGTATCCCAGGAATTCCCATGATGAGTCTGGGTGAGGATGCTGCTCCAGAGTACCGTCCCGGTGGCGACGCTCGTGGGATGTTTGAAGACTACGGGTAGTGTCATGTCTATGGTGAGAGCTGAATTACCACAGGATGTCTGCATGATGAGTCATGTCAGCGATGGGATTCCCTCCAGAGTGCCTAGACATGAGTTCGTAGGTCAGAAAACATCTAGGATACTTACCGTAGTTACAGTAGTAGATTAAGTCATGACGAGGGATTGAACCCTACAAAGATGAAGAACGATTAAGAGGCTTGCCCTCGGACCTATGTAGTATGGGATGCATAGAATCCGAACAAGTGCGCATTAGTGTCATCTAATATAAATAATTGCATTAAGGACTAAGTGCACAATCACAACACGACATCAATAGGGCAGTCCCTTTAGTTTGAAATGTGATAAGTTTGTGTTTGCTAAATATGGAAAATTAAGTTATACTATTTCCGGCATAGAGAGGATGGCCGTGTATAATGATCGTCGGTTGAATAAACTGACGTACCCACAGTCTTATATGCAGGTAAATGACATGTTAAAGATTAAAGAGGAATGGATGCTTAAAGATTATACCATGTTGTTGTACATTTATTTAATTGTTGTAAATTTTACTTCCATTGTGCAAATGAAAAGTGTAATATTGATGTAAACTCTGATGTAAAATGAAAAGTTTAAATTTCCTTGTAAAATTGTACTAAAGGAAGTGGAAAGATCCTGTAGAACATCTCGAATTCAGTGTATTTGGGATTCGGGGCGTTACAGAGTGGTATCAGAGCCACGCTTCCACATTTCCACACTTGTACAAATTTATAAGGAACGACACCCTAGTAGTGGACATTAGAGTGTGCGTTTGAGTCTAGAGATTTAAATGTAAGTGACTTACATTTGTGTTGCTCTATAATTTATGCTTCTTCCTCTCTATTTCTAAGATGGCTGATCACTTCGACCCCGCTGGAGGCGACGATTGGCTTGTGGCATCTCTTCAGAGGAAGGTTGAGTCACTGCGAGAGAGAGTCGAATTATTGGAGGCTCAGCTGGCGAAGTGCAAGGATGACTTTTCTGTTCTCAGTCATCGGGTTTGGGAACTCGAGAAGAAGAAGAACCTGACTGATGTGTTGAAGGATGAAGTTGATGAACTACGGGGAGAACTTCGAGAAGCGAAGAGGAACCGTAGGAGTTAGACTGTTGTAGCTTCTACTATTTTCATTCTGATGTCAAGAAATGTTTTTTCAATTCGAATGTATAAAGTTTGGAATTCAATGAAATGCAAGTTGATTTAAAATTCATGTCTTATACTTCGAATTTGATGGACCTTTTACATTAGAATATGGAATGAAAGCTGTTGTGTTGTTCGATACTGGATCCTCTCATACATTTTTGTCTCCTAAGTTTGCTAAAGTATTGGGAGTTGAACCGAAGATTTTTCCAGGCAAGATCTTGGCAGTAGCTACTCCGTCAGGGAAAACTTTAACCACTGATCGGTACTATGCTGATTGTGAGATCGTGATTGGAGATCGAATCTTTGGGATTGATCTGATCGAGCTGACTATCTTGGGAGTCGATGTTATCATTGGCATTGATTGGATGTCAGTGTACAGTGCAAGCATCGAGTGCAAGACCAAGACGGTAACAGTGAAGGCTCCAGGTGAACCTGAAGTCACTTTCCAAGGGAAGCAGAAGTGTTCTAGGCTGGTGGCAGCTATCCGCAAGGAAGAGACTCCTGTGGAAGTGCAAGGGATTCCTGTGGTTCGGGACTATCCGACTGTGTTCTTGGAAGATTTTCCTGGGTTACCCCCACATCGTGATGTAGAGTTCAGCATCACTGTTCAACTGGGAAGTGCACCCATTTCTAAGGCACCTTATAGGATGGCTCCAGTGGAACAGGATGAGGTGAAGTGGCAGATTGAGGAACTGTTGGGGAAAGGCTTTATTCAACCTAGTGCGTCACCTTGGGGAGCACTAGTGCTTTTGGTAAAGAGGAAGGATGGATCGATGAGAATGTGTATCGATTACCGAGAGCTGAATAAGGTCACTGTTCAGAATAAGTATCCTATTCCTAGAATTGATGATTTGTTCGATCATCTATAAGGAGCAGCTGTTTTCTCCAAAATAGATCTTCGATCAGGATACCACCAAGTTCGAGTGAAAGCCGAAGATGTGCACAAAACTGCATTTAGAACTCGACATGGGCATTACGAATTCTTAGTTATGCCATTTGGAGTGACGAATGCACCCGCAATCTTCATAGATTTGATGAACTGAGTTCTGAGGCCGTTCATTGATTCTTTCGTCGTGGTGTTTATCGACGATATCCTCGTATACTCCAAGTCAGAAGAGGAGCACACCGAGCATCTGACAGCAGTTTTGAAGAAGCTGGAGGCGCAGGAGTTGTATGCCAAGTTATCCAAGTGTGATTTCTGGAAATCTGAAGTGGCATTCCTAGGTCACATCCTTTCTAAGGAGGGAGTGGCAACTGACCCTCAGAAGATAGAGACAGTGAGAGATTGGGCTAGGCCTACTACAGTGAAGGAAGTCAGAAGTTTTCTTGGAATGACTAGATACTACAGGAGATTCATTCAAGGTTATGCCCAGATAGTCGTGCCGCTTATTGGTTTGACCAAGAAGAATGTGAGCTTCAAGTGGTCTGAGCAATGTGAGGCGAGCTTTCAGGAGTTGAAAGAGAAGTTGACTACTGCACCTATTTTGGCTTTGCCTAGAGCAGGTGTTGAGTATGATGTTTACAGCGATTCTTCACATCGTGGGCTTGGTTGTGTCTTAATGCAAGAAGGAAGAGTAATCGCTTATGGGTCTAGGCAACTACGACCGCATGAGAAGAATTACCCGACTCATGATCTAGAGTTGGCGGCAATTATCTTTGCCCTGAAGCAATGGAGGCACTACGTGTACGGTGAGAAATTGAACATGTACACGGACCACAAGAGCTTGAAGTATATATATCAGCAGAGGGATCTGAATTTGAGGCAGCGAAGATGGTTGGAAGTGCTTGAGGACATGCGACCTGAGATCAAGTATCATCCTGGGAAAGCTAATGTTGTTGCTGATGCACTTAGTCGCAAGAGCAGTTTAGCCAGTTTGATTACAACTCAGAAGCACCTGATTGAGGAATTGGATCGAGCCAGTATTGAAGTTGTCTTGCAAGGATTGGGAGCATCTTTAGCTCAGTTGAGGCTTCAGCCTACACTGAATGGAAGGATTATTGCAAGTCAGGAGGTTGATGCTGGCAGGTTGATGCTAATATCTTGGAGATGAAGGAGCAGGTTGGTGCTGGCAGGTTGCCCGGATTTCAAATCAGGGATGAAGTGCTGTGGTTCGGAGATAGACTATGTGTTCCAAATCAGGCGGACCTGAAAGAGAGTATTCTTCAGGAGGCGCATGCTACTCTTTTGTCGGTACATCCTGGGAGTACTAAGATGTACAAAGACATCAAGCAGTATTTCTGGTGGTCAGGTTTGAAGCGGGATGTGGCTGAATTTGTGGTGAAGTGTGAGGTTTGTCAGCAAGTCAAAGCCGAAAATCAGAGACCCGGAGGTCTATTACAGCCGTTACCTATTCCGGAATGGAAGTGGGATAACATCAGTATGGATTTCATTACGGGATTGCCGAAGAGTTCTAAAGGCAATGATGCGATTTGGGTTATAGTCGATCGACTAACCAAGTCCGCTCACTTTTTGGCGATGAAACTCACTACTTCGATGGACAAGTTAGCTGAGATGTATGTTGGCGAGATCGTCAGGCTTCATGGTGTTCCGTCAACTATTGTGTCTGATCGAGATGTGCGGTTTACTTCGCATTTCTGGAGGAGTCTTCAGACAGCTTTGGGGACCAAGACAGATTTTAGCACTGCTTTTCATCCACAAACCGATGGGCAGACCGAGAGAGTCAACCGTATTCTTGAGGATATGCTTCGGTGTTGTATACTAGACTTTGGAGGCAGTTGGAAAAGGCATTTACCTTTGGTAGAGTTTGCCTACAACAACAGTTTTCAGACTAGCATCGGGATGGCATCGTACGAAGCTTTGTATGGCAGGAAGTGCAGAACATCTGTTTGTTGGTTTGAAGTTGGGGAGCGTCAGTTGTTTGGTCCTGAGCTTGTGCAGCAAACCTTTGAAAAGATTGTTCTGATCAGGAAAAGGTTGGTAGAAGCTCAGAGCAGGCAGAAAAGTTATGCAGACAACCGGAGAAGGGACCTTGAGTTTGAGGAAGGTGACTTCGTCTTTCTGAAAGTATCGCCCAGTAAAGGTGTGGTTCGGTTTGGCAAAGGCGGGAAGTTAGCCCCGAGGTTTATAGGCCCGTACAAGATATTGAAAAGGATCGGAAAAACTGCTTACCGGCTTGAATTACCGGAAGAGTTATCTCAGGTGCACAATGTCTTTCATGTGTCTATGCTGAGAGGTTATATTCCAAATCCGAGTCATCATTTGCCTGAAGTGCCGGAAGGCTTGCAGTTGGACCTGAATTACATCGAGTCTCCTGTTGAGATTGTTGATCGTCGAGAGAAAGTCTTAAGGAACAAGACGATACCGATGGTCAAGGTAGTCTGGAGAAACCACTTGGTTGAAGAAGCTACTTGGGAATCTGAGGAGAGGATGTTGAAGGACTATCCTGAGCTTTTTGCTTGATTGTATCTTTGTATTTTTCTTTTGTTCTTGTTGTGAGTGTTGTATTTTTGTTTCTCACTCTTGACTGTAGTTCCGGGGACGGAACTATTCTAAGGAGGGAGTGTTGTAATGTCGTGATTTTTCAATTAATGAAAAATTATTTATTTTGCACGTAGTGTGCACGTGCAATATTTTGGTTGAATTAAATCTTATAATTATTTTTATTGTGATGGGTATAAATATTTAAATATGTGCTTTTTAATTACTTTATACAAAAGCCTTATTTTAATTAGACTAAAAAGCCTTTTTCTTAAAGCCCAAAATGTAATTTATTTATTTTATTTTAAAATAACTATTTTGGCCCATAACTATTTAAGCCCATGGACTATATTTTTACACAACTTGTCATGTAGAATACAATTTAAAAGACTATTTTTTTTTTAATGTACAATTTTTGTCTTAGTTGCATGCACGTGCACTACACGTACACGTGCAAAATGCATGCTTCTTCATGGCCGGTTGTGAGCTTTTTGGAGGGAACTCAAAATTTGAGTGGTGATCATGGTGTGGTGGTTGCTTAGATGTGGGTAGTTATTGCAACTCCTACTTTCATCCTAGCCCTCCATCCTACAACCAGCCAATTAATCCTAGCCCTTCATTCTATTTGATTTTTAGTATAAATACCCCCTCCCATGGCTAGTTATGTTGTGCTTAATATTCCCTTCCAAACTTATAGTCTAATAGCATTATCTAGTAGTAGTTTGTGAGTTAAAAAGATTGAGTTGTGAGTGGGATTGTGCTTGCATTCCATCAAGGAGAGGAAGGCCAGCTATTCAAGGAGGAGCTCGGGTTGGTGCTTGTGGATCTTGTGCGCGCATCATCTAGGAGGAGGTGCATCTCGTCGCAAAGGACTTTTGTTGCTAATTGAGTTTTCTCTCCATACAAGGTGGATTAATTTTCCTTATTTCTAATTAGGAATTATGCTAGTATTATATTGAGTAATGATGCATGAAAGTATTAATAAGAATACATTTAATTGGAAAGTTAGTCTATGAATTGATTGGAATGTTAATGAATAACTTGTATGTGGTTTTTATTATTAAATTTGAGTTGTGGGTGAAATTTTCCTATTTCTAAAGTAGGATTGCATGCTAGTTTAATTAGAACAATTGAAGCATGAAAATGATTAAGAAGAGCACACTTTAATTGGGAGAAATGACTTCTTGATTGATTGAAATGTGGACATACAAATTTATATGTGGTTCTATTATTTGAGTTGTATGTGGATTGATTAGAATCATGAATTTATTGATAGAAAATACATTCTTTTACCATCAAGAATTACACACAAAGTTAGTAGCTTGATTATACCTTTTTTTATGTGTTAAATAGACCCTTGTATTGCTATGGGCATGAATGAATTAAAGTATGAGATGTATGTTATATAAATGATTAAAGTCAGAACATTAATGTGAATTTTATTGATAAAAAGACTAGATTGCTAAATGCGAAGAAATGTCGAAAAGAGGAGTAATGTAGTGTTATAATCTCGAATTTGAATTAATGGCATGAAAATATGTTTTAATTGTTGAAAAAAATTATTTTTTCATACTGATATGTAAATTGGACAAGAATTTATTAATCTGGAGTTATACAGTATTTTTTTATGAAGATCTAATGAAATTGAGACTAGTTGAACATCGAAATGTTCTAAATAACTGAGAGCACAGATTAAATGCATACGAAATGATACTAATGACAACTGAGCGCGTAGCTCAAGTGGTCATCTTGTGCGGTTGGGTTCTCTGTGGTGATCAGTTTGAATCCCTGTGGCGAATATATTATTTCACTTTTTTTTTGTAAACATAAGAATCACCGACCGAAAGTATCAAATACCCTTTGTCTCCTCATTATAGCGCTTAGCGCATATGGCCTGGTGGTCTGTGCTTTCGGCTGTGACTCAGTGGTACTGGGTTCGATTCTTGCTATCAAGAATGAAAAATTATTTTTTGGGGGGGTTTTAAGTGTCCAAAAATTATGAAAAAAATATGGTTATTCTCCTAAAAATATAAGGAACTTTATAAAAATGATTTGGGGATTATTTGCATAAAATACACTATGATTTGAAAATAAAAGGCATAAATAGAACTATGGCTCTAGATATATACTTTGTGAAAAATTATGATTTACAAGAATAAATTGAAATGGAGGATTAGAAGATTATTTGGGAAAAGAAACTTTATTGTGTGATATAATGCAATTTATTCTCATTTGAGAATAATGTGGAAATATGGATTGTGAATATTGGTTAGTGATGTGAAATCTTAATATGAAGTGATAATTGATAAAGCATATGAAATTCATGTATAGTCATGGACTATTTGGACAAATTTGAAATCATGATTTGAAAAGAGAATATACATTGAGTATGATAACTCAACATGAGAATTTATGAGTTGGAAATGCTCATTTTGAAAATTTTGATTTGAAAATTGAAATAAGAGAGTAGCTAAGAGTCCGTTTGTTTTGTTGTGTTGAAAAGAGTTTTCTGAATAGAGTTTTCTGAAAACTGTATTCTGAATAGAGTTATTCTGAAAATGAGTTTAAAAGCTGTTTGGTTATATTTTTTTCTGAAAACTGTATTCTGAAAGCTGTTTATCTGAAAAAGAGAGTTTAGAAGCTGTTCTGTTATATTTCTAGCTGAAAACTGTTATTTGAAAGCTGTTTTTCTGAAAAAACGAGTTTAAAAGCTGTTCTTTTATATTTCTTGCTGAAAACTGTTATCTGAAAGCTGTTTTTCTGAAAAAACGAGTTTAAAAGCTGTTTTGTTATATTTCTTGCTGAAAACTGTTATCTGAAAGCTGTTTTTCTGAAAAAGATAGTTTAAAAGCTGTGCTGTTATATTTCTAGCTCAAAACTGTTATCTGAAAGCTGTTTTTCTGAAAAAGTGAGTTTAAAAGCTGTTCGGTTATATTTCTTGCCGAAAACTGTTATCTGAAAGCTATTTTTCTGAAAAAACGAGTTTAAAAGCTGTTCGGTTATATTTCTAGCTGAAAACTGTTATCTAAAAGCTGTTTTTCTGAAAAAGCGAGTTTAAAAGCTGTTCGGTTATATTTCTTGCTGAAAACTGTTATCTGAAAGCTGTTTTTCTGAAAAAACGAGTTTAAAAGCTGTTCGGTTATATTTCTAGCTGAAAACTGTTATCTGAAAGCTGTTTTTCTGAAAAAACGAGTTTAAAAGCTGTTCGTTTATATTTCTAGCTGAAAACTGTTATCTGAAAGCTGTTTTTCTGGAAAAACGAGTTTAAAAGCTGTTCGGTTATATTTCTAGCTGAAAACTGTTATCTGAAAGCTGTTTTTCTGAAAAACGAGTTTAAAAGCTGTTCGGTTATATTTCTAGCTAAAAACTGTTATCTGAAAGCTGTTTTTATGAAAAAACAAGTTCAAAAGCTGTTCGGTTATATTTATAGCTGAAAACTGTATTCTGAAAGCTGTTTATATGAAAAAGAGAGTTTAAAAGGGGTTCTGTTATATTTCTAGCTGAAAACTGTTATCTGAAAGCTGTTTTTCTGAAAAAGCGAGTTCAAAAGCTCTTCGGTTATATTTATAGCTGAAAACTGTTATATGAAAGCTGTTTTTCTGAAAAAACGAGTTTAAAAGCTGTTTTGTTATATTTCTTGCTGAAAACTGTTATCTGAAAGCTGTTTTTCTGAAAAAGAGAGTTTAAAAGCTATGCTGTTATATTTCTAGCTGAAAACTGTTATCTGAAAGTTGTTTTCCTAAAAAAGCGAGTTTAAAAGCTGTTCGGTTATATTTGTGACATTTTTTAAAATCAATTTGCATTCATCATTTGCTGACATTTGTTTAATTGTTGCAGTTAGATTGCAATGTTGTACAAGTATTGGAAGGGGAAACTTGAGCAGCATGTGAATGGAGCAAAAATCAAACGCCATCATCTCCAAGATTGATTCGTCACGTTAGGGAACAAAATTAAAAGAAGCTCTTGTATGGAGGTTTTTGTGAAGCAACTAATCTCAGTTCATGTATAAGTTATGATTCTTGGATAAATGTTTTGAGATTACTTGGATAGCGTGCAGTGTTTGGTTAACTCTAACTATTTGGATAGACTAATCTTGCTCAACCTGTAGGGTGCAGTTTTTTAAATGACTATATCAAAGAAAATTTCTACGGCCTGAGCCAAACAATTTATTCATAAAAATAAACACTACATATTTAAAATAAAAACAATCCCATTCAACTATACTCAACCAATTTATTCAACAAAGCAAGCTTACTTCATTACTTTTGTTTACATTGTTCAACAATCCCACGTAAACTATCATTAATGGCATGTGATCGATACATATATTATGAGAATAAGTTCTACAATTTGTTGTCAGCAATCATTACAAACAAGCATGATGTTAAATCTCCTATTTGTTGTCTACAGTCACTGCATGCTGCTTGGAGCTGCTGCTGTTGCTTCTTAACTCCTTGATTTGAAAACTGTAGAGCAGGCAGATCTATAAACAAAGAAACAATATAAGAAACTTGCTGCATTAAAATTCAAAAATATTCAAGGAATAATAAATTGTGCAGCAGAAACTTGCTACATTAACCATAAACGGAAAAGGAAAACTGAAAACCAGAGTTGAGATTTGCTTAACCAAATATTTGCAGACTGCGGCCCATGCTGAACAATTAGGAAACCTGAAACCTGAATCATTCTAAACCATGCTAAGAAGATTATATAAAGTGTAAGATAACAATGTTAACAATGCTAATAAGAAGCTGGACACCAGCTTAAGCAGATAACAATGGAAACTTTGTAAAGAAACTGAAAGTAAACATTACAAAATAAAATGCGGGAGGGGTGCAAACATTACAAACTTTGTAAAGAAACTTTGCAAAGAAATTTTTTCTGGGCATGTGTTCCCACTTTGTATTGACTTGGAGGCATAGACTACAAAATAAAATACGGGATCAGCCGCCATCATCTCCCACTTTGTATCTGCCTTCACAACAAAAATATGAACAGAAACTTCATACTGAGGAGAGTATTACCCAAAAATATGAACAAAGTGTAAGAGTGTTTTTTTGGAAACACTATTTAGAATACTGATACCCCACACTCTATTAAGGCAGAAAAGCTCCTTTGCTATTTTCTATTTTCACAAGTAAGGATTCACAAATCCTGGTGCACCATAATACAAATTGCAGAATGGTAAAACACAGTAGAATATACTGAATACAAGTGCAATTCATCATCACAACTCAGATGCTCCCCAAACCTTGAAAACATGCTGGTCTGTTTGTTGCAGGTTCTTTTTTGTTAAGTTTCCAGAAGTAAAATACATGAGTTGGACTTTGTTTTAAGTGTTTTTTTTGGAAACACTATTCAGAATACTGATACCCCCACTCTATTCAACAAAAAAGCTCCATTACTCCCTTCTTTCATTACAAATAAGGATTAACAAATCCTGATGCATCATAATACAAATTGCAGAATGGTAAAACACAGTAGAATATACTGAATATACTGAATACAGTATAGTAAAACACAGTGGAATATACAGAACGGTAAAACACAGTAGAATATACTGAATACAAGTGCAATTCATCTGAACAAATCAGATGCTTTTTAAACCATCGACACCAGCTGGTCTGTTTGTTCCAGGTTTCTAAACCATCTAAACCATCGACAGAATGGTAAAACACAGTAGATGCTTTCTGACTGAAGATAATGTCGATAAAATACGGGAAGCATAGACTACAAAATAATCATAAGGGATCAGAAACCATCATCTCCCACTTTGTATCTTCCTCCACAAAAATATTGATTATTAATACAAGTACAAATACCCCCACTCTATTGAGCAAAAAAGCTCCATTCCTCCCTTCTTTTTTCACAAATAAGGATTCACAAATCCTGATGCATCATAATACAAATTGCAGAATCAGAGAAATATGTAGAATCTACTTAATACAAGTGCAATTCATCTGAACAAATCAGATGCATCATAATACATGAAAACATGCTGGTCTGTTTGTTCCATGTTCATTTTTTTAAAATTTCCAGAAGTAATAACCTGGGTTGGCCTTTGTTATAAGTGTTTTTTTGGAAACACTATTCAGATAAACTGATACCCCCACTCTATTGAGCAAAAAAAGCTCCATTCCTCCCTTCTTTTTTCACAAATAAGGATTCACAAATCCTGATGCATTATAATACAAATTGCAGAATCAGAGAACAAAGTAGAATCATCTGAATACAAGTGCAATTCATTTGAACAAATCAGATGCATCATAATACATGAAAACATGCTGGTCTGTTTGTACCAGGTCCTTTTTTTTAAATTTCCAGAAGTAATAACACAAGTTGGCCTTTGTTATAAGTGTTTTTTTGGAAACACTATTCAGAATACTGATACCCCCCATTATATTTCTAGCAAAAAAAGCTCCATTCCTCCCTTCTTTTTTCACAAATAAGGATTCACAAATCCTGATGCATTATAATACAAATTGCAGAATCAGAGAACAAAGTAGAATCATCTGTGTACAAGTGCAATTCATCTGAACAAATCAGATGCATCATAATACATGAATCTGTTTGTTCCAGGTTCAAACTTTTTTAATTTCACTGAAGTAATAACCTGAGTTGGCCTTTGTTATAAGTGTTTTTTGGAAACACTATTCAGAATAAACAGTACCACCATTTCTAGCAAAAAAGCATCAATTTCTCCCTTCTTTTTTCACAAATAATGATTCACAAATCCTGATGCATTATAATACAAAATTGCAGAATCAGAGAACAAAGTAGAATCATCTGAATACAAGTGCAATTCATCTAAACAAATTAGATGCATCATAATACATGAATCTGTTTGTTCCAGGTTAATTTTTTTTAAATTTCCTGAAGTAATAACCTGAGTTGGCCTTTGTTATAAGTGTTATTTTGGAAACACTATTCAGAATACTGATACCCCCACTCTGTTTTGCAGCAAAAAAACAGGTTTTGGATAAGAACATATCAGATCCTCCCCAAAACCATAAAAACAACATAATTCCCGGGAAAAAAAACATAGTCGCAGTCTCAGATTCATCATGCTCAATGATAAAAACTCCATACTAGGGCTGCATTTTTTACAATGCCACACCCACTAGTACAAAGCAATGCTCTTGAAAATCCGTTCATCATTGACTATAATGACATCATCTTCGTTAGGTTTAAAAAACAAATTTGTTCACTTACTGTTCTTGAAGTATTCTGAATAGTTTTTCCAAAAAAACACTTAAAACAAAGGCCAACTCAGGATATTACTTCAGGAATTTTTAAAAAAAAATAAACCTGGAACAAACAGACCAGCATGTTTTGATGTATTATGATGCATCTGATTTGTTTAGATGAATTGCACTTGTATTCAGTAGATTCTACTTTGTTCTCTGATTCTGCAATTTGTATTATGATGCATCAGGATTTGTGAATCCCTTTGATATTTGCTGTTGCAGAAAAAGAAAATCATATTTTTCGTAGGCTTAGATTGTTCAATTCAATGATAAAAAATTCACAACAGGGCTACATCTTTACAATGCCACGCCTACTGCCACTTGGATCAATGTTCACCCCCCCATCCCCTTCCCACTTTGCCGTCAACAAGAACTGAATTCATCATCATTGTTTAGCACAATGGTTTCATTCTTACTGAACCTTTCATTCCAAACATCAACCATAGATCAGTTTAAAGGGTATTATACATCATTTCAGTGGGTATTCAATCATATACCCCAATCTCAATATCCGTTGCTTGTCGATACAACCAAGCAGAAAGCGGCAGTGGGGTGGGGGAGGGACACATTCCAACCATTGAATGAAAACCTATCATCATTGCCTATTACGACATCATATTTGTTAGGTTTTCAAAAATTGAATTTGGATCACTTACTCCTGCCGACAATTCAATCCATTTTTCTGACCAATCATGTGCACAACATTGAATCCGTGTCCAGTACCTGTTCATCCAAGAACATATCAAGATGAAATCACACACCTTGAAGAAAACATTACGTTCGTAACAATTCGAAAAAAGGAATCAGATACAAATGTTTACATTCAAATTACATTAGTGTGTTGCATCCCACATTGCCATGGCAATATCATCTCTTTTC
Source organism: Hemerocallis citrina (assembly GCA_017893485.1). Taxonomy (NCBI): domain Eukaryota; kingdom Viridiplantae; phylum Streptophyta; class Magnoliopsida; order Asparagales; family Asphodelaceae; genus Hemerocallis; species Hemerocallis citrina. Next base: position 73,445 of record JACEHZ010000576.1, read on the forward strand.
CTATTCATACGTCTCAATTGGGAAGATGATAAATCCAACCCCTGAGATGTGGATGCGACATCTTCAGTGTGTTGGTGATGTATTAATTGTTCATCATCGAGTTCCTCCAAAAAAGCATCGTTTTGTGAGTGCTGACATATGAAATTATGGAGTGCACAACAGGCTGTGACCATCATCACTTGTTTTGTAAAGAAGTAGTTTGGCATGTCATTAAAGATCGCAAACCTCTTCTTGAATACACCGAACGTTCTCTCAATCACATTCCGTAGCCTAGCATGTTGTTTATTAAAAAGTTGTCTAGGTTGGGTTGGTGCATGGTTGGCCCCTTGAAAGTCCTGTAAGTGGTATGGCTCACCACGGTATGGCGCCATAAAACCAGGCATATTGGTATAACCACAATCTACTAAGTAGTATTTATCGTTCGGTGGGATTGGCAACAGTTTTTCTGCTAATGCAGTCTGTATTACACGGGAATCGTTGGCACTGCCTTCCCATCCCGCGTAAACAAATGTAAACAGCATGTCAAAATCACATGCTGTCAAAACATTTTGACTGATAATACCCTTTCGAGAGCGACAAGCATTGCTTCGAATAGCGGGCACTGTAGCTTTGATTAATGTGCCATCAGCAGCACCAATAGCTCCCTACATTAATGAATTCGAATAATAGATATCACAAATCCAATCCATGAAAAAACTTTAATAATACATGACGCAATCAGGGTAACAGAATACCTTAAATCACGTGTAAAAGTCTGGGGAATTAGCGATTCTGTCATGTACAAGTATGTAATCAGGGGGTTTGATAAGTAATGTTGCTGCTCTTGCCAAACCTTTCAATACAAGTGTAAAGTGCTTTTGGATTGTTTGAGTTGAGTGGTTAAACCTATTACCGGCTAGTCGCATTCTTGAACTGTGACCGACAATATACAGAAAAATTGCCACGCTTTCCTCGAAAGACAATCGTCTACGTCTTGAAGACTCCGCTGTTTCCTCGCAGTAGTTCCCATTTTGAAGGAAAGCACACAAGGCCATAAAATAATCTTGGTTCATACGGAATATTCCATGAAACTCAATTTAGGAACCCTCTAACATTTCATTCAAATATTCACGTCCAGTTTGCTTTTTCTTAGTGGACCTTGTACTGTCAAGTTCTTGACATAATTCAGTTAGCAAGATTATATTCATCACCTCATCGAGATCGTCACTACTAGATGAAGAAGTATCCATAACAGAGGATACACTTGCAGTAGTAATTCACTATAACTGAAAGATAGAAGTCAAATTGAGAAAATCCCATATAAAGTTCATTCAATTTAATACTACGACTATATGTAACGATATTTACGGAATCACAAATTAACATATTGAGAGATGGTAGATTGCCACAAGCTGTAGTAATGAAAAAAATACGAGGTATACTTCTTCTAGCAAATCTATTTTAGGAAAAAATAAAACTAAATTTAAATCAAATAAAATAAGCAAGGTTTCACCGTCAAGCCGTCATAGTACAATAGACCTCAAGCAAATACAGAAATAATCATAAAAAATTGTCTACAACATGATTTGTTTATCCCATTAGGCCGAATGGGATGACTACAGGGTGGCATAAAATTGAACCGCCAACTCCTGCTGTTCTGGGGGCATACGAAGGAAACCATGACAAATGTGAGGATTTTGAAATAGGTAGTGTACTGCTTTGAAAGCTACAGTGGGATCAAGCCCTATCATCGCATTTATTATATCTTGGCATTGATCCTGTTCAGCCAAAGCAGGGTTAATCGAGAGATTACTATCCACCTCATTTTTATTCTTCAACCTACTTCTTTTGACTGCTTGAGTTTCCATACAGGAATCAAGATATTCTTTCACCATTGACATAGCTGATCCCCGGCCACTTGATGCACCAGATTTTCTCTTACGTGATCCCGACCCCGAACCCATTGGCACATCATCATCCTCATCAATCACATTTACGTGTGATTGATGAGAGTGGCCAAACTCATAGTTCATCCTCCGTGCCTCCTCATCCTCGAACCCCCTTTGTGTGGAAGCCCTTGCCACATTGCCCTGGGCTACAGAATCTTCCATTATTTTTGTCAAAGCATCAAAATGTGCCAACCCCTTATGTTGGTATTTTTTTGTAGCAGGATGTATCTATTCATAGAATTTGTTGTTACTATGCAAGTATTAGAGTCAAGATGAAGTATAATAAAAAGGATTTACAAACAAAAATCAAACTTTGAGATTATATATATTAACCTTAAGATATTGTTCTCAAACTGGTAACTCGCAAGTAACGGTTTCGTTGACTTCATCCCAACCAAAACCGCTCTGTTTCTTCATATCAGAAAACACCTTTCATTCTGATTTAAGTCGGTTATATTTTGACTTCAATTGTGGTACCGTGAATGAACGGCCACACAGCTGTTGCATTTGTACAGCAAAATTACTCCAAGTTTTTGTGTCGAATGTGTTACTTTTTAGACAATCACTGTCAACTGCAGTCTCCATAAGGTTGACAAAACAATGCACAATATGGGGAGGCCACTTCCCATAATCCTTCTCCACTGCCTTCTCCTTCCCCCTACCCATACTACTCATCTATATTGAAGAAATACCGATAAAAAAATGCCAAATTCCTTCAATTAGTCCTTGTGATCGGATAACCGTAGGTTGCAAGGAGCCACCGGTTAAACAAAAAATTGGTAACATTGAATTCGGCAAAAGATGCAGTTTGGACCGCATATCAGAAAATTGTTTGTGTCCAAAAGCGTATTAAAAATTGGCAAAAATTCGTACAGAAAAACAACCAAATAAAGTGCCCCACGGATCATACCTTTGATTGGAATTGAACAAGGAAGAAATTGTCAGCAAAGGATTCGACCTTGAGTAGCTTTTTGATTCGATTTGCCCGTCGTTCCCTAGCTCTTCTCCTGTATGCAGCACGGGTAGTGCAAACCATTAAACCATCAACCGAAACCCCTCTACCTCTCACCAAATCGACAGAAAAAGAGAGTGGTATTAAAGTCGCTAGCGAGAGAGAATCAGACGTTTGGGGTCGATTTCACAGTAGAATCATTCCAAAAACATTGATTGGGGGGGGATCAGATCTGTTCTGAAAAAGAAGGGAGGAAGAAGATGCCGTATGGGGAAAAAGGAGTAGGGTTAGCTTCCGGAAGGGAGAGACGGGCGAGAAGAGAGTGAGGGGGTTGTCGCTGATAGTGAGGGAGACCAGATCTTGAATGGGAAAATCCGGAGGAAGAAGACAACGAAGGGCTCGTGAGTGATAATCAGAAGAGAGGGTGGTTTTCGTTCGAAAAGAGGGGGGAGGAAGAAGACAACGAAGCGTTCAAAGAGAAGGTGGAGTGGTTTTCGAAAAAGAGGGGGGGTATCAGTATTCAGAATAGTGTTTGGAAAAAACACTTAAAACAAACACCAACTCAGAATATTATTTCACAAAAAAAAAAAACTAAAACAAACAGACCCTAAGTCTCCCCCCGCATTTGGAAATGAAATGAAATGAAATTTGAAAAGAAAGACCAAGGTTGGTCATGTTGAAATGAATGAATAAGTCCAGTTTAGTGGAGAGGCTAACTCTAGAGCTTCGATTTTTGTTCATGATTCTAATAAAAACTAAGGACTAGTACATAGTGAAGATGTGATGAAAGTAAGATAAAAACATTGAGTATGAGAGCCATTGGATAGCGGCGAGAGCGTATCCCAGGAATTCCCATGATGAGTCTGGGTGAGGATGCTGCTCCAGAGTACCGTCCCGGTGGCGATGCTCGTGAGATGTTTGAAGACTACGGGTGGTGTCATGTCTATGGTGAGAGCTGAATTACCATAGGATGTCTGCATGATGAGTCATGTCAACGATGGGATTCCCTCCAGAGTGCCTAGACATGAGTTCGTATGTCAGAAAACATCTAGGATACTTACCGTAGTTACAGTAGTAGATTAAGTCATGACGAGGGATTGAACCCTACAAAGATGAAGAACGATTAAGAGGCTTGCCATCTTGCAAGTCTTGTGGTGTTCAGTGTTCTTCTTCATTTTTTATACCGGTTATTTCCTTCTTGTATTCCATCCTGCCATCATGTACTCATTCATTATTGGATTCAATTCTTCCTGTCTTCCATCTCCTTAGTTTCAGTTCTGCCTACTCCTTCATCGTATTTATTATCTTGTGTTATTTGGATCCTTTAGATACTGTTATTCTCTTTCATGCCTTCCATTTGAACTCGTTGTTATCCACTCCCTTCTTGATATGGCTAAAAAATGGGATTAAATCGAGACCGTTCACATCGAAGACGAATCTTAAAGCTCAGGGGTAAAACGGTAATTTCACCTACTAGCGGGTTCGAAGCGGGTACTGGGTCTCCTTCTCACAGATCCAACAACCCACGAACGGATCCACCTCAACTGGGTACGGGTCCCGACCCGATACAAACCCAGACCAGCGAGAGGAGATCAGGGTCACTGATTTGACTAAATCAACGAGCCTGATTTGCAGTTATCCTCTCACAGGGAATTAAGGGATTACATTCCTAATCTGATTACAAGGATTTTATGTCTTATCAGATCACAGGAATCACATTCCTAATCTGATCCCAACGGCGACTATAAATACCCCCACCTACCACTGTTACAGGTTAATGACTCTTTTACCTGCTTAAGCTCTTTCTTAATCTCTTCTGGTTACTGACAAGAGCGTCGAAGGGTGCGTCGCTGGGATCAACCCCGGTGTCTTGCACTTTCCTTGCAGGTATTCGGCGGGAGTCGGCATCCCAACTCCGACGAACAGGTTCGGACTCGCTATTCAGGTTTTTCCACGAACCCACAAATTCTATCTGTTTACCCCCACACCAGAATTAGCGGTAACACTTCTTATTTTGGTGTTACCACCAAGTTGACTTTTCCTTGGATCCCTTCCCTTGTTTGTTACCCTCTCCTAAATTGCTTTTACCCTGTCCTATGTACCGCCTAAGCAAATTTCGAGGACGAAATTTTTGCGTAAGGTGGGTAGGATTTGTAACTCCTGTTTCCCCGTATTTATATTTTATACTGTATTTTGTTCAATTGTACTCTCTCGTCTATTTGAGATCCTGTAATTTGCTCAGATTGAATAAAATTATTATTTTCGTCTCAACTCAAATTCTTGGTCCTTTTATTGAATTCATTTGTGTACTATTTGTGTCATTATTCATGAAGAATTTACCATTTCTTCTCATTTATATCTTTAATCTCCATTTTAGTGCATTTTGACCATTTCTCTTATTGGGCTCTTTTTGAAACGGATCCCCAAAACCCACGAACCCGCAAACCCTACTACATAACCCTACCCTAACCCTAATCAAACCCTAATACTGTTTTAACCCCTATACCCCGCCGCTACTCTCTTCTTCACCAGTTTCCTTCTCCTCCGTTTTCGCAACCGCCAACCCATCTCCCGATCCCCTTCCCGTTCACCTCGCCACCTCCGACCTTCGCCTCGTCGACCCCACAGCACCACCACCTCCACAACCTCCATCGCAGAACCCACCACCACCGCAGAACCCATAACCGTCGAACCCAAAGCTCCCGAACCCATCTCACCTCGCCACCACACCTCGATGCCGTCAACCATCACCATTACCACATCCTCATCGCCTCGCCATCGCTCCCGATCCTCCTCGACCTCCGTCCACTGCTAACACCCCTAAACCCAGATCTCCGATCGCTGCTCTGTTTCGAACCCACGAACAGAGCAGCACCCGCCGTCGCCTTCTGTCCACCCTCGCGCCTCCGCCGTGCCGCCGTCGCTGTGTTGTGTCCCGACGTAGTGCCACCGTCGAAGCTCCGCCGCCGTCGCCGCCCCATCTCTCTCCCTCTCTCCCTGTTTCGAACAGCGTCGAAGAAGAAGAAGGGGAGAAAAAGGCGCGGTTGAGTTTGGGCCGTTGGATCGCGCAAAGATCCGTGCCCTGTGATCGCTGTACGGTGTTCGCCCACAGCGGATCCTGATTCGCTGTCCCGTGTTCGGCGCAGATCCGCTGCTTCACAGCGATCTGATTCGCCTGTTCCGCTGTTTCGTGTTTTGGCCACACCAGATCCAGATTTCGCTGCACGCTGTTCTGGCCTCGGATCCGCTGCTTTGGCTCGATCTGATTGGACGATTCCGCTGTCCTGTGTTTTACCGCGCCAGATCCCGTTGCCGCTGTTTGCTTTTTTGGGCCGATCGTGTGTGGGGAAAAACTCGATCTTCGGTAGTTTTTCCCACGCGCTTTTTGAGGACTTCTTCCGGGATTTTTCAACCAAATTTTCTATAACAGGTGGATCGATCGTCGTCGAACTAAGGCAAGTATCCTTGTACATTTTATTGTTCTAGTACAAGCACCCTTGAAATACTACAAATAGTTAGATTGTGACTCCTCTTTGAAATATCATTGTAGATCAATCTTGAACCTCCAAATTGACAAATCTAAGAGTCACAAAAATTTCCTCGTATTTAATTTATAATTATTGGACTCTTTTACCCTTGAACACATGAACACATAGACATATGAATTTAGGAGCCCTAAATTTGTAGATGCATGTCACATTCAATTTTTGACGAACTTGCAACCCTATAACTTGAAAAACATTTATTATTTGCTGTTTGACCTCCATTATCATGTATTGATGCCACATAATGACTTAGACACCAAATAACATTTTCCCATGTAACCTACGCTAGTAAATTTCTTCTACGAGTTGTTGTCCTGAATTTCCTTTCGCTGTTTCGACCCCCTTATCATTTGAATTTGGGCTCGAGCCCTGAATAGAAATTGTAGATCTGGATGTGTAGATATCGATAACTTCCGAAAGTTCTGAATTCGGAGTTACGGTCTAGGAGTTATGGCAGTTATACTGCAGCTGTGTCAGTAGACGCAGTTATGCAAAACTGCTGTATACATTTACTTTGCAAATTAATTTAGCTGTGTAAACAGCGAGCGTTTGACACGAAATTTTATATGTAGTTGCTGGACACCCTATAGGACATCCCCAATTTTTCTTAGAATTAATCTACATTATTTCAACACTATTTCATATGCATAAATACAAATATACAAATTCTGCCTGAACAAATGTAATAAGCCGGGGTTAAGGAAAAGACTATAGAGTGGACAATATAAGTAAGTGTACTCAGAAGGGGGCCTGTGTTTCCCAGTACTCGGTTCATGAACCTGTTGCATGTGATGTATTCATGGAGTCAGTTACTTGACTCATGAACCTGTTGTATTCATGGAACCACTGTGTGGTCCTTGAACCGTTAGTATTCACGAACTCGTTTCGTGAACCTGTTATTAAATTTCGTATTCATGAACCGTGCCTGCCTGATACTTGATACCTGATACCTGAAACCTGAGTACACCGCCCTATAGACTCCATTACTAGGTCAAAACGAAATCTGTTTTGACTGTAGCAACCATGTAGTAAAAGTATGGATGCATGTCGTGCTACCTAGATAGTAATCACACAAGACTTGAACTTAATACCTGTTACCTGATTATCCTGTTACCTGATTACCTGGTTACCTGATATCTGATACATGAAATTTGAACATGACACCTGTAACTCGAAACATGAAACTTGATACGTGAAACCTGACACACGAAACATGATAGTTGATGTTAGATACCCCAACAAGTTCACCTGACATATGTTTTACTATTAGCAGTTGTTAACTAGCCTGTTGACTAGGATGTCCCTCTTGCTAGCTAGTTCTTAGATTCCCACTACTTGTTGTATCCCTGTTGCATTCTTGATTCCTGTTCCCCCTACTTGTACTCGTTTTTACTATTTGTGGCCTTAGCTTGCACTAAGGGCATTCTCTCTTGTTTTCCCTGTTTTTCCTTTTATATTTATTAAGCAGACTTGGGACAAGTTACCTGCTGGAATTGGCGAGCAGACATTTCAGGCTTTGCTTGGAGCAAGGACCTGTTTAAATAGTTGCTTTCCTTAAGGTATTTATTTCTCCTGCCGTATAAGACTTGTTTCCGAGTTTACACTTGATCCAGACATGGAAACTATTTGAATATTATCATTTGTTTAAATTATTTTCTGTTGCTTAATAAATTATTCATGCATGCTTGGTTATATATAAATCTGGTTATATTCTTGTTATGATGCTGAGTTGATCCTACAGCTTATGAATGATGTAAAAATCATTCGCTGGGCTTCGTCACGTGCTCGTATTCCATATTTTTGGAAAGCGGGGCGTGACAAGGTTTTTAGTAGTATCAGAGCCAGGTTTGGCTAATGTGTTGGTCCGACTAATACATTAGACAGGCTTGACTCAGTCAGGATTAACTCAACATTAAACAGGCCATGCAATCACATGAATAATTTAATAGTCAACTCGATCTGGATATAAGTCTTATCCAATTCATTTGATCCCTTCATTTTCAATTCTTTGATCTCTTATAGTCATCCTGATTTGTTGAGTCCTTATTGGGTACAATTTATTCTTTCCGTATCCATATTCTTTTGATTCCGGTGCAAGCAATCTCTGATTTTCTGCTTACCTCGTTGACTCCTTATTTCAACTCGTGTGTCGTTCATTGCTTTCCCTGCCTTGCATTCACTTTTATTTGTTGATTCATATCGAGTATCATGTTGATTATTCCTTCCCTGCTATATTTTCTTCAATTTCCGATTTCGCCCCGTCCTTCTTCATTCGCATTCAATTCCTTAATTTTCTTTCGTCCCTTCTAGTCATCATTCTCTCTAACTCCTTATTAGGTGTAGCTTCATTTTTCCTCCTACCTATTTTTCTCTTTATAATTATTTTTCCGAATGCTTTTTATATTTCGATTATTAATTGTTATATTTATTGTCGATCTTCAATAAAAATGTTTCTCAACAAAGATTTTGTTATTTCGAACAATGGTGTATTTCAACTTCACTTTTCATTTTTGATCGACTATATGTTTTTACAGAATTATTTTATTAAGACAAATTCTTATTTTGTTTTACAATGTTGTTATTACTACGACTATTATTATCGCCATTATTTTCATTATCATTACTACTATTATTATTATTGTTACTACTATTGATATTCTTATTGTTGTTTTCATTATTTTATTATTATTGTTGATATTAAATTACTTCCACAAAAATGTTGGGCTCAAACTATATCTTGTCTTGTATTATTATTTTTACTAGTATTGTTGATATTATTATTATCATTATGATTCTTTTTGCGATTACTGTTATGATGACTGTTATGATTATTTTTGTTATCATTGTTATTTTTATTGTCATTAGTATCGATATTTTTGTTATTATTATGGTTATTGGTATTATTATTTTTATCATTACAATCATTATTATTATTAATTTGTTTTGAGCCTGAGCATGCTCAATTTTATATACATTTCACCACTTCGGTGCAACCTAATGTCGAAATGGCAACCATGCAACTCGATGTCAATGGAGGCAAATTGCAACTGGATATCGGCGAGGCAAAATGTGCAGCCGAATATCCGGACGGTAACTTGCAACCTGATGTTGTGAAGGCAAACATGCTACTTGATGTTAAGGAGGCAAGATTTTCTACCTATTACTAATTGATATTTTTCAAGACTCGTTACTTATATAATGAAACTGATGGTAAAAGAATATTTTCGTTATTATTGGTATTATTAATATTACTGTCATTTCAATTGATGTTATTGTTATTGTCTCCATCACCTTTACTACTGTTATTATTTTTATTATTATTATATTGTTACTTTATTGATATTATTATTATTTTTGCCTTATTTTCATGAATGTGTTGAATTCTATTCTGTCATCTATGTATTAGCATTATTATTAGTATTGTTGATATTTTTATTGTATTATATTATTATTTCCTGTATGATTACGATGATCTTAATTGCTATTACTATTGTTGTTATTATTTTTGTCATTATTATTATTTTTATTATGGTCATTATTACTTGTATCATTGTTGTTATTAATATTTTCATATTATAGTTATCATTATTACATTTTTATTATTATCATTGTTATACTTATTTTTATTATTGTTATTATTATTCTGATACTACTGATGTTATTATCATTAATATTTGTTGCTATTATTTCTGTTAAAAGTCATTAGTTTTGATATGTATTATATCTTTTAAATATGAAGATTGAAGCTTAGCCTTATATCCACTTTGCATTATTGCCTATCTCTATTAGGAGCCCATACTCTCTTTGATCTTGGTGTCTCATTCTTTTCTTCCTGATCGGATCGTCGCTTGGAGTCACGTGGTCTAAAACAACATGTCTGGAGCTTGGAACGCCACCATCAGAGTGGCACAACGGAAGTGTGGTGGGCCCATAACCCACAGGTCCCAGAATTTTATTATTGTTTCTCTCTCCTTGCACTGTTGTTATTCCCTATCTCTTGCATTGTCCTCATCTCTTGACTCATTGCTTGGTTCATCTTTTCTTGTCCATTCTTTCTTCAATTCCAGCTCTTTCTATTCGTTCACCTCTTTGCCTTGTTATCTTGCAAGTCTTGTGGTGTTCAGTGTTCTTCTTCATTTTTTATATCGGTTATTTCCTTCTTGTATTCCATCCTGCCATCATGTACTCATTCATTATTGGATTCAATTCTTCCTGTCTTCCATCTCCTTAGTTTCAGTTCTGCCTACTCCTTCATCGTATTTATTATCTTGTGTTATTTGGATCCTTTAGATACTGTTATTCTCTTTCATGCCTTCCATTTGAACTCGTTGTTATCCACTCCCTTCTTGATATGGCTAAAAAATGGGATTAAATCGAGACCGTTCACATCGGAGACAAATCTTAAAGCTCAGGGGTAAAATGGTAATTTCACCTACTAGGCGGGTCCGAAGCGGGTACTGGGTCTCCTTCTCACAGATCCAACAACCCACGAACGGATCCACCTCAACTGGGTACGGGTCCCGACCCGATACAAACCCAGACCAGCGAGAGGAGATCAGGGTCACTGATTTGACTAAATCAACGAGCCTGATTTGCAGTTATCCTCTCACCGGGAATTAAAGGATTACATTCCTAATCTGATTACGAGGATTTTATGTCTTATCAGATCACAGGAATCACATTCCTAATCTGATCCCAACGGCGACTATAAATACCCCCACCTACCACTGTTACAGGTTAATGACTCTTTTACCTGCTTGAGCTCTTTCTTAATCTCTTCTGGTTACTGACAAGAGCGTCGGAGGGTGCGTCGCCGGGATTAACCCCGGTGTCTCGCACTTTCCTTGCAGGTATTCGGCGGGAGTCGGCATCCCAACTCCGACGAACAGGTTCGGACTCGCTATTCAGGTTTTTCCACGAACCCACAAATTCTATCTGTTTACCCCCACACCAGAATTAGCGGTAACACTTCTTATTTTGGTGTTACCACCAAGTTGACTTTTCCTTGGATCCCTTCCCTTGTTTGTTACCCTCTCCTAAATTGCTTTTAACCTGTCCTATGTACCGCCTAAGCAAATTTCGAGGACGAAATTTTTGTGTAAGGTGGGTAGGATTTGTAACTCCTGTTTCCTCGTATTTATATTTTATACTGTATTTTGTTCAATTGTACTCTCTCGTCTATTTGAGATCCTGTAATTTGTTCAGATTGAATAAAATTATTATTTTCGTCTCAACTCAAATTCTTGGTCCTTTTATCGAATTCATTTGTGTACTATTTGTGTCATTATTCATGAAGAATTTACCATTTCTTCTCATTTATATCTTTAATCTCCATTTTAGTGCATTTTGACCATTTCTCTTATTGGGCTCTTTTTGAAACGGATCCCCAAAATCCACGAACCCGCAAACCCTACTATATAACCCTACCCTAACCCTAATCAAACCCTAATACTGTTTTAACCCCTATACCCCGCCGCTACTCTCTTCTTCACCAGTTTCCTTCTCCTCCGTTTTCGCAACCGCCAACCCATCTCCCGATCCCCTTCCCGTTCGCCTCGCCACCTCCGACCTTCGCCTTGTCGACCCCACAGCACCACCACCTCCACAACCTCCATCGCAGAACCCACCACCACCGCAGAACCCATAACCGTCGAACCCAAAGCTCCCGAACCCATCTCACCTCGCCACCACACCTCGATGTCGTCAACCATCACCATTACCACATCCTCATCGCCTCGCCATCGCTCCCGATCCTCCTCGACCTCCGTCCACTGCTAACACCCCCAAACCCAGATCTCCGATCGCTGCTATGTTTCGAACCCACGAACAGAGCAGCACCCGCCGTCGCCTTCCGTCCACCCTCGCGCCTCTGCCGTGCCGCCGTCGCTGTGTTGCTTCCCGACGTAGTGCCACCGTCGAAGCTCCGCCGCCGTCGCCTCCCCATCTCTCTCCCTCTCTCCCTGTTTCGAACAGCGTCGAAGAAGAAGAAGGGGAGAAAAAGGCACGGTTGAGTTTGGGCCGTTGGATCGCGCCAAGATCCGCGCCCTGTGATCGCTGTACGGTGTTCGCCCACAGCGGATCCTGATTCGCTGTCCCTGTGTTTGGCGCAGATCCGCTGCTTCACAGCGATCTGATTCGCCCGTTCCGCTGTTTCGTGTTTTGGCCACACCAGATCCAGATTCCGCTGCACGCTGTTCTGGCCTCGGATCCGCTGCTTTGGCTCGATCTGATTGGACGATTCCGCTGTCCTGTGTTTTGCCGCGCCAGATCCCGTTGCCGCTGTTTGCTTTTTTGGGCCGATCGTGTGTGGGGAAAAACTCGATCTTCGGTAGTTTTTCCCATGCGCTTTTTGAGGACTTCTTCCGGGATTTTTCAACCAAATTTTCTATAACAGGTGGATCGATCGTCGTCGAACTAAGGCAAGTATCCTTGTACATTTTATTGTTCTAGTACAAGTACCCTTGAAATACTACAAATAGTTAGATTGTGACTCCTCTTTGAAATATCATTGTAGATCAATCTTGAACCTCCAAATTGACAAATCTAAGAGTCACAAAAATTTTCTCGTATTTAATTTATAATTATTGGACTCTTTTACCCTTGAACACATGAACACATAGACATATGAATTTAGGAGCCCTAAATTTGTAGATGCATGTCACATTCAATTTTTGACGAACTTGCAACCCTATAACTTGAAAAACATTTATTATTTGCTGTTTGACCTCAATTATCATGTATTGATGCCACATAATGACTTAGACACCAAATAACATTTTCCCATGTAACCTACGCTAGTAAATTTCTTCTACGAGTTGCTGTCCTGAATTTCCTTTCGCTGTTTCGACCCCCTTATCATTTGAATTTGGGCTCGAGCCCTGAATAGAAATTGTAGATCTGGATGTGTAGATATCGATAACTTCTGAAAGTTCTGAATTCGGAGTTACGGTCTAGGAGTTATGGCAGTTATACTGCAGCTGTGTCAGTAGACGCAGTTATGCAAAACTTCTGTATACATTTACTTTGCAAATTAATTTAGCTGTGTAAACAGCGAGCGTTTGACACGAAATTTTATATGTAGTTGCTGGACACCCTATAGGACATCCCCAATTTTTCTTAGAATTAATCTACATTATTTCAACACTATTTCATATGCATAAATACAAATATACAAATTCTGCCTGAACAAATGTAATAAGCCGGGGTTAAGGGAAAGACTATAGAGTGGACAATATAAGTAAGTGTACTCAGAAGGGAGCCCGTGTTTCCCAGTACTCGGTTCATGAACCTGTTGCATGTGATGTATTCATGGAGTCAGTTACTTGACTCATGAACCTGTTGTATTCATGGAACCACTGTGTGGTCCTTGAACCGTTAGTATTCACGAACTCGTTTCGTGAACCTGTTATTAAATTTCGTATTCATGAACCATGCCTGCCTGATACTTGATACCTGATACCTGAAACATGAGTACACCGCCCTATAGACTCCATTACTAGGTCAAAACAAAATCTGTTTTGACTGTAGCAACCATGTAGTAAAAGTATGGATGCATGCTACCTAGATAGTAATCACACAAGACTTGAACTTAATACCTGTTACCTGATTATCCTGTTACCTGATTACCTGGTTACCTGATATCTGATACATGAAATTTGAACATGACACCTGTAACTCGAAACATGAAACTTGATACGTGAAACCTGACACACGAAACCTGACATATGTTTTACTATTAGCAGTTGTTAACTAGCCTGTTGACTAGGATGTCCCTCTTGCTAGCTAGTTCTTAGATTCCCACTACTTGTTGTATCCCTGTTGCATTCTTGATTCCTGTTCCCCCTACTTGTACTCGTTTTTACTATTTGTGGCCTTAGCTTGCACTAAGGGCATTCTCTCTTGTTTTTCCTGTTTTTCCTTTTATATTTATTAAGCAGACTTGGGACAAGTTACCTGCTGGAATTGGCGAGAAGACATTTCAGGCTTTGCTTGGAGCAAGGACCTGTTTAAATAGTTGCTTTCCTTAAGGTATTTATTTCTCCTGCCGTATAAGACTTGTTTCCGAGTTTACACTTGATCCAGACATGGAAACTATTTGAATATTATCATTTGTTTAAATTATTTTCTGTTGTTTAATAAATTATTCATGCATGCTTGGTTATATATAAATCTGATTATATTCTTGTTATGATGCTGAGTCGATCCTACAGCTTATGAATGATGTAAAAATAATTCGCTGGGCTTCGTCACGTGCTCGTATTCCATATTTTTGGGAAGTGGGGCGTGACAAGCTTTTTATTAATCTTGGAGATTACTGACAAGAGCGTCAGAGGGTTCGTCGCCGGGATCCATCCTGGTGTATCGAACTTTGTGCAGGTTCGTGGCAGAGGCAAGAAAGGAGTCAACACATAGGTGGAGTCAACATATTCGCTTTACCTTTTTTTCTAAAAGAACTTACAAATTCATCTGTTTACACCCACACTCGAAATCAGCAACAACACAATCTAATTAGAAAATTGACATTTTCTAAAAGTAGATAAATTAAGCAAATAAATAAAAAGATTACGACACGTGCATCTCTCGTAGCTTCCATTGACAATGATGCATATATTTTTGGCGTAATGTTGCTTGTGGCCACGCTCTTTATCTATTTGAGGCCAAGTTTAATTTGTTAACCTCTACAATATATTCAGATTTTCCAACCTCCTCTTTAGAAATTAAGTTCATGGTTCAGCATCATTCAAATCTTAACCACTTGTTATTCCCCAAACATCTTCAACCAAAATCTACCACATACACTCATAAACAAAATATAAATTATATTTCTTTTCAGAATAATATATCACTAGATTCGCAGCCCTCTGTTGTGTGAAGTGCATTCGTTTCCAAAATAATATGCAACTTGCATGTCATGCACAACACAGGAATCTTCCTTACACCACAGGATTCGAATATGCGTATATGTCTTTTTTATTCTTTTATGTTTTGTAAAGAAACATAAGTAGAAGTCCTCTCTCTGCGAATTTATTTTTATAAGACATTTTTTGAAACTATTTGTCGAAAGATGACTGTTCCCAAAGTTTTTGTGCTTGTGGACTCAATAACTAAACACGCCATTCACGAGTTTAGTTATTTCATGCTCGCCGTTGGGACACGACGAGTTTAGTGCTAATTTTTTTTAGAAACTAATTATTCCTAAGGCGAGTTCAATTCAAAATTTTCAATGAAGACTCGTTGTTCTCAATGAGGAAGATATTTATACTAGACTCGCTGTTGGGAATAACGAGTTTAGTTCAAAATTTTCAAAGAAAACTCATCGTTCCCAACGGCGAGGATACTTATACTAGACTCGCTGTTGGGAACGATGAGGGTGTAGAAAATTTCATAGAGAGTCGAATATTTTGTAGGACTTAGTGAATTTTCGAAAAAAAACTCCATAGATTTTTTTTTGAACTAAACTCATCGTTCCCAACAGGGAGTCTAGTGTAAATGTCATCGCCGTTGGGAACAACAAGTCTTAATTTTAAAACTTTGAATTAAACTCGCCATTAAGAACAATGCGTTTCTCAACAAATTAGCACTAAACTCGCCGTGTCCCAATGACGACGATGAAACAACTAAACTCGCTGTTAGGAACGGTGAGTTTAGTTATTGAGTCCACGAGCGCAAATACTTTTGGCAACTGTCCTATAAATGCAAATAGTTTTAAAAATTGGCATATTAAAAAAAATCATTGTTAACTTTTAATCCTATATAAAGAACTCTTAAGAGCATCCACAATGGTTATGATTCAAATATGGCAAAATGGCAAATAGAAATAGCAATTTGACAATTTTCTTGTAATGGTGCTTTGCTATAATTTTCTCGAAAAAAAAAATTAGCAGACGGGACAACATGCCCCGTCTCACTTGATTTTTTTTTTAATGTTATTAAGTAAGTAGATTAAGTTAGTTAGTAAATTAGTATTATATTTAATTATTAAATTACTAAGATAATAATTAATTAGATTAATTAGTGATTAATTAATTTAAAAAGTGAATTAAGTTTGGAAAATTTCCCTTGATTCAGGGACGTGACATGTTGTCCCATCCAAGCAATTCTTGCTTCGGACGGGACAACATGTTCCGTTCGAGAGATACTTTTTTTTTTTTTTTTTTTTTTGCGACGGTACAACATGTTTTGTACCGTCCGATCTTTAAAAAAACCAGAAAAATACTTCAGACAAAATAATTATTGTTTCGTCCGATGAGTTATAAAAAAATAAATAAATAAATAAATATATATATATATATATATATATATATATATATATATATATATATATATATATAACAAACTTGGACGGAACAACATGTTTTGTTCCTATATTTTGAGAATCCAGAAAAAGTTTCTCAATTATGAGAAGCTACTGTAGCAAAATTCTCAAAAAATAGTAAAATAGCAAACCGTTGTAGACCTCTTTTTGCCAAAAAAAATTGACAAAATGGCGAAAGTAATAAACCATTTTGGATGCTCTAACAAAATATATATACTTCTATCGTTTTTCCCAATGATAATCAAAATTCTTGCTTTTAATTTATGGAACCTGCAGGTGATGATCAAAATCCTTTCTTCTAATATATGGTACATCGATCGATATCTGTCTATCTATCTATATATCTAACTGCTATTGTACAATAATGGAGAGTTGTGTTTGGTTCGCCATGTATAACATAATAGGATAGAAAGAGGAACATCAAAGAAAATAATTAATATTAATTTAAGTGGATCTTTTCTAGGCCTATATAGCGACACAATATATTTATTTGATTCCTTCATAAATCTCTAATATTATAATAGGAGAAGGCCTTAGTGTCATTTGTAATGTTTTGTCATTCTACCAACCTGTGAAAAGCACATGCATAACTATTATAAAGGAGGACCTAGGTTCAAATCAAGACTACGTCTAAATTTTTATTTTAAAAACTATATTTATTAAAACGTGCACGCACGTGTGAACTACTAGTAACTATAGATTGATAAGTGTGTGAAGATCGAAGACAGTTTTTGTAACTAACTCAATCAGCAACTATGAAAAAGCCAATTTGTGTTAGGATTCATTTATTTTTGAATATTTTTTCTGAAATTTGATTGACATGCACACGCTTAACATTTACGAAAGGAGATACACTCAAACTTTCAAGATTATATCATATACAAACTTGTTGAGTTTATATCTTTGATACTCATTCGATGTGAAAAAAAGATAAGGAAGCGATGAGATAAAAAATAAGGAAGCGATGAGACCGAAGCGATTGGAAGCGATAGGAAGCAAGTAGAGCAACAACACAATAAAACCGAAGCTGGACAGTTGACTGCCACTTGGGCAATCGACTACGCTGCTTCTCTAATTTGAAGCAAAGCATGGTAGTCGACTGCCCTCTGCATCGTGGCTAAAGTTGCAGATAGGCCTGAGTCTTGTTGATTCGATTGAAGTCTAACTTGTTCTCCATGTTAGATCGTACGACTCTCATCATATGGTTATCACTTCAGCATATATTAGATGGTTATTATATCAAGAATAGAAAATTATGGTTTATCTAGATCTCTTTATAATCAATGTAACAACTCAAAAAAAAATTGATATGATTCTATTGAATGCCGAATATAAAAAAAGTGTACTTTATCTTAGAGGTGAGTGAATTCTCCTTTGTAAATAGCAAATATTTCCAGTTAGGCTTAAGAGAAGTTCGTGATGAGAGTTATAACTCTTGTATCCTCTCTAGTTGAACAATATCTCAGTTTTTTCTCCCCCATATTAGGTCATGCCCAAATCGGGACAAATACTGTATGCTTTGTGTGTTTAGTGTGATCTACTATTTGCTTGGTGGTTTGTACTGATCATGTCGAAGACTCAACAAGATTCAGCGCATAATTACTAAGAAGACAGAGCATCAAGTCGAAAATCTTCCACAGTTTAGGGTCTATTCAAGTTCCTTAGACAAAATTGTAGATCATAGCACGAAAATCAAGCAGTTTGACAGTAAGATCAACTTTAATCTTTAGAAGATGGACGTATGACACATTGGTTCAAATTGGATTGCATATTGTCCTAGATGAAGATAAAGGAAGGTCAATCAACAGGAAGCATGAGAAGTGGGATGAGGTTTCTTTGAATGCCTTGAGTTTAATCCGGCTGTAATTGGTGGACGAAGTCAAGTGTGATTTTCTTGATGAGAAAATCAAGACAAGTCTGTGGGCGAGACTCAAAACTAACTACTTGGAATCGTCATTGTTGGACCGGATGTACTGAAAGTGAAATTTATTTCGTTTCTCAATGAAGGAAGGTACCCATATTGATGATCATACTGTGAAGTTCAATAGGGTAATATCTGAACCGAAGGTGATGAACACTGATGATCTAAGAGAAAAGAATAAAGCTTTCAACTTGATATATTCACTGCCAGTTTTGTATGGTCACTTGATAACTAACATGTTACACTGAAAATCTGCTAATGAGACATTTATAGTAACTGGGGTGATCAAGGGGTTGAAGGAAGATAAACTTAGGAAAGAGATACATAAATTGGGGTCTATTTCTATAAGTTGCTTGGCGGCGGATGGTAATACTTCAATTAAAAGAGATATGACACATAAGGGTAAGATCCGTTGCCACAATTGCAAAGGGAATGTGCATTACAAGAGGAATTGTTGCAAATGGTTAAATCAGAAGGGTGCTAATGTAGTCAGTGCCACTGAATCAGGTGATAACTTAGATTATCTTCTTGTTTCAAGTTCTTAGATATGAATTCAAGGTGATTTCTTGATTCACGAAGTTTTTCTCATATTTACTCCTAGTAGGAGATGGTTTCTACTTATAAGTCTACAATAGGTTGTAGTGTGAGAACGGCGATTGGTGAAATTTGTGAAGTAGTGGGTGAAGGAGCAGTTGAATCGGAGACGTCGGATGGTACTAGAAGAGGTCATGCATATTCCTTTGATGAAACATAATCTGATATCCTTGGGGACTCTGAATGTTCGGGATTGTAGGCACACAGCTCGAGGTGTAGTTCTGCCAGTTTGGAAGAGTCGTCGAAGGTGATGAAGGGTAAGAAGGGGACTGGGCAGGATCAGCAGAACCTCGACCAGCTTTGGGAAATGAAAAGACTTGCGTAGGTAGAGTGAAGTCCTACATTTCTAAAATACTCTTTAGGTTGTCATAACTAGAATCACCGAAGCGATACTACGTTCGAATACCATCGGGAAGTGGAGACAGCCTCAGGGTAGGTGGAGTTTGCATGGAGGGTGCCCCCCCCCCTTTGAAGCCCTTGGAGGGGGCATACAGATGGAGAAAAAACAGGTGGATGTAGTGTTAAGATTATTAGATGAGAATAAATCTTTATTGAATGGTTTTTAATCTGAGTACAATATGTCTCCTATATATAGGAGAGAATAGTATCTAAACCAATACATTATTCAATGTGGAAAGAACAGAAAACTGTGATGCAGTGATAGCGCTTGATGACGCA
Source organism: Hemerocallis citrina (assembly GCA_017893485.1). Lineage (NCBI taxonomy): Eukaryota > Viridiplantae > Streptophyta > Magnoliopsida > Asparagales > Asphodelaceae > Hemerocallis > Hemerocallis citrina. The sequence continues at coordinate 93,378 of JACEHZ010000576.1, forward strand.
TGTGATGGAACTGAGAAGTATAGTGTTACGGAAGGAAGTAGTGGTGGCGCACTGTTGAGATCTCACCCGAACAGTGGCGGGATCTCCATATCCCGATCTGTAATGGGATCTCATCCCTGACTTGAGACATAGTCGATGATGGGATCTCACCCCTGACTTGAGACATAGTCGATGATGGGATCTCACCCCAGACTTGAGAATTGTCAATATTGGGATCGCATTCCTGAACTGAGAACTGGATGCTGATAACACCCCTCTCAAACTCATGATCGATCAACCGGAGTGAGTTGACGATCTGGATGTAGAAGCACAAGAAATGATCGATCAACCGGAGTGAGTTGATGATCACGATCGATCAACCGGAGTGAGTTGACGATCTGAATGTAGAAGCACAATAACCTGCAAGATTTTTTTTTAACTTTTTTTTTAATTTTTAATTTTTGGATTGAAAAACGGCAATAACAAAGCAGTCAGCGATCCAAGCCCAAACAGCACACAACAATTCCACCCAACAGCAACAGCAAATAGAAAACAGGGATCAACTCCACACAACAGCAAACACAAATCCCCTCTTCTCCCGAACACCAAACAACAACATGAGAGAGAGCGAGAGAGCGCGACATTTTCCCTCGATCTGAAGATTGGAGAAGGGATCAGATCTCCGTGAAATCTGAAGATTGCAGGTCGATCTGAAGATTGGAGACATCTCCACCCAGCGGAAGACCAAGAAGTCCAATTCAGATTAGGGTTTTGCAGAACCTTCTCCCAAATTCAGACTAGGGTTTTCATCCATCAATGCCGACCGAAGCGGAATCAATCGATCAAGCGAGCAGTGCCCGCCGCGAGCGGCTCAGGGCTCTCCGATTCGCCCAAGAACTCTCCGCCGCTCCGGAGGTCGGCCCAACCCACTTCCAACAAACAGAAGTTGCTGCCGCTGAAGCTGACTCCATAGAACAAGCTGCTGTTGCACGTCGTGAGAGGTTGGAAGCACTAAGAGAAGCAAAAGAGCTTTTAGCCACACCTGATGGAGATTCAACAAACAATGATGATAATGCAGAAGAACCCAAGTTTGAGGACCCAGTAGCAGATGCACCTCTGAGGGCTAAGAACATTGAGGATCCTTTTGTGAACATTGCTCCAAAGAAACCAAATTGGGGATTTGATTGGGAGAGAAAAGGGATGACAGCTAGGTTTTTGGGGGAGATTAGGGTTTTGGTATTTGATCGGGAGCGGAAAAGAGATGTGGGGAGGTGGAGTGATTCCGATGAAGACGGGAACCACTCCACCTCGACGACGAGGATAAAATTAGTATAGGCCTTATAGGACGATAGGCTCTGATACCATGTTAAGATTATTAGATGAGAATAAATCTTTATTGAATGGTTTTTAATCTGAGTACAATATGTCTCCTATATATAGGAGAGAAGAGTATCTAAACCAATACATTATTCAATGTGGGACTAAACTAATTTATCATCTAACTAGATTTAACTAGCAGAAGAAGACATTGAACCGGATTGTTTACAAGAGGAGATGAAAAAAGTCTAGAATAGTTTAAATCACACATGTGCGGATTCATGCATATGCAATCCAATGTGGAAATTCTTGGGTTTATATGTCTCACATACTTATTCAATGTGAAGAGAAGACGAGGAAACAACAAAAGGGATCGAAGCGATTGTAAGTGATTGGAAGTGATTGGAAGCAAGTAGAGCAGCGGCATAGCAGAGAAGCTAGACTTGGGAAATCTACTGCGCTTCTTCCCTGACTTGAGTCAAAGCATTGCAGTCGACTGCTCTTGGGGGTAGTCGACTGCATCGCGATTGAAGCTGCCGATGGGCCTGAGTCTTGGTGATTCGATTGAAGCCCAACTTGTTCTCCTTGTTAGATCGTACGGCTCTCATCATATGGTTATCTCTTTAGTATACATCAGATGATTATTGTATCAAGAATAGCAAACTACGGTTTCGCTAGATCTCTATATAATCAATATAGCGGCTCAAAGAAATGATATAATTATATTGAGTGTCGAACAGAAAAATAGAGTATTTCATCTGAGAGGTAAGTGAATTCTCCAATGTAAACAACAAGTAGTTTCAGTTAAACTTTAGAGAGGGTCATGATGAGAGTTGTAACTCTAGAGTATTTCATCAGTTATACTCTAGTTGGATAATATATCGGTCCCCCGAATTAGGGGTTGTCCAAACCATGACAAGTATTGTGTGTTTTATATGTTTGGTGTTATCAACTATTTGCTTAGTGGTTTATATTGATCGTGTCGAAGACTCAACAAAATTCGGCGTATAATTCCTACAAAATCTTAGTTGAACAAAAGACAACATACAGTATATTGGTCGTTCATGTATGATTCTACCATTGTCAAGAGTATATAGTCACAACATTATGAACTTTGCACCTTTACCTTTAGTCGATTCTCGGTCGTTAGCCACAAACAATGGAAGGATATTGTTATTGTTATTGTTAATTTTTTTTGTGATAATCAACAGTAGACATTGGTTTGAAATGCATGTATGAACATTGTGAACATGAAAATTTGTTCAGAAATATTTACACGGCATTGTGTCAACCTCCATACTCCCAAAAGTAAAGAAGGGGAAAAAAAAAACTCTGGACTAAAATCTAAATTTTTTCCAGTTATGGACTTCGCAGATGAGTTCTTAATTAAAGTTCAGATTACCTTTCATATTTGACCAGCCGTCTAAAAAACCAGCTGATGCAAGCGCTTTCGCGTTCGCCGAGCAAAGACCATACTCCACCCTTTCATTACCCAAAAAAAAAAAGGGACAGCCAATCATCCCGCGACACGCGTCAGTCACCCCTATTCCAGAATCGCGTCCAGATTCAATGAACCAGAACCACTCTTTCCGCGCTCCCCTTATTTAATCTCAACTCCAATTTCCATGAACTACAAACCTCAAACTTTTTCTTTTTTTTGCAAATCAACCCCCAAAACACCCCAAAAATTATAAAAACTTTTGCAAATTTCGCACATTCAATGGCCTCTGCTACTATCTCAAGCTCAATTCCTTCCCAGTCCCTCGTGCGTCGCGATCTCAGATGTATATACTCTTCATTCATTTATGATTTTAAGCCCTCATTTAATTTACAGTTTGAGTTTCTTACATTTTTTTCTCCCTTTTTTATACAGCGGCGCAAATTGGTACGGTTTCGGGGGTCCAATTGAACAATTACAATTTGAAGAGGAGATGGGCCGTTCAGGCGGTGAATCCGACGAAGAGGAACGAAGCGGTGGTTGCAGCGGCAGCGGCGGAGGGGGTGGTGGTGGAGGAGAAGGTAGGGAAGGCTGTGGATTATGAGAAGTTAGCTGCTGAACTGGAGGGATCTTCGCCGTTGGCGATTATGGATCGGGCTCTTGAGATGTTTGGCGACGACATCGCAATTGCTTTCAGGTAATTTTATTTGATTTATTTTTGTATTTTTTTAAAAAGAATTGGTAGCATATTTGTTGTTTTAATTTTTGTTTATTTATTCGGTCATAGTTGTCCAGAGATTTTTCCATATTCTATGTTAATTCTATCTACGGGAAGAATATTTTTCAGTTGTCAACTGCAGCTTAGTCGTAGAATATTGTAGTATATTCTTTTGTTCAAAAATCTGAATAATATAGGACCAATTGTCACTGTAAATCTCTAATCTCTAATATTATAATGGGAGAGTTTGGGTTATCATTTGTCAACATACAAATCCGTGCAAGTGCAACTCCAACTCTTCCATTAATTATAACAAAAACAAATAAATAAAAAAACATACACATATATTGCACGTACAAATTGTATTTTTTCATTCAAAATATTTTTTCCAATTACGTGCAATTTGTACGTGCAATTTCTTCCATTAATTCTTAACACGTATATTGCGATACGGGTATGATACGACGGGTATGATACGACACGGGTGTGGAGATATGCAATTTCTCGGAAAAGTATAATATGGGTGCATTTTTTGGTCCGTTAAGATAAATATATAATATATATTTTAATAAATATTATGTTTAAAAAATAATAAATTTAAAAATATTATAATGGCTTCAAAAGAATATCAACTTACCACTGACGAACAATTTAACATTTTAATATAACAATAAGTAATTCAATTCTATTAATAAAAGCAAATACATCATATAATAGATCATTCATATGCAAGTCAAATGCAACATAAAATGAACGATCACAAGATCATACTGACTATAACTCTAAGTCATACAAGAAAAACTTATTGGTTATTGTGTATCACTATCTATTATCTCTAATCTATCTATAATATAATAATAATAATATTATAATGGGAGAAGGCCTTAGTGTCATTTGTCAATCTATCAACGTGTGCAATAAACGTGCATAACTATTATAAATGAGTCTATCAACGTGTGCAATAAACATGCATAACTATTATAAATGAGTCTTAGGTTCAAGCCCAGACTCCATCTGAATTTTCCCTTTTAAAAAAACTATATTTATTAAGACGTGCATCGCACGTGTAAATTACTAGTTTTATAATAATTTGTATTGGGTTATTGGATATGTAACCCAATAACCCTAAACTTAACTTTAAAATAAAATTTTTTATTAAATAAAAAACACTTAAATCGCACCTTACACGCACCCAAAACGCACTCAAAATATACCAGAATATTTTTTATTTATTTTAATCAGTAAATAAGTGGGCAGCTTGGAATCCCCTAGAAATTCATTTTAGATGCCTTGCATCGAGCTGAAGTGCGTGTCACCCACACCTGATATTCACAAGCTGAAGTGCGTGTCACCCACACCTGATATGCACCAGGTGCAGTTACGATGCCCAAAAATAAGCACCCGGGCTTCATTGAAGATGAGAGAGTTGCTTATAGAGTTTGTTGTTTTTGCCAGAGATTTATGCGTAGTTAGGTTTAGACTTTATTGAAGCAAAGTGTCTTTGACTAGTTATTAAGGGCAACTCTCACTTGTTAGTTAAGCGTTTGTTTCTTTCCTTTTTGATTAAAATAGATAGCTAAAGTAATGAAAGTGGATTACCCTGGTCCACTTATTCTTGTTGTGCACTATCTGTAACTGCTTTAAACTATTGAGAGTTAGTAATTTCTTTAAGAGGCAAATGGAAGAAGAAAAAAAAGAGGAGAATTCAATGAACCCATCCATTGAAAAGAAAAGTTCATTTCGTGTGGGTTGGTTTAAATGGTTGAGTTAAATCGATTGGAGTAGAAATGGAATAATAATTCATGCAGTTTTTTCCCTATTTTAGATTACCTTTTGTATCTGAATATGAAAAGTTGGAATCTGATTACATTCCAAAGGTCTAATGAAAAGCTTGCAAAGATTCAGATTCTTTTTTTTTTCAAAATCATAAACGGTGGGGGAGAAGTTCCCCGCTTTCCATTAATAAGCTATTTAACGAAACAAAGAATCAAAATATGGAATATGAAGTTCATTTAACTAAACAGCCTGGGACATAATACTCAATTCTCCGCCAAAAAAGAAACGCCTATATACAATAGTGTTCCGCCTAATTAATCTATCTGTACAAGCAACCAAAAAGGAACGGACGTAGTCCATCCCGAACCTGTCATGTTATAAATCCTGGTAGTGCTCAATATTTTCTAGAATTCATACACATACTGTACTTCTACATCATGTTACTTATTGAAGAAATTTATATTGACATTAATTTCTGCTGAATTGAAAACTAATTCATCTTTATTTGTCTCTTTTTACAGTGGAGCAGAGGATGTTGCATTGATTGAATATGCTCGTTTGACTGGTCGCCCTTTCCGGGTATTCAGTCTTGACACGGGAAGGTTAAATCCAGAGACTTACAAATACTTTGATGCCGTAGAGAAACACTACAACATCCACATTGAGTACATGTTCCCAGATGCAGCTGAAGTCCAAGCTCTCGTAAGAGCCAAAGGCCTCTTCTCTTTTTACGAGGATGGCCACCAAGAGTGCTGCCGAGTGAGAAAAGTTCGCCCTCTAAGGCGGGCCCTGAAAGGCCTCAAAGCTTGGATTACAGGTCAACGGAAGGACCAGTCGCCTGGAACTCGTGCCCACATCCCAAATGTCCAAGTTGACCCTTCGTTCGAAGGATTGGACGGTGGATCTGGCAGTTTGATTAAGTGGAATCCTGTTGCGAATATCGATGGAAAAGATATCTGGAATTTCCTTAGAACAATGGAAGTCCCTGTAAATTCACTTCATTCTCAGGGGTATGTATCCATCGGTTGTGAACCATGCACCAGGCCAGTGTTGCCAGGTCAGCACGAGAGGGAAGGAAGGTGGTGGTGGGAAGATGCCACGGCTAAGGAGTGTGGGCTCCACAAGGGTAACATTGAGTCGTTGAACGCAGGACTTAATGGCAATGGTGCTGCAGTTAATTCAGTGAATGGTACATCGGACATCTTTCAGAGCCAAGCCATTGTCAGCCTCACTAGGCCGGGAATTGAGAACTTGCTAAAGTTAGAGAACAGGAAGGACCCATGGATTGTTGTTCTTTACGCACCTTGGTGCCCCTTTTGCCAAGCAATGGAGAGTTCTTACTTGGAATTGGCAGACAAGTTAGCCGGGTCAGGTATCAAAGTAGGAAAATTTCAGGCAGATGGTGATCAGAAATCATTTGCTCAGCAAGAACTTCAGCTTGGAAGCTTCCCTACTATACTGTTCTTCCCAAAGTATGCTTCTAAACCAGTCAAGTATCCTTCAGAGAAGAGGGATGTCGATTCGCTTTTAGCATTCATCAATGCTTTGAGATGATGAAGTAGTTATGGATAATAGAAGTAGGATGTGTTGTTGTACTATATGTTAGGCAGGTTCCCCTATTTACTTCTGTTCTGTCCTTTTGTCACTCTGTTGTGACTTGTGAGACTCTCATACCAGGAGGGTTGTGGGTGGTGAGTGTAATTTTTAAATTTTGGAGGATGATTATTTTGTTAGTTGTTCTCTTTATCTTATTATTATAGTTTCAGTTTGTAGTGTTAATCAAGTTATCATTGCGGCTGAGAATGTTACTGTACTGTTAATCGGATTTTGATGCTGGTGATGCTTCGTCGTCGTCGTCTTCTTCTTCTTGCTCTTCTTACCTTCAGTTTTCAGTACTGATAATGGGTCTCTTGTTGGCGCTTTTTACATTGCCATTGGCTCTGTTTTTTGCAGAGATACTTTGGATGGGCTTGAAATTGCCACATGCTTTGAATGGGATTTGCAACTAGATATCAGAACTTGCTGGTCCCACTTTCTACCCGCCACACTTCTCTTCTACACTGATTTCATCCAAAGTCTGCGATATCCATCCATGAAACTCAAGAGATTCAAGCTGCAAAAAGCATCTAGCATCCTCTCCAAACATTTCGGGTTTCTTTTTATCCAAACCATAACTGAACTAATAACTAAGCAATCGTCTTCCTCATCACAAGACAAATTCTGGATGATATGGATAAAAATATAACTAAACCGGGACCGTTCAAATCGGGCACGAATCTTAAATCCCTCAGGGTTAAAACGGTAATTTCCACTACAAACAAGTCCGGAAATGGGAACCGGGTATTCTCCAAGTCAAATAACCCCAAAACAGGTCTGTCTTACTGGATCATGGTGACAGCCTATTATGAACAAACCCAAAAATTTAAAGAATAATTCAGATTCATGATTATCTCTAAGAGTCGGTTTAAACTAAATCTCTTATCATGAAACGACTTAAACTCTATTTCTTATCCAAAAATATCGGGAAGTAGAGATTTGTAATTATCTCGAAATTGTTTCCAAAGGCGACTATAAATACCTCTCTACCCTCACCATAAAAAAGGTAGCCAGTATTTTTCCACAAGAAGCTCTCATATTCATCTTGATTACTGACTTGAGCGTCGAAGGGCTTGTCGCCGGGATCAACCCTGGTGTTTCATGTATTTTTACAGATCAAGCGGAAGCGATCGTTGCAGTCAACACCGTCGAAAGTCAAAAAGTCATATTCTTGATTGTTCCACCAAAGAATCCACATCGCCTGGTTACTCCCATATAGAAAAAAAAGCAGTAACAGGTTGGTGCCGTCTGTGGAAAAACAGAAAGAAATCCAATTAAAACTTCACCGTGAAAACACAAATTGTCATTGTGCATCCTACTGAAAAAGGGAAGGTGACCTCTAGCCGACGAGCCAACCCACTCCCTCTACCTCCTCCTCAAGAAGAACTTCCACCTTTCAAACACAGGAAGATCCCCTCCTACAGCTAACCCTGCCGTCACCAGGGAGGCCCCAACCGGGGAGTTCTCATCGAAGTCGCCCTGAACCGTCCGCGAGGCCCTTGCTCGAAAACAGGGGATCAATGTACACCTCTTCCCCTTCCTCACTCCCCCAACCACATCCCGACCTCCGTCAAGTCATCGACGATCGTTAGCAGGGATCGGACCTCCAGATCCATCTCAATGAGAAGAGAGCTAGTGTAGAAACCCCCCATCCTGAGCCAAGGGGGAGCAGGAGAAACCCCTCCCCTAGGAGAGAAGAAAGAAGTCCCTTTCCATATAAATGAAGGATATCCTTCTCTCCCAGAGGGCAAAGGTGTCGCCGTTTTCCACGGGACCGCAGAAGAACTCCCCCCCCCCCCCCCCCCCCCCCCGCGCGCGTGCGCGAGAAAGGAGGCATCCAACCCCAACTAGTAGGACTGCCTCTAGAACTAGAAGGAATGAGGACGTACTAGTAGGGCTGCAAACAAACCGAGCTATTCACGAGCTACTCGGCTCAAGCCCAGCTCGAGCTCGAAAGCGAGCTTGATATATAAACGAGCCAAGCTCGAGCTTGAAGGTTCGTGGGTAGGCAGAAGCTCGTGAGTATTCGGCTCGAACTCAGTCAAAGCTCGGTCAAAGCTCGACTCGTATCGAGCTCGAGCAGAGCTCGAGCCTGAAAGTGAGCTCGATACATAAACGAGCCAAGCTCGAGCCTCAAGATATTCTGTAACACCCCGTAATTTCAAAATTAACTATAATATATATATATATATATATATATATATATATATATATATATATATATAGAAAGAGAGAGAGAGAGAGAGAGAGAGAGAAATGCTCCATTGAAAATGGGTTTGTTTTCACCGGGTTGGAAAACAACGATCTGAGCCGTTGGATCGCTTTTGATCATGATCAACGGCTCAGATCGCTGCCGCCCATCACCCATCTCACTTAAGTGGCGGAGGGTTAATTTGGGAATTTCGTCCCAAATAACTCTTCGCCTCACGGATTCTAAAAAATTGAATGAACCTAGGCCGTTGTTTGATAAAAATTGAATGAACATAGGCCGTTTTTTGGAACAATGACCTTTTATAACCTAGACCGTTGTTCCCAACAATGGCCTAGACTATAAAATTTTATAGCCTAGGTTACTTGAAACAACAAAATTTTATAGCCTAGGTTATTTGAAACAACGAAATTTTATAGCCTAGGAACAACGGCCTAGGTTATAATTGGCCGTTGTTCCAAACAACGACCTATGTTCATTCAATTTTTATAAAACAGCGGCCTAGGTTCATTCAATTTTTTAGAGTGAATGAGGCGAAGAGTTATTTGGAACGAAATTCCCAAATTAACCCTCCGCCACTTATGTGAAATGGGTGATGGGCGACATCGATCTGAGCCGTTGATCGTGGGAATGATCCGTTACATCCAGAAAGGATTTATTGGATTTATCAGCCATTGGGCAGATTCGAGGCTTAACCCTGCTATAAATCCATGGTAAGGGATATACTAGTAGCAGAGATAAGGGTCAAAAAGGATTAAAGGATAGAAAGATTATGAAGATAACATTACACCTAGATTGTAAGCTATAACCAAATATAGAATATGTTCAACCTTTTACTCATCATGAGTAATCCTCCTATTATTACAGATGACACCCACAGGTGTTACCATAATTTAAATAAAGAACAATATGACCACTATGTTCATCTTCCAACTAGAGGTTCCGAACAAAAAGGAATCTTTAATTAGATCGTAGATCTCTTACATGAGATAAAAAAAGATATAAGTAGTATAAAAACAGCATATCAACCTAGAAAATTAAACAATGAATTTAAACTATCATGTTTATCTAGACCACAGATAAATATGGTAAAATATTCGTCAGAAGAAAAAAATAAAATTAATATTAATGAATTAGATAAAATTTATTATGATGCTTTTAAAGAATTACAACAAAATGAATTATCTGGAGAAATAGATAGTATAGAAGTGTATGTTTATTATGAAAAATATGCACATGCAATAAATTATTGGCAATCTCATGGATCTGAACAAGACTATACCTCCCAACTGGAGGAAAATCAGGATTCCACAAAATCCAAGGATTCCACAGAATCCATTTCTGACACATCGGAAAAATTACAGTACGCAATACGTACAAATGGATCAGGAACCAGTGGTGGTTCTGGTTTATACCTACCACCCCCTGAAGGCTTTATTCCTCCAGAGCCTCAACCTGGTTTTGTTCCACAACAACCTCAAGAATCGATCAATCAAACTGTACCACCTCCGAATGAAGAAATGGCAGAAAGCCAGAATTTTGAGAGAGCACAGTTTAAAACAAAATTTAAACTTCTAAATTAGGATTTAATTGTTGTGCAAAATACGACCAATATCTTAATTTGCAATTTGGGTACAATCCTGCATACCAATCAAAAAATTACAAAAGGTCTAAAAGGTTTCAAAAATAGAAGGGACCAAAATACAAAATTACTCGTAGAAAGTGGAAACCCACTTTTAAGAGAAAATATAAACCTAATAAATTTCCTAAAAAGAAATTTATTAATAAACGAAATTTTAAAAAGAGCTGCAAATGCTTTAAATGCAGCAAAGAATGACATTATGCTAATGAATATCCCACAAATATAAAATCGATAGTATTAACAAATATTGAAGAATATGGTATCCAATATGGAACTATCAATGACATTCCCAGCGATACCCAATCTTCAATATATGAAATAGAAAGTCTATACTCTGAAGATTCTTACTCAACATCTTCTACTGAAGACATGGAAGAATCCTTCAAAACTTTAAACATTAATATGTTAACCATAAACAAAACTATAAATGCTATACATATCATTCCTTTAGCGAAAGATATTATGTTACCTCGAAAAGACAAAAGAAATACCTATGGGTATTTACTTTTTTCTAGTCGAAATTATTATCTCAAAAGATATAGAACAACACTTATTTATTTGGATATAATTATCCAAATCCCTTTGGGATATTATGGTATAATCCATAATTTACCAATACATGCTAACGAAAATATCTTTATAACTACCGGGTTAATTGAACCTATGACTACAACCAATACAGCATTACAAATGAAAAGCACCAGCCTTGAGGATCAAGATTATAGAATAGAAAAGGATGATCCAATCGGCATGCTAGTTATCCATAAATATAAAGATCTTCCAATAATTAAGAACGAAACCTATTCATCTCAAACTTCTAGCTCTAGAAGCAATACTAGAGGTAAAGAGCCAGAAGCATATTTTGAATACAAAATATACATGAATTCGTTGGTAACAACCAATGAATTATCTTATGAAGAAATAACAAATTCCAGTATTCAGGATAGTGCTGGAGAAGGATTTGTTATCACAGATGAAGATCTAGAAAAATTAAAAGAGGTTATTCATCTTTCTGACAGAAATGAGATTTATAAATCACCAACATTTAAATCTCATTTTCTGAATCAACACACATATATTTTTGAAAGAATGCAAGACAATATTGAGTTACGAGGAGATGAAGATTTTTCTTTTGTTAAACTCCTTGATCAAAATAAAATTGAAAGGCTAAAATGAAAGTATCCCAAAATGAAATACCTTCATATTGGGTTGATTCAACTAAAAATTACAGGACTATTTCGTTCTGAAATAGATACTCCTATAATAATTGTTTGTATGGACGAAAGAATCATCAATAATCCGTTAAATATTATTATTGGTGGAGCTAAGTCAAATCTAGCAAACAGACTATTCGGAGTTAATATACATCCAGATTATTGTATATGTCTGGAAGATAGAAATATTGAAAAGTCTTGTACATTATCAATCAATTTACAAGGAACATAACTTTTACCAGGTTCTAAAGTATTAGGTATACAATGGGAACATTGTATGGCTCTAAATGACACATCAACATTCAAGTCCATTACACCACCACAATTTGTTAAACTATTCGAGGTTAGCATTGGGAAAACCATTCAACCCAGATTAATTGATGTAAGACATCTTAAATTTGATCAAGAGATGCAAGTATTCATAAAATCCTTGAAGCCAAAACTTCAAGTACCTACTGAATACTTCATAGCATCAGGAAGTACAATATCTACAGTAATTCGAAATCATCTTGGTGAAGCATCTTCTTCTCACCTCTTACGGACCCATTCTGTAAGACATCTAGAAGAAAACCCAACCGAAACCATACCCCCTAGACAGAGTTTCCAGTCTGACCGACTCGAAACTGTTGAAGGTCAAACAAAGAAAATGCTTTTAAATCAAAAGGATAATAACACTGAACCAAGAGTGTTAAAAATACCTTTAGCCCAAATTCAAGCCAATGATTCGGGCTATTGATTTAAAAAAGCAAGCACAGCTACATATCTATATCCCATTAACAATAAAAATCCCTGAGATACAAGAATTTACAATTCATGCTTTAGTAGACACAGGAGCTGAAGCAAGTCTGCTCCAAGATGTCTTTATTCCTCCACAATTTCGTGCACCCCTAACAAAACCCGGAATGCTTAATGACTTTATGGGTAAACAATGCCCTATAACCCATAAGGTTTTTGGTCTACAAGTTCAAATTCCTGATCTTCACAACAACGTTCAAACATACTCGTTTGACTTCGGGTTACTACCCCAGGTTCTTGAAACTGATTGTCTCCTTGGAATGGATAATCTCTGTTTCTTTGAACCATTCAACGCTTATTTTTTCCACTTTGACAATCGATTTATCCCGCGTGTCCCGCTATCCGCACCGTTGGATCCCCATTAATCTCCCACAGCCCAGCGTGGTGATTTACCCGTTTCCCTAATTCAACAAAACAAACAACCAAAACTCGATACATATTCTTTGTTTCTAGCTAACGGTTTGGAAACTTTGGTTCATAACATGTTAGAACCACTATACACAAATAACCCTTTAAAATGGTTTGAGAAAAGTGCAAGATATTGTAAAATTGAATTATTAGATCCACACAAAGACCCTAACGAGTAAACAATATCATGGTTTCTCCCAGAGACAAAGAAGAATTTTCAAAACAAATTCAAGAGTTATTGGATTTAAGATTAATCCAAAAGAGTTCAAGCCCTCATTCTTCTTCTGCATTTATTGTCAGAAATCATGTAGAAATAAAATGAGGAAAAGCTCGAATGGTTATTAATTATAGAAAACTAGATAGTTATACAAAATTTGATGGTTATTTTATTCTTCTGCTGAACAATTAGTAAAGCAGATACAAGGAGCAAAATATTATAGCAAGTTTGTTGCTAAGCCAGGTTACTGGCAATTAAAATTAGCCGATCAAACATCTATCGAGCTAACAGCCTTCAGCTATCCACAAGGACATTTTGAATGGTTAATTATGCCATTTGGATTAAAAAATGCCCCTCAGATCTTCCAAAAATGGATGAATTCAATATTTGGCCATTTAACTTTTGTAGTGGTCTATATTGATGATATCCTTATTTTTTCCAGCTCTGCTGAAGAACATAAACAACATTTATTAGCTGTAGCACAAATATTACTAACACATGGCATAATCCTGAGTCCTAAGAAAATAGAACTATTCAAAACAGAAATAGAATTCTTAGGAAAATACATTAAGCAAGGAACAATAGAGCTTCAACAGCATATTTATTCTAAAATCAAAGAATTTCCTGAAACATTTAAAACGTTAAAGGAACTTCAGAGCTTTTTAGGATTATTGAACTATGGAACAAAATTTATACCAAATCTTTCTTCGAAAGTCCAAAATCTTCAGCAAAGATTAACAGAAGAGCAGGCTAAGTACAAAATCCAAACTGGTGAATAACAAATTTATGTTTTATATCGACAATTTACTATTGAGACGGATAATAAATCTGTTGCTCAATTTCTAAAAAAGAAGACATATAACAATCTTGAAGAAAATCTTCGACGGATTAGACTTGCGATTTATTTAGAAATATTTTCTTATGATATAAAATATATTCCAGGATATACTAACATATTGCTGATCTTCTTTCCAGGCCATGAATGAAGACGACGACTTTATTAGGAAACTGCAAGAACTATTAGAACAAATAAAACGATAGGAGGCCTGGCAGCAGGCAGGTTCAAAAAAGGCCGTAAAAGTCTCCACTGAGACTGGCACATCCTCTGCTCCCACAGGAGTGGAAAACAAGGCCCAACAGGCCAAACAGACCCAACAGGTCAATGCCTCCACAGAGGCAAAATTAGCAGCTTCCATAGAAGCAAAGAAATCCTTTGTTCCATTGACCAAAGGAAAAACACCAGTATCAATAGAGCCTAAGAGAAATTTTGCAGCTTCTCTAGTTAAAGATTGGTACAATTTAGAAATGAAACACCATGAGCCAAACCTATATGACAAATTTAATGGTTGTTTTAGGTCAGTTCAATCAGCTGACTTCAGAGGAGCAAATTTCTTGTTAACAAAACTAGAAAAGGATCTCCTTGATAGAACATTCGAACTACGCCATCAAAAGCAGAAAGTTGCAGACATACAACAACTCATTCTTAGAATGACACAATTCTCTTCTTCCTCACGATCGGAAGCTTTAAATAAAAAAGAAGTTTCTCTATTCTCTGGACAAACTTCAGAACAACGAAGTTTGCAGGAAATATTCAATCAAATGGATACGTCAGATATGATAAATCTGAGAATACAAGATTTTCTAGATTTGTTCAAAATTTTACAGATCCAAAATGATAAAACCAAGGAGCTTGAGGCAGAGATGACAGTCCAAAATATGATCTCAATGCATCAACAGAATCTTCTCGATGATACACGTCTCCTCAACTTCTTCAAACAATTAGAAGACACAGAAATTGCATCCTTTTTCACAGATGAGGATGTTATTCTTGACTCTAATCAACATCCAAGAATAATAGCATGTTTTCATGATATTCTTAAATATCAAAAACATATTCGCAAGGGAATTGTTCATGAAATCTATTTTAACACTAATAACCCGAAAGATTACCAGAACTATATTCCGGAAATCTGTAAAGTAAAACTTGCAGAATATTCTAACAGGTTTCAGACAATCTTTCTTTTCAGAATTTGGTCAGTTTGGAAAGAAAGACAATACATTAAATTATTTCCCTCTGTTCAACTCTGGACATTAGAAAGAGTCACGGAAGAACCACAACACCAGTTCATAAAATTCAATAAAAAGCAATTTGATGAGGAGAAGGAGCACCTAGCTGCAGCTCATGATTTCTTTGAACGAGTGGACTATATCGCCACAATTGGAGCTCACGCCATTCATGAAAGGAAAACAATTTTATTACTTGACAAATTATCCGCATTTGAAGACTCTGGACAACGAATCAAGAAAGCCGAAGCCTTCCTTACCTCTTTACATTTGGGTCGTGTTTGGAGCTTTGCACAGGAAGACTATTTAGATTAACAAGAAAATTAGAGGCAAGGATTAGAGTATGACGCGGCAAGCACTGGAGACATGCTTACAGAAGAAGCCAACACTGATTAAAGCATGGTGGGCCAGACTACGCACTAAAGTCACAATAATTGAAGGACAGCTCAAAAGCTTCAATAATTCAAAGCCAGCGCATACTTCCACAATAAGATTCCTTCTTATCCTCCAGCAAGTCAGATTCGTCCTTATCTGCCAGCTCAAGCAACACTAGAGCTCTTGTACTCCTATAAATAAGGCCCTCTGGCCACCCTTGTATGATATCAGAAATCCTTTCTTCTTCTTTTCTTTTGTGAGTAAGAGTGCTTGTTTCAAGTTTTTTGTGTGCGCCAGCAATTGGTATCAGAGCCAAGTTCCTTGTATATTCCTACTTCAAGTTGAGATTCCTCTTGTAATATATTGTAAGTTCTTTCTTTTCTTTGCATTAAGTAATGATAGGCTAATTTTCTTGAGCATATTTTATATTTGCTTATAGCTTTTGTCATGATCTAATGTGATCTTCATTAGCTCTCTTCCATTAGTCCGTACACCTTATGTAGGAAACGAAATAAGGTTGTGCTTTATCTCTGTGCTAGTATAAGCTTGTGGTAATGATCCGTTACATCCAGAAAGGATTTGTTGGATTTATCAGCCATTGGGCAGATTCGAGGCTTAACCCTACTATAAATCCACGGTAAGGGATATACTAGAAGCAGAGATAAGGGTAAAAAAGGATTAAAGGATAGAAAGATTATGAAGATAACATTACACCTAGATTGTAAGCTATAACCAAATATAGAATATGTTCAACCTTTTGCTCATCATGAGTAATCCTCCTATTATTATAGATGACACCCACAGGTGTTACCATAATTTAAATAAAGAAAAATATGACCACTATGTTCATCTTCCAACTAGAGGTTCCGAACAAAAAGGAATCTTTAATTATATTGTAGATCTCTTACATGAGATAAAAGAAGATATAAGTAGTATAAAAACAACATATCAACCTAGAAAATTAAACAATGAATTTAAACTATCATATTTATCTAGACCACAGATAAATATGGTAAAATATTCGTCAGAAAAAATAATAATTAATATTACTGAATTAGATAAAATTTATTATGATACTTTTAAAGAATTACAACAAAAGGAATTATCTGAAGAAATAGATAGTATAGATGTGTATGCTTATTATGAAAAACATGCAAATGCAATAAATTATTGGCAATCTCATGGATCTGAACAAGATTCAGAGTCTGAACAAGACTATACCTCCCAACTGGAGGAAAATCAGGATTCCACAGAATCCATTTCCGACACATCGGAAAAATTACAGTACGCAATACGTACAAATGGAGCAGGAACCAGTGGTGGTTCTGGTTTATACCTACCACCCCCTGAAGGCTTTATTCCTCCAGAGCCTCAACCTGGTTTTGTTCCACAACAACCTCAAGAATCGATCAATCAAACTGTACCACCTTCGAATGAAGAAATGGCAGAAAGCTAGAATCCTGAGAGAGCACAGTTTAAAACAAGATACGATTTGATCAATCTTCATTCTTCAAGAAAAGCTAAACAAACATTTTCTCAGAGTGAAACCTCTGGCATGATTCTAAATATAGATTATGTGCCACATAAAAAATTAAAAAGACATTATTAAAGTGGCTACAAAAAATGAGTGGAATTGTTTATATTCTTCCTCAAATGTCTGTACCAGATTTTTTAATGTATGCTTCCAGTTATTGGGAAGGATATGCTTTATGGTGGATCACAAGTTTAGAAAACACCAACAAAGAAGCAATAAATAAAATAAGAAAAATGAACAACATTACTGGTGCATTAATTGAATTAATAGATCTTCTAGGAGCTGACCTTACTGGAGAATCACTGCGAGAAGAACCAGACATTGAAAACAACTTGGTAAAAATGCAATTATGTGATATATGTATGTTAGAGGAGTTCGTCTCCACACACATAGGTTTTGTATTTCAATTAAAAACTATAGACCAAAAGGTCTTCTGGATGAAAGCATTTTTCGCAAAAGTGCCATATCCATGGAATAATCTTATACAAGATAGATAAAAAATGTTAATCTCTTCAGTATCATCACAAAGGGATGCACAATCCATAGGAATTCTGAAAAAAGCCTGTATGGAAACAATGAAAGCTTACTGTGAGCAAGCAAAAGCTCATAAACAAGTAAATAACAAAATTAAAACATCTAAATTAGGATATTATTGTTGTGCAAAATACGACGAAGATCTTAATTTGCAATTCGGGTGTAATCCTGCATATCAATCAAAAAATTACAAAAGGTCTAAAAGGTTTAAAAACTAGAAAGACCGAAATACAAAATTACTCGTAGAAAGTGGAAACCCACTTTTAAGAAAAAATATACACCTCATAAATTTCCTAAAAAGAAATTTATTAATAAACGAAATTTTAAAAAGGGCTGCAAATGCTTTAAATGCAACAAAAAAAGGGCATTATTCTAATGAATGTCCCCCAAATATAAAATCGATCGATAGTATTAACAAATATTGAAGAATATGGTATCCAATATGGAACTATCAATGAAATTCCCAGCGATACACAATCTTCAATATATGAAATAGAAAGTTTATACTTAGAAGATTCTTACTCAACATCTTCTACTGAAGACATGGAAGAATCCTTCAAAACTTTAAACATTAATTTGTTAACCATAAACAAAACTATAAATGCTATACATATCATTCCTTTAGCAGAAGATATTATGTTACCTCGAAAAGACGAAATAAACACCTCTGCGTATTTACTTTTTTCTAGTCGAAATTATTATCTCAAAAGATATAGAACAACACTTATTTATTTGGATATATTGTCCAAATGTCTTTGGGATATTATGGTATAATCCATAAGTTACCAATACATGCTAAAGAAAATATCTTAATAACTACTGGGTTAATTGAACCTATGACTACAACCAATACAGCATGAAAAGCACTAGCCTTGAGGATCAAGATTATAGAATAGAAAAGGATGATCCAATCAGCATGCTAGTTATCCATAAATATGAAGATCTTCCAATAATCTAGGAAGAAACCTATTCATCTCAAACTTCTAGCTCTAGAAGCAATACTAGAGGTAAAGAGCCAGAATCATATTTACCAGGGAGCTTTCATCGAAGTCGCCCTGAACTGTCTGCGAGGCCCTTGCTCGAAAACAGGGGACCAATGTACACCTCTTCCCCTTCCTCACTCCCCCAACCACATCCCGACCTCCGTCAAGTCATCGACGATCGTTAGCAGGGGTTGGACTTCCAGATCCATCCCAATGAGAGGAGAGCTAGTGTAGAAACCCCCCATCCTAAGCCAAGGGGGAGCAGGAGAAACCCCTCCCCTAGGAGAGGAGAAAGAAGTCCCTCTCCATATAAACGAAGGATATCCCTCTCTCCCAGAGGGCAAAGGTGTCGCCGTTCTCCACGGGGCCGCAGAAGAACTCCCCCCTGTTGTTGTCTCATATATCTAAATAGACAGATAAACTAGACACAAATTAAAACCTCGCAAGTGTACGAATCGTTTATAGAAGCGTAGTGAAAAGCAAGGGTCGATCCCACAGAGGTTGTAGTAATTAACTGGCTAATCAATAAAACAGAAATACAAATCATAAAGTTTTATTCTAAAAGTCTACTTTGAAAGGAAATAGGATCTAGATCAAGTAGTTCTCAATTTGAATCACAAATATCTATTAAATAGTTGGGCTTGATTTCCACCTATAGTCACGAATGCTAAATTAACTTCTACACTACTCTGATCACTCATGTTTGTTCATTTAAGGGCATGGTATCTACTCCTTAAAGTTAAGATTTCCCTAGGCCAAGAATTAGGTATGGTATCTACTCTAATTCGTTTCTCTCCTTAAGTATTTAGCATGGTATCTACTAAGTTGCACTTGAGGAAAGCATAGGAACGATAGAAATTAACAAACACTCAAAGCTCTAGAAGTTGGTATCAAATCTAGATCCTCCAAGTTGATTAAACCAAGAATCTAAATGATTCTTGTGTTACTAGTTATGAGCATAAGATATGGATCATCTCTATACTCATATAACAGAGTCAGTTTTATAATAAGCAAACTTAATAACGTAAGGTTCTTCAGATCAGTCGATTGTCATTAGATGTCAGTCGACTGATCCTGCGAACTTTCCAACAAAAGTTTATTCATATTATAAATTTGATCAGGACAACTAGGTTTAATCAATAAGTGATAAAAGTAGTGTTTTAGAAGATTATAAACATTACATAACTACGGTTTCAATCAACCCAACAATGAAATTAGTTGCACATAATACAACTTTTATTGACTAAAAACTTAGAATTCATGACTCAAACAATAAGAACAAAAACTAGAGAGAAAAGAAGTAACACTGGGTTATATGATGTTCAGTCTTGAAGTCGACTTGATCTGCTTCTAAGTCGACTTGATCTCTTCCTCCAGTGATGCTCGGTCTCCTCTTTGTTTGATTGTACTTGATCTTCCTTTGTTGATTCCTTCTCTCCTCTTCTGATCCGATTCTCACTATCCAGATATCGATAAATGATCTAAACTATGTATTCCAACCTTTTTATAGTTTCTTTTGCCCCCATCTACAGATCTCAAGTTTCAGATTCCTATCTCTTCACGCATCGGATATGGATTGAGTCGATCTTAATACTTGCCAAACCCGATCTCTAACTTGATTTGTTGGAAAGTTGTTATTTGCAGCTAACCTGGATTTTTACCACTCAATCTGATTTATTTGCGGATTTGGATGAGGGTGAATCTCAACTGATCTTATCTCTAATTCCCGCTGAATGCCAGTTCAGTCAACTGGTGTTAGAGTAAGTCGACTGTGCCGCGAACTCTGGAGATTCAAATCCAGTCAGTCAAATCGACTGTCTTTTGGAGTAAGTCGACTGTACTGCGAAGCTTCGAAAACTCAACCTCCTATGTTCAGTTGAATGTCATTGAGGGACCAGTCGACTGTATTCTGCAGCTTCTATCAAATGCTTTGATGCAACTTAGGCTCTTCATTCCAGTGTATCATCCTCACAGTCTTGAGTAAATCTTGAATGTGCTTCGTTTAGTTGCTTTTAGGCTATTTCCTATGGAAAAGAGAAAAGAAGAGTAAATTACCATATATAGAGAGTTTAACTGTCTAATTGCATTCAGATATTGCATCCAAAATGTGGACATTATCGGATTTATCAAATACCCCCAAACTTAGCTTTTGCTTGTCCTTAAGCAAAATAAAACTACAAGCATCGCTTGAACATCTTGACCCTCCCAACATTTACCTCAGAGAACTTGCTACTGTTAGTGTCAAGGTTAGAACAAGCATTAAGATAGGTCTAAAAAAAGTTTTAATTCAAATGTTAATCACTTATTCACAAGAATACTCAACTTGAACATCAATAATTAGGGTGGCCAATGCCTATGCAACATAATCATGATTAAGGTTAGCAAGCTCAACTATATTTCAACTCCAAAATCTCACCATGGTATGCACTCCCAAAAAATATAGCTCTCATTAACATGGGAATTTTAAATTAGATCTCTTGACAAATCTACATTACTTGGATGAAACCATATGCTTGATCTTGCTACTACATCTTCACACCATTGATTTGCACACTACTTGGATCAAAAGGTCTTTATATAGGTTGTAATGGGGCCATGGGTGAGGGTTTAAACAATTGAAGGGAAAAGGAATACAAAATTTCTAAAGAATTAGTAGAGCAACTTATATTGTTCTAAGAGATTATCTATCTATTTTTTTTTTTTTCTTTTTTGCACATAATAGTATGAGGCCATATATCGCAGGCCTATACTTTATTTCTACCAACACCTTTCAACCATCCACAACTCAGCAATTTTTATTTGATGAACAACTTTTTATTAGCACTTTTTCTTATGACAAATCCTCCAACTTTTCTTTATATTTCAACCCCTCACCTTGACATACCACATCTCTTTTACAATTCTTGCTCTACTAACTCAATAGATATAGGTAAGGTAATATATTCATCTAGGCATGGTTAAGGATGATGTGTCTTACAAAAAGAAAGCTTTTATAGGCTTCAAAGGGGCAACTAGTGAATAATTGATGTTGGGTACGTTATTTGTCTTTGGTGATAGAATCTTAGGTGCCTTAATCATTTCCAAGTTGGCATGCAAAAACCAAAATAAGTTTCGAAAAGTAGCAAGAACAAGTTCTAGTTCATCTCAAGATACATGTAGTCAACTGAGATCTTCAAGTGTATGACTCTCTCAAAAAATATATAAGGCTCAAAACTCACAATTTGTATATTTAAGTTTACTCACAGTTGAACTTGCTATTCTCTATCAAAATGAATAGTGAATGGGGGAGGCACCCGTGAATGCTGCTGCTGCTCCTGTGTGTGGTGTCAGCCATGCTGACGTGGCTATGGAGTAGGGCCAGCCACCCAGGGGATGTGACAGCACCTAGTGTTGTTGCTGCTGCTGACATGGGTGATAGGGGCCCACGTGGGAGAGAGGTCTTGGGAGAGAGAACGGGAGAAGAGTGGATGAGAATTGTCCCATATCGGGATTGAACAAGAATATAATATTAATAAATAATAATGCTTATGATCAAGAGTCACCAATCCGGTTAATCACCTTTTGAGAGGCAGCCTGTGGTGGGCAGTTGTACTATACTATAATTAATTTGTCTGATAAATTGTATAAATTGTATAAAATTGTCCGAACAGGGGCAGGGGTGTTACAGATGGTATCAGAGCCACGCTTCAATAAGTAGTAGAAATTTATAAGGAAGACACATTAGGGTGGACATTAGAGTGTGAGTTCAGCTTATAGAGATTTAAATGTAAGTAGTTTATATTTGTGTTGCTCTATACGCTGATGTTTCTCCTCCTTTTCTCTATAAGATGGCCAATCATCATGACCCCGAGAATGAGATGGTTCTTCTCAAACCCTATAAATACCACCCCCTTTCCTTCATAATCTTGCTCCAAAGATCAAAAGAAACAAAAGATAAAAATAAGAAAGATAGGAAAATAAAGAGAGAATTGTTTGAGTTCTTGCTTGGAGGAAGGAGAGCTTGCTAGGAGAAGAAGAAAGTCCCCTTCTTGGAGCTAGGAGAAACTTCTAGGAGTCTTCTTCTACTTTAGAATCTTCATTTGAGGTGGGTGTCTTCTTGAGCTTTCTAATTTATAGTATCATGTATGTGTAGGTAAATTGATAGATAAACTTGATATGTATATGAGTAGTAATTAAATTGAAATGATGATATTTAGAATGAAGATGCATGCTAATTGAAAGATTTTCATGAAGATAAGTTTAATTGATGTTGTTTAATTGCATGGTAGTACATCTTGATTAGATTACACAATATGAAAATAGATTTGTACACAAAGTTACTAATTCATGCAAAGAAAGTTATTGTTTTAAATTTTGTTTACACTTCAGAAAATCATATCTAATAAAATAGTTGGAATCTGGAACTAAAACTTTTTGGGGAGCATCTTGTATATGTCAGTAGCATACCTTTAAATTTTCATAAGATTTAGAGTTTGTTTACTATTTTAATAAATTTTAAACTCAAAACTGGTTAGTAGTTGGCTGGTTGCAGGAATTCTGCACACCTTTCAATTTTTGAGTAATTCAGCATTGTAAATGAAATAATTTGAGAAAAGTAAGAACTAAGAAATTATAGAAGACATGTTAACCTTTCTGAAAAGTCCAAGAACTCGATTTTTCATAAAGAATTGAATTTTATATGAATTTTACAAGACTGTACATTAGCAGTATTTCAGTATCTCGACCCCACTGCATATTTTGAAGAACTCATGGTTACAAATATAGTATTTCGAGAAAACTTATAACTACAAAATGAAAGTAGACTTGTATACCTTCAATTTGATATAAAGAACGCTAAGTTTCATGAATTATACAATTTTCTATGATTTTTACAGATAGCATGAAATGCAGTTTTCTAACTTTGATTTTACTGTTTTTCAATGTTACTTAAACGACTTGATTGAAAATATATTCTCACTGATTTAAGTTATATTTTGGGAAAGTAAATATCATATTCATGTGTTGATGAAATGTGAACTTAAGAAAGACATATATATATAGGATTAAGATGTTAAGTTTAGTTCAAAATAAATCAAAGGAAGATGATGATATTGATTTTCAAAGATAAATTTTAAAGAGATTATGTCTTAATCTTAATTAACTTGATTCAAAAAAGTTTTGGATGAATATGAAAAGTGTTTGTGAAAATGAATAGGTTGAGATTGTACCTATTGATGAATGAATAAGAATGCATGAAAGAATTTGAATAAATTATGAATACATGAAATTTGAGAATATGAATGATAAGGGGATGAGTACCCTAAGTTGTTGAACATGAAAAGATGTTGATTCTAGAGGCTTAGTGATACCCAGGTGTCGACAAAAGTAATGGTAATGATTAATTGATTTTTGAGAAGTGGCCAATAAGGGTTTCGTTCTCGGTATTTTGTGTAAGACCGGCAGGAGGGTAAACTAGCTCTAGGTAGTATTATTTATTCATGTTCAAACTTAAGAATTAGGTACTTAGTGAAGATGCAATAAACTTGGGCAAACGTAAGTGGAGGGCCTCTATATAGTCGGGCGGTGGATTCCGGGACTATAGACCCAGTCGGGCAGTGGATTTCCGGATTGTGGTTGCTTGTAATGGAGGCGAGCCTTAATTAAATTCGGGATTATGATTGATCAGGTCGTGGATTCTGAGATCATGAATAGTCGGGCGGATAGTAGGCCGAACTTCAGTGTATATGTGTATACCGGGGCTAGAGGGACACTTGCGGGATGTTCGCACAACGAGGATTCTGTATAGTCGGGCAGTGGATCTCCGGGACTGGAATCCGTACTCGTGGAATGTTTAAACTTTGTTTTATTACTTGGTAGTTTTCATGGCGAGGGATTAAACCCTTTAATGAGGAGTACGTAGGTTCTTGCCCTCAGACCTATATAGTATGGGATGCATAGAATCTGAACATGTATGCATTATGTCATTGTAGTATAACACCTGCATTAGGCATTAAGTCATGTCATACACTAACATATCTAGGGTATTCACTCTTTACACTTTTATATGCATTCAAGTTTGTGATTTGTTAAAATAAGAGATTTCGTTATAATACAGCATAGAGAGGATCGCTGTTTGTAACATTGTGTCAGTTGTAAGCAACTGACGTGCCCACAGTTTCATATACAGGACTTGGATCTTACAAGGAGATATAGAGATGAATTTGATGCTGATGATTAGTTACATGTTCAAGTTGTTGAAATTGTATATTTATCATGTTGTACTTTATTTATTTTCCGCTGCGTTATTGATGTAAAAGAACAATAATGTAATAAAAGTTTCAAATTCTTTGTAAAATTATACGAAGTGAAGTGTAGATCCTGTTGAGCTATGAATTACCGTATTTTGGTATTCGGGGCGTTACATATTCTGCTCGACTCAGCTCGTTTGCAGCCCTATGTACCAGTCACTAGGGCAGAATTTCGGGAGTTCAAGGATGAGATCCTCCAGGCCCTCATCATAGTTCCACATCTAACCTGGCTTCCCAGTCCTCACCATCTTTCTCCACCACGACGTGAAGAGTCACGAGTGTCCACCAGATCTGACTGGCAAGAGGATGTCATCCTTCGGCATCTCCAGAAGATGGAACACCGCTTGGCCTTGCTAAGGAGGGAAGGAACGAAACAAGTAGAAAGATATTGCCTTATCAGGACCCCATTCTCTAAAAAGATAATTGATGCTCCCGCCCCTGCCAACTTCAAGATCCCGACGTTCGAGCCATATAACGGAGAAATTGATCCAGTGGACCACATTGAGAGTTTCAAAACTCTCATTATGATCCACCAAGCATCCGACTCTCTCTTGTGCAAGACATTCCATGCAACTTTAAAAGGCTCAGCGGGAGAATGGTTCTCCCGCCTCTCCCCGGGCTCCGTTTTCTCATTCGATCAACTTGAGGAGCTTTTCCTCACACACTTTATTACTAGCCGTAGGTTGGAGAAAACCAGTGCCTCCTTATTAGACCTCAGGAAAAGGGACGGGGAAACCCGCAAGAGCTATGTCCGGCGCTTCACGACCGAGTCCAGATCAATCCCCTCACTCGACTCTGCGGTAGCAACGGCAGCATTCAGATACAATGCCAGACATGATGATCTCAAAGCTTCCCTCATCAAACGACCTCCTTGGGACTTCTCCGACCTCCTGCAGAGAGTCGAGAAGTATATCCGAGTTGAAGAGTCAATTCACCCCCACGAGCAGAAGATGACCTCGTCCGGGAACAAATGGAAAGACGCTAATGAAGATGAACCTCGAAAATCTCAGAAGGATACCTAGGGCCAGCGTCGCCCACTTCCCATGCCCCGTTTTGAAAATTACACCCTCTGAATGCAAGCATATCCGCTATTTTGATGGAAGTTCGACAAAGATGGGATCCTTCGACCTCCCCCCAAGATGAATGCCCCAAGCAAAAGATGGGATAAAAAAAGTGGTGCGCCTTCCATAAGGACCATGGTCACCTTATGGATGAGTGTCGAGCCCTTAAAGATGAAGTAGAAGCCTTGCTTCGATGAGGATACCTCGCCAAATTTGCCCAGATAAATGACACCGAACCTCCTCCTCTGAGGGGACCCAACAAACGGGCAGAGAGGCCAACTAAGTCCCAGGGGTCTGGACGAATGGAGATATTTCATGCAATCCATGGAGTACCTATGGGGGGAACTTCCAGCTCATCTTGAACGGCCTTCGTTCGAGAAGTAAATTCCATACACAACATCCCTCCACCGAAGGGTTCAGGAGTTAGCATCACTTTATCTTATCGAGACTTGGAAGGCATCTGAAACTCACTGTGATGCACTTGTGATCAGCATGGCGAACCATGAAGTACGACAAGTTCTATTCGATAATGGAAGTTCATTAAACATCCTATTTTTGAATGTATTTGAAGGCCTCAAACTTAAGCGGGACCGCCTCAAGCCCGCCAGATATACCCTCCACGAATTCTTTGGAGCCCTCGTAATGATCGAGGGAATCGTAACCCCTGACTTTACTTTAGGGAAAGCTCCGACAACTCGCACAGAAGCATTAGACTTCATGGTGGTCGATATGAAATCTGCCTACAATGCTATTTTCGGCCGCCTGGGATTAGCGGCCCTCCAAACGGTCGCATCAGCATACCACCTGAAGATAAAATTCCCTACGGCTGTAGGAGTGGGGGAAGCCAGAAGGAGCCAAGAAGCGCGAGGGCGTGCTACATAGCTACAATGGGGGTCTCGATCCTTCCTCTCGATGCGTTTAAACTCCCCCTCGATCTGGGATAAGCTAGCTCCAAACCTGTGGATGAACTGGTAGAAATTCCTTTCTCCAAAGAGGATAAAGTCAAGTGTTTTTGGGTGAGCAAAGCACTTCCCCACCAAGTGAAGGAGCAACTCATCACCTGCATTAGGGAGAATAAAGACCTGTTCGCTTGGACCGCTGAAGATATGCCAGGCATTGCTGAAAACTTAATTATGCACTGCTTAAGTGTGGACCCGGAAGCTAAGTCTGTCCAAGAGAAGCGCCACAAATTTGCGCCCAAAAGGCAACAGGCCATGAAGGAAGAAGTTGAGAAGCTCCTTGCTGCCCAACTCATCTAGGAATTTAGTTGCCCTAAGTGGCTAGCGAACGTTGTAATGGTCAAGAAGGACAAAAGGAAATGGAGAATCTGCATAGACTTCACCGACCTCAACAAAGCATGTCCGAAAGATCCATTTCCTCTTTCGAGCAAAGACGCCTTGATAGATGCCACCTCAAGCCATGAATTATTGAGTTTCATGCATGCTTTTTTTGGGACATAACCAGATCCGGATGTTCCCTCGGACATTCCAAAGATGTCCTTCATCACCAATTAGGGGCTCTATTATTATCGAGTTATGCCCCTCGAGCTGATGAATGTTGGGGCCACATACCAACGTCTAGTAAACCAAGTCTTTAGGGAGCAGATCGGCCAAAACATGGAATTCTATGTAATTGACATGCTCGTGAAGAGCCTCAGGAAAGAGGACCATGTCGTCGACCTCCAAGAAGTCTTTGGTATACTCTGGATGAACAACATGAGGCTGAACCCCTCAAATTTATGGTAAGTCAGAGAGGAATCGAGGCAAACCTCGAGAAAATCAAAGCCATCCTCGACATGAACCCTCCGACCATGGTGAAAGAAGTCCAGAAGTTTACAGGCCGCCTCGCTGCCATTGGGCATTTTCTCTCCAAGTTAGGGGGAAAATGCCTCCATTTATTTAAAGAATTTGGGGAACAAAGAGTTTTGAGTGGGGGGAAGAGCAGCAAGCAGCTTTCAAAATCCTCAAGGAACACCTCACCCATCCTCCCATTTTAAGCAAACCAATACCCAGAGAAACCCTCTACCTCTACTTGGCCACTTCCAAACAGACTCTTAGTACTGTATTGATAAGGGAGGAAGATTGGGTATAGAAACCAATCTACTATATAAGCAAGATACTACATGACGCTGAACTCCGGTACTCGAAAAATGGAGAAAATGGCCCATGCCCTGGTGATAGCCGCTCGGAAGCTCAGGCCTTATTTTCAATCACATTCTGTCTGGGTCCTTACTGGTCAGCCGCTGAAGCAGATCCTCCACGAGCCCGAAAACTCAGAAAGACTAATGAAGTGGTCAATTGAGTTAAGCCAACATGATATCACCTACCTCCCCAGAACCGCGATCAAGGCCTAAACCTTAGCCGAATTCATTATGGAAAGTATAATCCCCGACCTTCTCTAGGAAGAAGACAACCCCCCCACTATGGACAGTATTTGTGGATGGGTCCTCTTGCCTTGAAGAGAGCGGAGCTGGAGTTATACTAATTGGCCATGATGAGCTCGCCTTGCAATACTCCTCACGTCTCAACTTTTCAGCCTTCAATAACGAGGCTGAGTACGAAGCCTTGATTGCCGGCCTTATCCTGGAAAAAATGGCAGGGGCGCAAAGAGCCGCGGTGTTCAGCGACTCTCAATTAGTGGTAAACCATGTCCAACATGACTACGAGGCAAAGGAAACTCGCATGGCCATGTACCTAGCATATGTGAAAAAGATCACGACCACCTACAGGGAAGTCAAATTCACTCGCATTCTACGAGAAGAGAATGGGAAAGCATACGCCCTTTCCAAGCTCGCCTCCTTCTCGTTTGACGGGCTCGACCGAACTATGTTGATAGAGGTCCTACTCAAACCTAGCATTGAAGAAGAGGAATTGGAACTCATGCAAATAGCTCGTCAAATATCCGAAGGTTCCTGGATGAAACCCCTAGTCGATTTTCTCGGGAAAGGATTCCTCCCTGAAGATATCAATGAAGCAAGAAGGGTCCGAGTGAGGGTCGAAAGATATGTACTTGTGGAAGAGATCTTCTATAAGCACTCTTATACTCAGATCGATGGTCGACCTTACCTTCGGTGTCTTTCTCCCGAAGAGGCTAGTTATGCCTTGAAGGAGGTTTACAAAGGGGTAGGCGACATCCATCTTGGCACAAGGTCCCTCGCACAAAAGGTTCTCAATTACGGTTACTACTGGCCCACCCTCTTCAGAGATGCTCAATTATGTTCGTCAGTGTGTGTCTTGCCAAAATAATTCATCCATCAGACGAACCTCCCAAGCTAACCTCAGCTCCTTGTCAAGTCCAATCCCCTTCTCCATGTGGGGAATGGATCTACTCGGGCCTTTCCCCCTGCAATTGGACAACGCACCTTTCTAGTGGTAGCTATTGATTACTTCACAAAGTGGGTTGAAGTAGAACCGCTTGCAACAATCACTAAGCATAAAGTCCAACAATTTTTCTGGAGAAATGGGGTGTACCGGTTTGGGATTCCCCGAATCCTGGTCACTGATAATGCAACCCAATTCGCTGACAAAGGGTTCCACAAGTTCTACACTGACCTCAGTATCGAGCAACGTTTCTCCTCGATTGCACACCCTTAGATTAATGGTCTACCGAGAATGCCAATCAGCAAATCTTGAACAGCCTCAAGAAAAGGTTCAGTGAAGCCCCAAAAGGGAAATGGGTTGAAGAACTCCCCAGCATGCTGTGGTCCTACAGAACCACGAAAAGAATCCCCACGGAAGAATCCCCGTTCAATTTGGCATTCGGCACTGAAGCAAGCACTTATCCCTATCGAAGTAGGAATACCCTCTCCTCGCCTCCTCTCGTTCGATGAAGTACAAAACTCAAACGACATTCGAGCCAACCTTGATCTCCTCGAAGAAGTCCGTGAAAAGTCCATCCTTCGAAGAAACATCTATCAACAGAAGGTGGTAAGGTTTTACAATAAGAAAGTCCGCCCGACCAACATCCAGGAAGGAGACCTGGTACTTCGAAAGCTTGAGATTTCAAACCCCGTAAAGAATGGCAAACTCGCTCCTATTTGGGAAGGTTCATACAAAGTCTCGCAAGTCATCCGCCGAGGGACATACCAACTCGAACGAATACTTGGAGGGGGGGAGATAGCCAGGACTTGGAATGCCGATCACCTCATGAACTACAAAGAGAGCGCTTAACGCCCTCGTTTGTTAGTCAATATCATAACATGTAATAAAGGCTCACAGTGAAATCTAGTTTACTCAGTAAAATCACTAGTTTACTCAGTAAAATCAGCCTAGTTTATTCAATAAAATCAGTCTTCTATTTTTTGCTACAAAGCTATGAGTAACTAACAGATTCAACACTATGTATATAAGTCTACATGGGGCATCCCCAGTGCAACATCATACACTCGCTACAACACTTTAACGGACGATTGTGGAGTCCATCCAGGATTCAAAGATCGCAAGGGCATGCTTGCTTCCGAGCAAGTGTGTGGGGTGTATCTCGCTATACAAGTGCCGCAACCTGGACAAGTGAGGAGTTCATTCATGGTTCACAGAGCCACTATAGCCACACTGCTTCAGAGCAAGTAGGCAGAGTGCAGCTCGCCATTCGAATTCTCCTAAAACTCATCGTCGTCATTGTTCGGAGTCCATTCACGACCCACAGAACCACCTTGTTCGCCATTCGAATGCTCCTGAAACAAACTGGATAAGTGAGGAGTCCATTCATGGTTCACAGAGCCGCTCTAGCCTCACTGCTTCCCAACAAGTAGGCAGAGAGCATCTCGCCATTCGAATGCTTCCAAAACTCGTCATCATCATTGTTCATGGGTCCATTCACAGCCTACAGGACCACCTTAGCTACTTGCTCCCAAGTAAGAAGATATGGTTCGGTTCGCCATTCGAATTATCCTGAAACAAACTGGATAAGTGAGGAGTCCATTCATAGTTCACAGAGTCGCTCTAGCCACACTGCTTCCAAGCAAGCAGGTATAGAGAAGCTAGGCATTCGAATGCTCCCAAAAATTGTCGTCATCATTGTTCGGAGTCCATTCACGGCCCACATGACCACCTTAGCTACTTGCTCCCAAGTATGGTTCGGTTCGTTGTTCGAATGCTCATGAAACAAATTAGATAAGTGAGGAGTCCATTCCTGGTTCATAGAGCCGTTCTAGCCACGCCACTTCCGAGCAAGTAGGCGAATGGCCGCTCACCATTCAAATGCTCCCAAAACTCGTCCCTATCCAACGAACTATCTCCAGCTCCACGTAGGGTTCACAAAGCCTCTACAAGAAGAAGACTCTCCAATACTTAGCCAAGAATCTTATTTCACAACAAAAATGATTACACTTGTGGTGGCAAAAATAAAGCCCTTACAAGAAGACGACTCTCCAACACTTAGCCAAAAGTCTTATTTCACAACAAAAAAGATTACAAGTATGGTGGCAAAAACAAAGCCGCTACAAGAAGATGATTCTCCAACGCTTAGCCAAAAATCTTATTTCACAACGAAAAAGGTTACAAGTATTATTGAACAAACAAAGTCGCTACAAGGCTACAAAATCTAACTCAGGCGTCACTTCAGCTCTTCCGTGGCAGAGGGATGCTCCTCTTCAAGAAAATGCGCGGTTTGCGACCTCCAAAGGGGATGTCAGTGCTGAACCTCCCCTTCGAGCCATCTGATGTGATATCCAAACCCACGGAGCAAGTCACACTGTCAAGACCTACGACTCGTTCCACTCTACCGATCGACGCCCCAGTAGAGGAGCCGGCCACACCACTCTTAGCATCGCCAGGATTCCATGGGGCCACAGGCAAGCGCAGAGTCAGTTCATGGAAGGGCCTCTTTTGAGTGTGCTCTTCACGAGAGCAAGAGGTACTCCTAACAATGTAACACCCAGAATTCCAAAATACAATTGAATTCGAGTTCCACAGGATCTTTACATTTCTTTCGTATAATTTTACAAGGAAATAAAATCTTTTCTTTCATTAGAGTTACATTACACTTTTACATTATCACAGTAGAAGTAATTTTACAATAAATTACATGAACAACATTTAAATCAATCTTGAGCAGCATGCATACTTCAATTGTGTTAATCATCTTTACCCTGCATATAAAACTGTGGGCGCGTCAGTTCATTCAACTGACGAAATATTATACACCGTCATCCTCTCTATGCCGAAAATAGTATAACGATTCTCATTTCTTAGCAAACCACAAAACTTGTCACAAACAGAACTAAAGGGACTATCCTATTGATGTCATGTTGTGAATGTGCACTTAGTCCTTAATGCAATTATTTATATTATATGACACTAATACGCACTTGTTCAGAGTCTATGCAGCCCATACTACATAGGTCTGAGGGCAAACCCTTAATCGTTCTTCATCTTGTAGGGTTCAATCCCTCGCCATGACCTAATCTACTACTGTAACTACGGTAAGTATCCTAGATGTTTTCTGACCTATGAACTCATGTCTAGGCGTCCTGGAGGGAATCCCAACGCACTGTCACATGTCTCATCATGCAGGCATCCTGTGGTAATTCAGCTCCTACCATAGACATGACACCGCCCGCAGTCGTCAAATACCCCACGAGCATCGCCACCGGGACGGTACTCTGGAGCAGTATCCACGCCCTATCATGACTCATCATGGGACATCCTGTGAATACTCTCACGCCATCAATCCAATGGCCCTCATACTCAATATTTTTCTCTTACTTTCATCACATCTTCACTAAGTATCTAAGTCCTTAGTTTAATTGAATCATGAATAAAAATCAACTCTTAGAATGTAGCACTCCCACTATACCAATCTTATTCATTTACTTCACATGACCCTACCTTGGTCTTCTCATTTCAAATATCATTTCACAATTCTTCCATTGCGGGTATAAGGCTTGACTATATCCTAATTATCATTTTCAACTCATAATTACAATATCATACTCATAAGATCTTTTCATGATTAATCACAATTCATATTTCACACGCATAGCATTCATGTATTCATAACTCATCACGATCAATAACTCAGTTTCACGTGTAACTTATGTGTAAGAATAAATTTCAATTAATAATCACCAACAATTCATGCATTCTACAAATCTATTATTCACATTTCAAAATCTTACTACAACACATTTTTATAAATCCATTTAATCACACTAGTCACAACTTCCAAAAATTCATCTTTTATAACTCAAAAATTTCCATTTATTTCCTTTTATTTAAAAGGACAATTTAATTTCAAAAGAAAGTCCTTTCTTGCAAAAACCCCAATTTCTTATTCACACTTTATCAAAAGTTGTATAAATATCTCTTATAAAGTTCTAATAATTTTTCAGTAATTAATCCATAATTTTTCCAATTTTTATTCTATTTAAAAACTCAATTTAATCCAAAAATCCCCCAAACATTTTTTTTAAACTCAAATTCCCCCAACCAGATTCGAACCAGCGACCAACCTGCCAACCGTTATAACTAGGGGTAATAATCCCTATGTGTTTTGTTTCGATTAGTTGGGTTAAAATAAAACACAGCCTCTGGGTATCGAATTCGAGACCTCCGACCCTTGTAGCGACCCAAGCCTCTTCCAACCATTTGGTCTAAGTGGCAAATTCGATTAGAAAGTATTTAAAATAGGTTTTGATCTTATTCTCTGTTCAAACTATAATTCAAAATTTCTCAAAACGAAATTGTCTCTTTTTCTCCTCTTTTGAAAATGTAAATGTCCAGAATAAAACTACATTTAATTTAACAATAACCAGTATTTTTAAAAGTATTTTCTAACTCTTTAAAACATGTATTTAGCCTCAATTTGTATTTTATGAATACTGATGTGAATATTTGCAAGTGTACAAAATCGCAACAAGTAGTGTAGTTAAGTGAATAGAGTATCGAACCCACAGGG
Organism: Hemerocallis citrina; assembly: GCA_017893485.1. Lineage (NCBI taxonomy): Eukaryota > Viridiplantae > Streptophyta > Magnoliopsida > Asparagales > Asphodelaceae > Hemerocallis > Hemerocallis citrina. Next base: position 127,421 of record JACEHZ010000576.1, read on the forward strand.
ACTAATTATTTTATTGAGTACCGATAATACTAGATTAACTACTATTTGGAAAATCGAAATAAATAAACAAAGCTACTAAATTAAATTAATCTAAAGAAAAACTAACTAAATTAATTAATAGGAAATGGAATAAGAAATTATGTTGTTTATTAATTGCAAATAAAATCAATTCTAGGGTTTTTGATTTCACCTAGTTAATCAAACACAATTTATGACTCCATGTAAATAAAGAATTTATTTCTCCAGGTTGTTGACCAAAATTCCTTTATTATTCAATGCTTTCTCTCGAACAACACCAAAAATATCTCAAACTAAAAGTTTGACATATCTCAATGCAAATTTAATTAATCGAAGACTCATTAAGTTCTGTAGATTTCTTAACGGTCACATTAATCATGGTAAATTATCTCTAATTTCGCTCAATCAATGGTGTTCAATTTTTATTGTTCTAAATCATAAATTACCTCTCGGTCTCTCTATGATCCAATAATCATACAAAAATTGGTCAAATAATTGTAAGCATTAAGCACAACAATCAAATACACAACCATAAAAAAATAGATAAATAATACGGAATTAAAAATTGTGTTATCAAAACTAGGCTATATCGAAACCCTAGAAAAATAAATTTAGTTCATAATAAAATTGCAATTAACAAATTTGTTTATGGATAGCATAATAAAATTTAGAAGAGAAGAGAAGATACAAAAATACTAATTTATAAATAAAAATTTGCAAACCGAACGTCCTCGAAAATTGTGCCCAAACAATAAGCCAAGTCTTCTCTTTCTCCTCTGTCTGCACTATTTCCGCGCCGCCGCTAACGTCACCCCGCCTCGAGACACGCGTGCAGCCAAAGTCAGTGCAAACAGAGGACAACTCTGTTCTTCGTGGGACCCGCCACCAGTCAGCAACCAAGTCCATGTCAGCAGCCTGTCTACCTTCCGCTGTCCTCTGTTTGGTCTTCTACCTTGGAGCACGCGCCAGACAATCAGAGGCCACAAAGTGAAGTCGCCACGGGCCCGCTGCTGCTTGATCTGAGCGTCGCCACGTCAAAGTGTTGTTTCGTCCAGAAGCGTCCGCTGTTATTTATTTATTTATTTATTTATTTAAGTAGCCGTATCTCCTGATATCTTCGTTCAGCGCCCCCTTTTCTCTTCAATCTGATGTTGTATTTATAGGAGCAGGAGACGTAGGATTAAGGTTTATCTCTTCATTTTGTGCTGCAAATGAAAATCAGAATTTAGAATAAACATTTAAATTTAAATTAATTAGATCAACTTAAAAGTAACTAATTTTTATTTTAGCTTTATCAAAATCCTTTTAAATTTGTTTATTCTTTTTACACCCTATTGACAATTAAAATTGTATTTTGCTCCTCATATTATCAATTTGTAAAATATAAAATTCAACAAATCAATAAAAATCAATAGTTTTGCTTAGTTTGTTGATTTCAACCAAAAATATTCACTTTTAGCATCAAAAATCTTATTTCTTCAAAAATAATTAATTAATTGAAATCTTATAGAAATAAGATGAATTATAAACAATATAAATGAATACAAGCAATTTTAATGGATAAATGAGTACAAATATTTATATAAAAATTAGACACATCAAATATCCCCAAATTTAAGATTTTGCTTGTCCTCAAGCAAAAAGTAAAACCATGAATAAGGGATAATAATCAATAGTAGACTCAACCCATCACACTAAGAGATTTTATCATGCAAGCATCAAAATTTCAATTAAAAATATAAACAATAGCAAATAAAGTAAAATCAAGCATACTCACTTTCTCCAGTGCAATTATTTATTCATAATTCCAAACCCAATCATATTTGTCATGCAATTAATATAATTATAGTATATAACAACTCCATCTGTGATTTTTCCTTCTCACTACTACAAACCGAGTAGCAAACTAGAGTTTTTTTTTTTTAGTCTTTTCTCTAAGTTGTCACTTGCCATTTTACGCGAATGCAAACATTTGTGATGAATTCACCCGGTTATTCAACAAGTCACAAACTTAAAGTGCTTTGCATACTCTATTTCAAGTTGTCGTTTGACGTAAAAGTAAACATTGGTTATGAATACCCCTAGTTACTAAGCAACTCAATGCATTGGAGTAGATTGACTTTATTAAAAAAAAAATTTCGTTATTACTCTATTTACTTAAACTCTGTTTAGGACTAGATCAAAGGGAATAATCACAAGAAAAAGCATCACATTTGTCTTTTATGTATAATAGCATAACTCATACAATTTTGTACGGAATTGTAAACTCAATAATCCTAAAGTAAATAAGTATGCTCACTCTTGCTTTATAAGCAATTGCCTATCCCAAAAAAAATTATTTCAATGCTTATCACAATAAAGAACTCAAAAGTGTAAAGGTAAGCCTAATTAAAATCCTTTTTGTTTTGTTTTTCTTTTAAAAAATAAATAATAAATTTGTAAACCTTCCCCCAAACTTGAATATCACATTATCCTCAATGGGAAAGTAAAAAGGAAAACAAAAAGAATGCAAAAAGTTCAGAATTTTTCCACTTCTATTCACTATTGTAGCGGATGTGCTGAGGGGTATGCTAGAAAACTGTCGAAGAAAATGTTGGATAACGCCCGTGGCCAATAGCACTTCTAATCAAGGGTGCACGATTATCTAGTATGCTGATGAAACCCTACTCTTTGGGAATGGGACCACGTCAGAAAAAGTCTGCTTTAAAGGGGCTCTCTACTATTTTGAAGCCTGGTCAGGTCTCAGGATAAATTTCCACAAGAGCGCGCTAATTCCCATTACACTTTCCGATGTAGAAGCACGGAAACATGCCACCATACTAAAATGTATGACAGATGAGTTTCCAATCAAATACTTAGGGCTCCTACTCAGACCAGGGAAACTCACTAAGTTGGACTGGCTGCCTATCATAGACAGGGTGGAGGACAGATTGTCTGGTTGGAAAGGAAAATCGCTTTCACTCGGGGGCAGAGTGGTACTCATCAACTCAGTATTGTCTAATCTTTCCATTTATTACATGTCTTTTTTGAGCTTCCTAAATGGGTTATCCAAAGGATTGACCGAATCCGAAAAAGATTCCTTTGGAAAGGGGCAGATTCGAATAGGGGAGATTACCACCTGATCAAATGGAGTATTGCTTGCATGAAGAAGAAGCATGGAGGGCTACGCATCATCGACCTTAGAGATATGAACCTTGCCCTTTTGGGAAAATGGTGGTCAAAGGTATTTCACCACAGCGGGGAAGGATGGCAGGATTTCATTCAACCATACATTCGGAAAAAAGGTACGAGAAGTTTAGGCTTCCAGTAGGGTCTAGAGTTTCTCGATTCTGGAAAGGAATTACCAAAGCAAGCGGACCGTTCAACTCAGCAGTTACGTCGACTATCGGTAATGGACGGTGCACCAGATTCTGGTGGGACAAATGGTGTGGTGCCCATACCCTTAAGGAAACTTTTCCAGAGCTGTATGAGAAAATGAATCGACCGAATATATCTGTGGCCGAGACTTGGAAGAGGGAAAATTGGAGGTCGTCGTTCCGAGGAACTTTTACCTCAGAATTACATCAGCAACTGCTTGAATTGCAAGCACACATCACACGGACCGGTGCGATGTGCGCTCAAGGCCCAGATCAGATGCGCTGGGGACTCGAGACCAAGGGAGCTTTCACAGTCAGATCTCTGTATCATCGAATTCACTATCGAGGATGCAGACCCAGCTGGGCACATGTGTTATGAAAGGCGAAAACCCCCCTTAAAGTCAGAGTCTTCCTCTGGCTAGTGCTCAATAATGCAATCCTCACCAGAGAAAATCTTGCCAAAAGACAATCCCAGATAGCGACCAACTGTAAATTCTGCAACATGCATGCGGAGAATTTGAATCACTTTTTTATTCACTGCCCAAGGAGTAAGGCAACTATGGTAGAGGTATTACGAGCCTTAGGAACAGGTGACTACCCCAGCGAATATGAGGATTTGTAGATTGGCCCCAAATTTGCCTCGATTCGCCACGAAATGAAGGATGTGTGGTACATTGTCATTGCGGCAACTACATGGGTGTTATGGCTAGACAGAAACAATTTTTATTTTCGTGCTTCATGTAATAGTATTTCTGCTAACCTTAACTCATATCATGCATCTTATTTATTTTTGGGCTACAACTGCTGCCACAGGAGCGAGAGGGATGATTGCCAGAGTCTTCCAGGTGGAGGAATTTGATGATGAGGAGGTAGAGTTTGGGCCGACACTGGACTGACGGGTTGGCGCCCTCCATACTCATCAGATTCTCATTAGTCGCAGTCTCTGCTACTTTGTATTTTGTATCGACATACTGTTCTTTTGGTTGTATGATGTATGGATGATTAGACCCACCCTCAGAGTTTTGTTGGGGGATTATGTTTTATTTCCTGCACTGTACTTTTGGATTTCTCCCGGTACACCAGGATTGTTTTATTAGTTTCTTATTAATGAAACAAGGTGGCGTTATTCCATCTCAAAAAAAAAAAAAAACTTTTCAAGATAATTTGTTTCCTGTGTGACTTCTCAAGTATGGTATAGATTTCTCTACCTTGCGTGTTGTATGTTATGTTTCGTTTAGTGGCTGTAATTTTATTTGATTAGCCAAAACAAAACAAAACAGTTCATACAGGAGATAATCATACTATGCTTTCAGTTGTATGCTATCTGATTAAAGCTACAGATAAATGATTTGTTTTCACGTGTATTATTACAGGTGTATGGAGAGAATTAGAAAGATAATACTACAAGAAACGCAGAGGACAAAGAAGGCCAGGAGAGCACCTTAGAGCATTTGTAGTCGCTTACAGCGAGTCAATTTTTGGGTATTTTACAAATGGAAATAGAAAATTTGAGTTGGCACTGTAGTCGTCGAAATTAAAATTTGGTCAGACGAAAGACAATCTAATCTTTCGTCTCAAAATTTTTTTTTAAAAAAAATAAAAATTTTTGCCTGGAATGAAGCACAAAAGGACAAATAATAATTTTTAAAAAAGTACAAAAGTGAGGGACGGTTATCTACCGTCCGAACACTTTTGTCTTATGCGAAATTATTAGGGACGGTAGATTATCTACAGTCCGATACTAATTTTTTTGTTTTATTTTTTTTATTTTTTGGGACGGCACTTTATCTTTCGTCCATACACTTTTTCGTATGTGATTGTCCAGAGCAGGTAAATAATCTATCATCCGATAATAAAAAAATTAAGCGACGAAAGATAATTTTTCGTCCGATCGAAGGAACGGTAAATAATCTTTCGTCAGCTATATTTTGGCAATTGCCATTTCGATTGCCAAATATAGCCGACTACTGTAGCGACCAAATTCAAATCTTGGATAAATGGCCAACGACTACAATACTTTTTTTTTTTCCAAATTTTGAAAAAATTGGGTAAATGGCAAACGACTACAGATGCTCTTAGCCACCCCTTGATGGTTGGATGGAGAAGAACGAACCAAGAATGAAGACGGGAAATAGGAGGAAGAAGCAACAACATTGATCTGGGCCTTTGATTTTTGGAGGAATTGAAGGAGAGCCACTTGATAGCTTTATTTGTGTTTTATTATATATATATATATATATATATATATATATATATATTGTCACACCCCGCTTCCCAAAAATACGGAATACGAGTACATGACATTGGCCCAGCAACTGACTAACGTCGCCCATAAACTGTTTATCGGATCAACTCAACAATATAATCAATACAGAACAAATGCGCAGGCAATATAATAATCTTATGAACAATAGTACTTGGAATTAAGCAATAAAAATATCCAAATACAATAATAATCCAACGTCTGGAAAATAAAAATAAAATTCAGGACATAAGCCCAAAACAATAATAAATCCAATCCAAAATAATAACAAGTCTCAATACATTAAGTTTATTAAAGCAATAAGCAAAGAAAGCAGTAGTCTTCAGACTGTCTGTCCTCCGACTCCAGCAGGCAACTGTTCTCCAAAATCTGCAAGTTAATAAATTGCAGGAAGAGGAAAAAAAAAAGTCCGTCAATGCAAGTTAAGGGCCGCTTGTAGTGCAGGCACAAGTACCATGAAAAGGGTAAACTAATAACATAAAATATGCATGATAACAAATATAACAACTAGCATGGCAAGATAAATAAATATAAGTAGCATGTAATAAGTGTCGAGTGAATAAGTATCATGTAAACAAATAACGAGTAAAGAGTGTCAAGAATCAAGTAGCTAGTGTCAAGTGATTATGTTCAAGTCCTGCATTATTACTATCTAGGTAGCACTTCATGCATCCATCCTTTTACTACATAGTTGCTACATTCAAACAGTTTCGCTTTAGACTTAGTGGTGGGCTCTATAGTTCATGTACTCTTCAATGATAAACATTATTCACCTTTCGGTGTACGATACGGTCATCGGCAATGATACAATACACGATAGATTGGGTTATCGTCGTAACCACAATCACACGATAAAACAATAGCCGGAACAATATTTAGGCAAACACGGGCCGCTCCTCCGAGTACAGTCACTATATTGTCCACTACTAAAAGTCAACCCTTAAACTCCGGCTTGTTAATTATTTTATTAATGCGACAATACAATATGCAATCTAGAGACATGAGATAAACGATAATAACAATAGGGAAACAATAGGATGATAACATGGAATATGGTGTATTAGATGTCCAAGCAACATGGTATAGGGTATTTTACAAGTATTCGACAAGTATAACACGAATAGCACATCAAATACAGATATCTCAAGATAGCATGAACATATACATCAAAAGTGGTCAACCCTAGGTTAATTCATTTCATATATGTCGTGAGGCAACTATGGTCAAATCATCACAATAGAGACAATATCAACAAGGGGTTTCACACACGAATTGTCTCTAGAACCCAACTACACTACAAGTGGTATTTTGTACTTGTATATGCAAAGAAATTTAATACAAGTTACTTGCCTGTTAGACGATAAAAATGAAAACCCAGAATAACGGGATGAGAATCCCAGAGCAACGAACCCACGAACACACAAATTTGACACGTGCAAAATACATGAGCAATCAATAGCAAAGAATACAAAGAGATTGCAGAAACCACAGTGATCAAAGAGAGCAATGGCAGCGGCAAGCAAAGACCACGACTCGGGTATGACGGCAATCGGTGAGGAACAACGGCTGCGAGGCATCGCAGGAGGTGGCGCGAAGGTGTGCCGGCGATCGAAATAGAAAGGAGGACAGGGGTGGCCGGAGGAGAGTTGGGGAAGATGCATAGTAAAGGGGATTTGGATTTTTTTTTGGTTCTACAGTGTTGGGTGTGGTGGTCGAAAGAGTAAGGGAGAGCAGCGATGGGGTCGCCGGGAGACGGGGACGAAGTTGGGTGGCCAGATATTGGGGAGGAGTTGATCGGAGGAGATGAACAGAAATTGGGTTGGGATTTTTAGCTGCTGTTGTAGAGCAAAACAGGGGGAAAAGGAGACAGGGGGGTCTAGTGGTGCTGGGGCTGGTCGACGGGAGGAGGGGCAATGTAGGGGGTCGCCGGAGGGGGCCGGAGATGACGATCGGAAGAGGCTGGGGTTGTGCTGTTTTGGGCGGGAATACGGGGAGAGAGAAACACAGAAGAGAGAGAAAGAGGAGAGATGGGAGAGATTAGACAGCTAGGATTCTAATTTGTGTGCCAAAAATTAGGGTTTGCATTAGACTTATATTTATAGGGTACAATTAGGGTACTGGGTTAGAGAATTAGGGTCCAATAATAGCGAATTTGGGTCAAAAACAAATGGAATTGGGTTTTAGGGTTTAATATGAAGTAGATCCAAATCAATAGGGTTCAAATAAAAAATACCCACAATAAAAAAAGAAAAATATGATTAAGAAGAAAAATAATTTATCAAGAAGATCAAACAGTTTCATGAACAAGAATTTAAATTCAAATAAATAAATAAATAATACAAATGAATTGAATATAAACTGTGCTTGAAAATAAGTTGTAATTTGCCATGAAAACTAGGTCTAGTACAATAACAAAATAATTCAATAGATGAATTTTAATTAAATAATCAAGAAACGACAATTAATTGTTATAATAATAAAATCATACAATAAAATAATATCCGGGTTTAACAATTTACTAAAATGACCCAATAAATATATATATATATATATATATATATATATATATATATATATATATATATATATATAATTTGGACTCAAATACAAATAGTTGATCAATAAGATCTAGAAAATAAGATCAAAACACATCATTATTTGAAATGAATAAATTTTCGATTAGAAAAACACTTTAATATAAAAATCAAAACAATTTTAACAAATAATGAATTTATAATATCGAAATACAGAAAATATTCAGAAAATATGTATTTACGGGAATGGGGGTTACAATCCTACCCACCTTACAACAAAATTTCGTCCTTAAAATTTGTTCAGGCGGTACATAGGACAAAACAACGGCAAACTGGTGAAATAACAAAACAGAGATTCACAGGGAAAGAAACAAAATGGTGGCAGCACCAGAAAAAGAGAGGACATAGATAAGAATGAAGTGATCAAGAATGATGTGAATAAAGATTCAATGAATGATGGCAATGCAAATGTAAGAGCAAGGGATTAAATAATGCAAAGAAAGAGAAGCAACAAGAGAATCCTGGGACCTGTGGGTTATGGGCCCACCACGCTTCCGCTGCGCTACTCTAATGGTGAAGCTCCACGCATCGGACATGTTATTGTAGATCAAGAGATATCGATCGATGGACCAAGCAGGAAGAAAAGAAATAATAGCACTAGAATCAAAAGAATATGGTACAAAAAAATAAAATTATATCCAATAAGGAATCAATGAATGGAATGGACAAATGACAACAAAAAACGAAGGAATTGAATGTCAAGGGATCAAAGAGGAATCAAAAGAGACCAATTTCCAGATTGTTGGTTATCAATTGTTCATGTGATTCTCTGTATTGCGCATACTGTTGAGTTAATCCGATAAAACCCAAATTTGATTAATATATCCATCAAAGGCAAACTTCCTTTCGTTAGTCAAGTTTGACTGATATATTATCCAAACCTAGGCTCTGATACCACTAAAAAATCTTAATACAAGTTACTTGCCTTATAAACGGTGAAAACAAATACCAAGAATAATGTGATATGAATCCCGAAGCAACGAACTCACGAACTAGATCAACACACCAATAATACGTGCAATATACGTGCACTCAAAGAGACAAATCAGCAACAGCACACAAAACAAAGAGGCAGCAGCAATTGCAAAGAGGTAGCAGTGATGCCAGCGGGAGAGAGAGAGCACGACCAAGGGGCAGCGGCACCGACGACGCAAGGGGCGGCGTCAATGGCGAGGTAGGGGACGGCATCGCAGTGGTGGCGCGGCGCAGTCGAGATGGAAACAGAGAGGTAAGGAGGGGGGTTTTTTTTGGTGGGTAGTCGAACGGGAAGGGGAACAGACAGAGGGGGAGGTCGGGAGGTGGTTCAGGGCGTCGATGGGGGTCGGCGACGAGGGGGGAGGAGCTAATCGGAGAAGATGAACATAAATTATGTTGAGATTTTTGACTGCTGTTGTAGAGCGAAACAGGGGGAGAAGGAGACGGGGGGGTCTGGTGGTGCTGGGGCTGGTCGACGGGAGGAGGGGCGACGAAGGGGGTCACCGGAGGGGGCCGGAGAAGAGGATCGGAAGAGGCTGGGGTTATGCTGTTTTGGGTGGGAAGACGGGGAGAGAGAAACACAGAGGAGAGAGAAAGAGGAGAGATGAGAAAGATTAGACGGCTAGGGTTCCAATTTGTGTGCCAAAAATTAGGGTTTGCATTAGACTTGTATTTATAGGGTACAATTAGGGTACTGGGTTAGAGAATTAGGGTCCAATAATAGCGAATTTGGGTCAAGAACAATTGGAATTGGGGTTTAGGGTTCAATAAGAGGTAGATCCAAATCAATAGGGATCAAATAAAAAATACCCACATTAAAAAAAGAAAAATAGGATTAACAAGAAAAATAATTCATTAAGAACAAATAGTTTCATGAACAAGAATTTAAATCCAAATAAATAAATAAATAATACAAATGAATTGAATATAAACTGGGCTTGAAAATAAGTTGGAATTCGCCAAGAAAACTAGGTCTAGTACAATAACAAAATAATTCAATAGATGAATTTTAATTAAATAATCAAGAAATGACAATTAATTATTATAATAATAAAATCATATAATAAAATAATATCCGGGTTTAACAGTTTACTGAAATGATCCAATAAATATATATATATAATTTGGACTCAAACACAAATTGTTGATCAATAAGATATAGAAAATAAGATCAAAACACATCATTATTTGAAATGAATAAATTTTCAATTAGAAAAACACTTTAATATAAAAATCAAAACGATTTTAACAAATAACGAATTTATAATATCGAAATACATAAAATATTCAGAAAATACGTATTTATGGGAATGGAAGTTTTATATATATATATATATATATAGGGAAATTCTCTATTAAAAACGAGTTTGTTTTCACGGGTTGGAAAACACGAATCTGAGCTATTGGATCGCTCATGATCGCGATCAGCGGCTCAGATCGAGCCCGCCCATCACCCTATATGACTTAAGTGGCGGAGGGTTATTTTGGGAATTTCATCCCAAATAACTCTTCACCTATTTCGTTCTGAAAAAAATGATATAACCTAGGGCGTTGTTGGGAACAACGGCCTAGGTTATAAAAAATTGAATCATAGGCCGTTGTTTGGAACAGCGGCCTTGTTATCAATTTTTATAACCTAGGCCGTTGGGAACAACAGCCTAGGTTATAAAAATTGATTTATAGGCCGTTGTTATAAAAATTGAATCATAGGCCGTTGTTTGGAACAACGGCCTATAATTCAATTTTATAACCTAGGTCGTTGTTCCCAACAACGGCCTAGGTTATATCAATTTTTTTAGAATCTGTTCAGCGAAGAGTTATTTGGGACGAAATTCCCAAAATAACCCTCCGCTGATCAACTGAAACGGGTTATGGGGAGCTCGATCTGAGCGGCTGATCACGATCATGAGCAATCCAACGGCTCAGATTGGTGTTTTCCAACCGATGAAAACTAGACCCGTTTTCAATGGACTCCATTGAAAACTAGACCCGTTGGATCGCTCATGATCGTGATCAGCCGCTCAGATCGAGCTCCCCATAACCCGTTTCAATTGATCAGCGGAGGGTTATTTTGGGAATTTTGTCCCAAATAACTCTTCGCCTGATTCGCGAAAGAAAATTTGATATAACAGGTTATAAAAAATTGAATCATAGGCTGTTGTTCGGAACAACGGTCTTGTTCTCAATTTTTATAACCTAGGCGAACAATGGCCTATGATTCAATTCTTTATAACCTAGGCCGTTGTTCCCAACAACGGCCTAGGTTATATCATTTTTTTCAGAACGAATCAAGCGAAGAGTTATTTGGGACGAAATTCCCAAAATAATCCTCCGTCACTTAATTCATATTGGGTGATGGGCGGGCTCGATCTAAGCCACTGATCACGATCATGAGCGATCCAATGGTTCAGATTGGTGTTTTCCAACCCGTGAAAACAAACCCATTTTCAATAGAGCATTTCCCTATATATATATATATATATATATATATATATATATATAAATATGGGCGTTGTTCGGTTGCAAACGGGCCGGAACGGGTCGGTTCGCACGGACCCGTGCGAACTTCGATCTGGACCGTTGGATCGAAGATCCAATGGTCCAGATTTTTTTTCATAAAATCTTGCCTTAACCCGTCGTTGTCAAGAACGGATTAAGGCAAAATTTTATTAAAAAAGATGGCCTTAACCCGTTCTTGGGAATAACGGGTTAAGGCTATATTTTTTCATTTTCGTCGACATACAGTTCGTCTTCTTCTTCCGCTCCCTTCTTCTTTCCTCGACGAAAACAAACCCAAACGACGGAAAAAAGAAAAAAACGCTAGTTCCGACGCTCGAAACCCTCGATCTCCCTCTTCTCTCCCAACTCCGAAGATCGGAACCCTCGAACTCCGACGATCGAAACCCTAGATTCTCTTCCCCTCTTCGGTATGAAATCGGAATCCTAGTTCTCTTCCAAAACCCATTGCTTGGCTCGATTTCGCCCTATTCCGTAAGGTATAAACTATTTCTTTAACCCAATAATCTACATTTGTATTTTTTTTTGAATTTGTGTGTAGTAATTTATTTAGAAATTGGGAAAAAATTTAAATGCGTTAGTAGATTTTGGATGTAGATTCGGGTTGACCTTAAGTATATTCAATTTCCGAATTACGTTGCTTGCATTAGTAACTAGTAGAATTAGAATTGTATATACGAAATTAGTTATAAACTTTTCAGTGCGGTTATGGTTGAAAACCCTGCGAACGACCGTAAAAAAATACGAAACTTTCCGAGTAGGTTCGTCTCACGTAGTACAAGCCAAACCCACTTGTAGAAGCGAGTGTCGACTCATGGTTCGAGAGTTACGGCCGCGTATTGCTTTCGGTTGGAAAAAACCAAGTATAGCGGTGCACGGTCGTATCTCGCAAACCGTGAGTCGAAACTCGCTTCTACAATTTCGGGTGGCTTTCCCTACGTGAACCCGACCAACTCCGAAAGTTTTAAAATTTTCGGATGCCGTTTGTGCAGTTTTGTCAACTTCCTCGCATTATAAGTTTTGGACTTAAAATTTTCTAAGTGCGGGTAGATTAGAAAACCCTCCAAACGGCCTCCAAAAAATACGAAACTTTGTGATTTGGTTGGTGACACGTACGAGAAGTGACCCGAAGTTGTAGAAGTGAATTTCGACTCACGGTGCGAGAGATACGGCCGCGTATCGGTTTTGGTTGGAAAAAAACAACTAAAGCCGGTACACGGCCGTATCTCCCGAACCGTGAGTCGAAACTCGCTTCTACAAGTTCGGGTGGCTTGCCCTACGTGAATCCGACCTAGTCGGAAAGATTTATAATTTTCGGGTACCGTTTGCACGGTTTTCTCAACTTTCTCGCACTACAAGTTTTAGACTTAGAATTTTCTAAGTGCGGGTAGATTAGAAAACCCTTCAAACGGCCCCCCAAAAATACGAAACTTTGCAAATTGGTTGGTGTCACCTAAGGGAACCCAAACAAACTTGTAGAAGTGAGTTTCGACTCACGGTTCGAGAGATACGGTCGCGTACCGCTTTCGGTTGAAAAAAACTATTATAAAGCGGTATACGGTCGTATCTCGCAAACCGTGAGTCGAAACTTGCTTCTACAAGTTCGGGTTGCTTGCCCTACGTGAACCCGACCAACTCTGAAAGTTTTAAAATTTTCGGATGCCGTTTGTACGGTTTTCTCAACTTCTTCGCATTACAAGTTTAAGCCTTAGAATTTTCTTAGTGCGGGTACCTTAGAAAACCCTCCAAACGGCCTCCAAAAAATACGAAACTTTGCGATTTGGTTGGTGACACGTACGAGAAGTGACCCGAAGTTGTAGAAGTGAATTTCGACTCACGGTGCGAGAGATACGGCCGCGTATCGGTTTTGGTTGGAAAAAAACAACTAAAGCCGGTACACGGCCGTATCTCCCGAACCGTGAGTCGAAACTCGCTTCTACAAGTTCGGGTGGCTTGCCCTACGTGAATCCGACCTATTCGGAAAGATTTATAATTTTCGGGTACCGTTTGCGCGGTTTTCTCAACTTTCTCGCACTACAAGTTTTAGACTTAGAATTTTCTAAGTGCGGGTAGATTAGAAAACCCTTCAAACGGCCTCCAAAAAATACGAAACTTTGCGAATTGGTTGGTGTCACCTAAGGGAACCCAAACGAACTTGTAGAAGTGAATTTCGACACATGGTTCGAGAGATACGGTCGCGTATCGCTTTCGGTTGAAAAAAACTATTATAAAGCGGTATACGGTCGTATCTCGCAAACCGTGAGTCAAAACTCGCTTCTACAAGTTCGGGTTGCTTGCCCTACGTGAACCCGACCAACTCTGAAAGTTTTAAAATTTTCGGATGCCGTTTGTGCGGTTTTCTCAACTTCTTCGCATTACAAGTTTAAGCCTTAGAATTTTCTTAGTGCGGGTACCTTAGAAAACCCTTCAAACGGCCTACAAAAAATACGAAACTTTGCGATTTGGTTGGTGTCACCTACGAGAAGTGAACCGAAGTTGTAGTAGTGAATTTCGACTCACGGTCCGAGAAATACGGCCGCGTATCGGTTTTGGTTGGAAAAAAACAACTAAAGCCGGTACACGGCCATGTCTCGCAAACCGTGAGTCGAAACTCGTTTTTACAAGTTTGGGTGGCTTGCCCTACGTGAATCCGGCCAATTCGAAAAGTTTCTTAATTTTCGGGTGCCGTTTGCGCTGTTTTCTCAACTTCCCCGCACTACAAGTTTTAAACTTAGAAATTTCTAAGTGCGGGTAGATTAGAAAACCCTTCAAACGCCCTCCAAAAAATACAAAACTTTGCGGGTAGGTTGGTGTCCCCTATGAGAAGCCCCCCAAACTTGTAGAAGTGATTTTCGACTCCCGATTCGAGAGATACGGCCGTGTATCGCTTTCGGTTGAAAAAAACTATTATAAAGCGGTATACGGTCGTATCTTGCAAACCGTGAGTCGAAACTCTCTTCTACAAGTTCGGGTGGCTTGCCCTACGTGAATTCCACCTAGATGGAAATTTTTATAATTTTCGGATGCCGTTTGTGCGGTTTTGCTCTATTTCCTTGCATTTTAAGTTTTAGAATTAGAATTTTCTAAGTGCGGGCCGTTTATAAAACACTTCAAACCACCTCCAATTAGTACGAAACTTTTCTCCTTTTCAAGTTGTGGTGGCTTGCGCACTTATAAAAACACCAAATACAGCGGTTTAGTACCCCTAACTATTCTCCTCTTCACCGTTTCTTAGGTATGGACAGTTTCGAAGGAAGTTCTGTTGCCGGGGATAAATTTGTTCGTGCACAACCACTTGGCGAGTATCTTCCTCATGTTGACGAGCACCTAAAACCGAAGATTGGTATGACATTTCCCACCCTTGATGATGCGGAAAAATTTTATTCATCATATTGCAAATGTGCGGAATTCGCTATGCGTAAGGGTGGAAATAAATATAAGGAAAACGATGTAGTGGATAAATCATACGTCTGTAATAAAGCCGGGGAGTCACCGAATAGCTATAATGAAACTAGACGAGGTACAACTTCTAGAACGGGTTGCAAAGCTTTTGTCCGTGTGAAAATAAACCCACATAGTACTTCACAAAGTAATACGTGGATTATTTATTCGTTAAATGAAGCACACAATCACGAATTTACTTCACCCGGTAGACGTCACTTGCTACCTCGAAACCGTGAATTGACTAAGACAGATAAAAATGTAATTGGTCAACTTACCGAAGCTAATGTCCCTGTATGCAAACAAATGCTATTCTTTGAAGTTGCAAGTGGCGGTAATGAGAAAATGGGATTCACCGAAACCGATGTAAGAAATCTCAGGAGAGACGAGATGGAAGGTTTAAAAGGTCACGACGGACAAATGCTACTTGAGTTTTTTGAATCGAAAAAGGCGACCGATCCCTTATTCTATTTTGACTACCAATGTGACCCCGAAGGGCGATTGACACATTGTGTGTGGGTGGACGGTATCGCCAGAAATAATTACAAAGTATTTGCGGATGTTCTCTGCTTTGATGCTACCTACAACACAAACCGATACGGGATGTTGTTCGTACCATTTGTTGGATTTAACCATCATTGGCAATCAATATTCCTAGGTTGTGGGTTCATCCCCAATGAGACGGCATCCTCATTTGAGTGGTTCTTTGAAAAGTGGCGTGCTGCAATGACATGTGATCCGATCAACATCGTGACAGATGAGGATCGTGGGATAACTTCTACAATTTCCAAAGTTTTCCCAATCACGTCACATAGATATTGCATTTGGCATATTTTGGATAAGCTACCGCATGAAGTTCGAATGTCGAATAACGTTGATGAGTTCAGGGATGCTTTGAAGACTATTATTTATACGGCGGAATTTAAAACAGAATTCGAACAGAAGTGGAAAAATTTGATCTGTCAGTACAAATTAGAAAATAACAAATGGTTGAAGGAAAAATTTGAGATCCGTGAAAAATGGGCCCCGGTGTACGCAAGAGACTCATTTTGGGGGGGCATGTTGAGTACCCAACGTAGCGAATCGCTACATTCATCCTTGAAGCACCATACTCATAAAAAGTACTCACTACATGAATTTGCTATCATCTTTGACCGACTCTTAGTAAAACAAAGACACGATGAACTTAAAGAAACACATCGTAATCGCGAGGAGCGGCCAAAATTGAAGATCGAGTGGGCATTGGAGTCACAAATGGCAGGGACATACACTTTGAAGATTTTCTACAAATTTCAACAAGAAGTGGTCAAAAGCTTATTACTTAATGTGAGTTTAATTGCAAGTATGGATACACCGGATAGTGCAGCTTATTCTGTAACAGTTTGTGGAAATTCAGAACCGGGGAGGGTGATTTCTTATTGTAAAATCAGTAAAATTGCTAAATGCCCTTGTTCCATGTACTACTTCGTAGGCATTCCCTGCAAACATCTACTTGCAGTTATTCGGTTCACAGATCACACCGCACTACCTGAACAATATATTTGTAGGCGATGGACCAGGGATCAAATGAGGAGAAGCAGTATACCAGTGGGCAATAATATGGGCGACAATTTTGCTTCGCGTTATTGTGAACTTAGTATGCACTCAAGACATATGGTCGATCTTGGTTGTTCTTCAGAGCGAGGATACAAGTACATGCTCGACCACATGCTGAAGGGAATTGAAGGCTTTGCTAAGATTGATCCAGTGAACAGCACACCACACAAAGGTAGCGCACAACCTGAGAGTGGTGGACAAGCACATACACATGCACATGTAGGTGACCCTGTACAGTGCACCACAAAGGGTAGGCCTAAAGGGAAACAGTTGAGGTCGGTAAGAGAATGTCAAAAAATGAAGAGGCCAAGACTTTGCAGGACATGTCTTCGTGTCGTAGGTCACGATTCACGGAATTGCCCAAAAAATTTAGCGAGGTATTATATCAGAGATTTTGTATTTGTTAATTGAACTCCAACTTTGTTATTTTTGGTCAGTACTAACTCATTCTTCCTTCTTTTTTTAGTGGATCGGTGGGCAATGAAGAAGCTCCAAACGTGGTAGAGAGTGATGATGACGAAGGCGAAGGTTCGTGCTAAGGGGGCTTTAATAAATTTATTAATATGTATGTCATGTCAAAATTTCAAAATAATCACCGAATAATTGCCAAATTTTATATTGATTCGTGCCGATTTTTATGAATTTCGACTGGATTGTTAACTTTTTTTTTCCCTGATATAGGTCCGGAATGAAACAAGTATAACGCGCCCAAATGGAAAGACGCAATGCGTTGTAAAGTTGTGTTATTTTTGGTTTGTATATATGTGTGGATAATTGCCGTGTGCTTGTTTGGTACAAGTAAATTAATGATGTTTTTAATTATAATGTAATTTCTGTACGTCAGTTTATTTTGTGTATTTGTGAACAAAGTTATATTACTATGCATTTTGACCAGGCAATTTGGTTGTGAATGCTTATTGCAGTCGGAAAATGTAAAATTGGTAGATGTATACAATTTGGGGAACTCCTTCTGTTTGGAAATTTTGTGTTAAGGAAAATTGTCTGCCTGCTAATGTGAATAGTTTTTTATTTGTGTTGGCGATTGTGTATTTCGTGCATAACCAATACTGCACCTGTAAGTTCGGCCAATATCTCTTTTCTTAACCCGTTCTTGACGATAACGGTTTAATACAATCTAACCCGTTATCAGAAATAACTGGTTACGGAGATAGATATTGGCAGTACTTTGGTTCAATACTTCATATACGGTGGTTTTAGTTCGGCCAATATCTCTCTACGTAACCCATTCTTGGCATGAACGGTTTAATACAATCTAATCCGTTATCATCAATAACGGGCTAAGGAGCTAGATATTGGCAGTCCTTTGGTTCAATACTACACATATAGGGATTTAGTTCGGCCAATATCTCTCTACTTAAGCCGTTCTTGGCGGAACGGTTTTATACAATCTAACTCGTTATTAGCAATAACGGGCTAAGGAGACAGGTATTGGCAGTATTTCGGTTCAATACTTCACATATAGGGGTGTTAGATCGGACAATATCTCTCTACTTAATCCGTTGACACATTTTAGAAGCAAGACTAAAACTGAGTGGTTCCAAACGAAATAAATACTGTGTAATTGGCATCCAGATGATTGGTAGTAAACTTGCATGGTTAGTGATGGTAACTATCTAGTTGATGTTATCCAATCTTAAATTTTAAATGTAGGTACACACAGTCAGAATTCAAGTGTTGTGTGAATGCATTACTATGTAATTTGCTTTCAAGATGATGTTAGTAAACTGTCAATGTTAGTGATGATATTCAAGCTCAATTTTTAAATCGATATTCAATTCTCACTGTCATTGTTAGTCATAGCACCAAGGTTGGCCTTTATGTTTTACACAAAGTAAATTCACTTTTCTCCTTGCAACTCATATTAGTCCTGTGTGAATTCTGTTCGCTGTGACATTTTGGAAATACTGACTTTGTTGCGGAATTTATCTATTGTTCTACCATCTAATATGATGGTTGGCACTTCTCTTATTGCTTGAATTATTCATAAAATTTATCTTTCATTATTCATAAAATTTATATACCATTACCTTCACTTAAAATTTATATACCATTACCTTCACTTAAATTTATATACCATTACCATTACCTTCACTTAAATACGTGCCGTACGCACGTCCCACGGGAAATCCTAGTCCTCACATACAATCCAGAAAACTCATTCTCACAATCTCTTAAAAGTTCACAATTTCACAATTCTACAAAATGTACCACCTACAAAATATTCAAGCTTCAAGTGTACCACCTACAAAATCTTCAAGCTTCAAGCCTTCACTGAACCTACAAAATCTTCAAGCTTCAAGATACAAAATCTTCATCTTCACTGAACCTACAAAATCTTCATCTTGAAGCTACAAAATCTACAAAATCTTCAAGCTTCAATCCAGAAAGCTTCAAGCTTCAAGTGTACCACCTACAAAATCTTCACTGAACCTACAAAATGTTCACAATTTCACAATCTCAAGTATTAGGAAAACAATAATAGATTTTAAAAAATTTTGACAGAACCTCCCCTAAAATATTAGCCCTTTCACAGAAATTCCTTACGGAATTCTGCTAACAATTAAATATATGACATCAAACGCAATAAATATAAATCCTCCCCAGGCTCAACCGAGCAACATCACACAGGCAACATATATATATGGCTCTGGGGAAAAAAATAAGAATATAATGCAAGATACAAAATAAAAAACAAAAATTCTTTTGACATGTAATAATTTTTTTGAAAAACCTTCGAAAAACATTTAAAAAACCAAACACAGAACCCAATACTCCACAAAATTGCGGGTACGGGTATTAACATAACTATATTATATCATTATTATATACAGTTACTTACATCATCTCCAAAAATGCTAAATATTACAATTTTTACAACCTCCACCATACTAAACACCAACCAACTTAATTAAAAAAAAAAATTACATGGTTGTAGAAGAACACAATGGTTGAAGTCTTCAAAATAGAACACAATGGTTGAAGTAAACATTAAAATGAGAGAAACTTATTATTATATCAAGTGTTGTAGATTTTATTTTTAAAAAAAGAAGATACTTACATGGCCATATATAGTGATGTCATCCATTGCTGTTCTTTCATTGGAGCAATTGACCTGTATATAAAGGAGGGAAAACATATTAACTAACCAATTGAAGTTCTTTAATTGGAGCAATTGACGTTCTAATTATTTTAACAAACCAATCAAGAAAACGCATTAACTACTATTAATTACTATGATCTATCTTCTTTGATGATTAACTACAATGAGATATGGTGTAAAATTGTGTAGCTATTTCAGTTTCAGAAGTGTTATAGAGAAAGATGGAGCTATAGAGAAAGATGGGAAGAAGCGGTAAGCACAGTGAGCATTGGATTGAATTTCGGGCACGGTAACATAGTTAACTGAAGTCTATCATAAGGCAATCTCAAATGAGACCAAAGAACTGCTTTGTTATTAATACCATCATACTATTTTCTTCTAAGTATCCATGTTACCTAGTTCATATCTAAAATTTAAATTTAGTTAATCAACCTTAAAGTAAAACTCTTCTATCTCAGAAGTTGGATCTAAAGGAAATTTGCAATTGACAATTCTCACCTTTTTGAAGAGAAAAAACTAAGGTGTGCAGACAGCTCCAAATGTACGGGCAACTTCTTGAGACTGAATGAGAAGGATAGTTAAGGTAAATAACTTCATTTTTCAACATGTATGACATTATGAATAGTTAAGTTTTGACGATAAGTTTGTGAATAGAAGAAATATTGAAGATAGGTTCTGAGCATATTAAAACTGTATGACATTATGAAAATGAAATGCGTCGTAATTTGATTAGGAATCTCATGCATAACTTATATCTTCTAATGAAAACTGAATCTCATGCAAACAGATGGCAAGTTTCAATTTTGAGATTACTTATTTAGACACATGTAAAGAAAGATTCTTAAAAATAAAAATTAAACAAAACATCCAAATAGAAACAGAGATATGGTAGAAGTGACAATACTAAAAAACAAATGTAGTGAGGTCAGGGTAAGCCTTATATTGACCTAGAAAACAAATACCTAAAATGCAAATCAAATGCCTTATCTTCTCCATGGGTACCGAGTTGCATATCAATTTAGTGTTGGCTTATCTCTAAATTTACCTTCTTGAAAGTATAGGTTGAGCATAAAAAAGAAACATCCTAAAATCCAGTAACATCATCAACTTTTGCCATAATATCCTAAAAAAAATCCAGTAACATCCTAGACTTCAACTTTTGTTGTGCAATGAGTTCCTCATCAGTTATTTATAAAATATCTACAATCATAAATAGACATCCCGATATATAACACAACACCGACATCTAACATTTGAAACCAGTGTAAGTTGTACTACTTTATTTTGTTGATTTTTCATTAATGAAGCGACGACGCTATCATCTTTTTTATAAAAAAAAAACAAAAAAAATTGAAACCATGCCTCTTGCATATGCCATAATCTAGTGCTTGAAACAGACATGTATAATCTAAGTCTGGTTTCTCTTTAGACTACATCTGTGGTGTACCATAATTAAACTTCCTTACCCAAAGGAAAAAAAGAAAAAGGAATAAAATAACTTATTTTTCAAAGGATATTTGAAGGCTACTTTTGTCTAAGATCAATTTTTAAAGGCAGTATCTCCCAGGGATTAAATGTTTTTTTTTGGTTCCCACTAATACCAAGGTGTATTACAGCTATATACTGACCAGGAGCGCCAAAGTCCAGAACAATTTAAGTTAATCACTTAGTTGAAAGTGAAGATAATATCAGATCCACTAACCAATATAGGAAGGGAGCATTAATAAAATAACTTATCATCAGCAGCTTAATTTTGTAGGGGATTAGCTAAATAATGAGGAAGTATAGAGGAGATTTATTACTCACAGAGAGGGTGAGCAGCTGTATTCTGGGATTTTTACTTCCTAATCGCTTCTTCAATACCTTGAGAAGCAAATAAAAAAAGGTTAAAAAGGGCAAATCAAGCAGATATAGAATTATTTATCGGATAATAGTAATGTACATAGCATAAAAAGATGAAACGAAAGCAAACGATATCGAAAATGAAAATCATTCCAATATAGAATTCACTTGGGAAGCTAAAGTAATTAAATTATGAAGTAGTCGATGTTTGAAGCAACAAAACCAACATGTCGATCGTCTACTACCTGACAACATACTTGAGCATACAAATGAAAATGAAAATCCAGTGTATAAATAGTCCAGTGTATAAATAATCCTAAGGTTAAGCAAAATTGAGCATACAAATGAGCAAGAGGTGAAACCAAGTGTAACATCCTAAGGTTGAGCAACGTACATCCAGTGTAAAATCCTAAGGTTGAGCAAAATTGAGCATACAAAATTGAGCATACAAATGTAACATCCAGTGTAAAATCCAGTGTAACATCCTAAGGTTGAGCAAAATTGAGCATACAAATGAAAATCCAGTGTATAAATAATCAAAACACCATCAAAATTAACTTCACCCAATCCACTGGAATTTCCTTCCGATACCCAATCAAGAAAACAACTGGAGGTAAAAAAAACTTCAGCCCTCAAAGAAAGACTACATCTGTTGTGAGGTGAAATCGATGGAAAGATTTTGTATACCTGAGAGGTGAAATCAATGCTTGAGGCGACGGGTCTGTGCTTGAAGCGACGGGAAATCGATCGGCTTGTGATGGGTCTGTGCTTGGCTGTCGATGCTTGAGACGGGAAATCGATCGGCTTGTGACTGTCGACGCAGAGACGGCGGCGGTGGGAAGCGACGATCGGGAGGTGGGCTGATCGGGAGGTGGGGGGGGGCGCTGATCGGAAGGGAGGAAGGAGGAAGAGAGTGAGAGCGGCGATGGCGATGGGTCTGTGCTTGAAGCGACGGGAAATCGACAGCGGTGAGAGCGGCGATGGCGATCGGCTTGTGATGGGTCTGTCGGGTGGAGGTGAGAGGTCGGGTGGAGGTGAGAGATCGGGAAGAGGGAGAGAGTGAGAGAGCAGGAGAAATAGAGAGAGAACGGGGAGATAGGGAGCGGGAGACAGTGAGAGAGAGAGAGTGGGCGGGAGAAAGAGGGAGATAAGGTGTTTTTTTTTTTTAATGGAAAAAAAAAAGAGAGAGTGTGTGTATTTGAATTTGGGGAGTTTGAAATTTGGGCGGGAAAATATGTTTTGTGAGTGCAGATCTGGTGCATTGATTTTGGGATAGATTGAATGTGAGCCACCTGATAGCTTTCTTTGTGTTTTATTATATAGATAATATACAAATCTATTCATTCACAACAAGCCATTTGCAAAACAAAATTTATTCATATAAAGGAACATTACAAACTGGCAATAACATATTGTTTGAAGAAACATAGAAAATTGTACATGATCCGCATGCTAGTTGACATTACAAAGTCAACCTTTGATACTCTCTTTTTAAATTGAAATTAATTTAGTATACAAGTACATGCTCGCTTTCTTCTCGAATTGGAAGGAAGGACTGCTGACTCTGCCTTTTTTTGAATGCATAAGTAGCCAGTTGTACCCCCTGCATACAATTTCGTTCACTACTATTACACAGAGGTAGAAATTCTCCGCTTCGTCGGATGGAGTAGTAGTGGGTGTAACCGTATATTCAAAGTACTTAACGACTTCTTGACATGCACTCCTCATATTCGTACTATTTGTTGCACGATTGTGAGGTGTGCATGCCAAGAAGTCGAAAAGTACCATGAATACACCGTGACACCCACAACTACTCCGTCCGACGAAAGCAGAGAATTTCTACACTCTGTGTAACAATAGAGGACGAATGTGTATGAAAGGCGTACAATTGCTACTTATGCAAACACATCTAAAAACTAAAAAAAAAGAAGACTAAGGAAAACACTGTGGGGGAAAAAAAGGCAGAGCCAGCGGCCCTTCCCTCCCGCTTGAGAGAAACCTAGCATGCACTTGTACACTGTAACAAGTCTCTCTGCTCCTGCATCTCCATACACAAGAACTATTGTAGGCGACCATCCTTGAACTCAAGAGGCCTTGAATGCATAAATAGCCAGTCGCACCCCCTGCATACAAGTGTAATACCCTGATTTTTCAATAAGTGAGAAATTATTTATTTTGCACGTGTTGTGCACGTGCAACATTTTATTTGGATTATTTTATCAGGATGTGTATATTTAAATATAATTTTCTCAAATTATTTTAGTCCAAAAAGCCTTCTTTAAAAGCCTTATTTGATTTAATTAAAAAGCCTTTTCTTAAAAAGCCCAAAAGCATTTTTTATTTTAATTATTTTTTATAAAATTATTTTGGCCCAAAAAGAAAGCCCATGAATTAATTTATTTTAATTAAACTTGTCATGTAGAAGATTTTTTTTTCCACTAAATTATTTTTGTACAAATTAAGAATGTACAAATTTGGCCTAGTTGCATGCACGTGCACTACACGTACACGTGCATTGCACACTTTATTTTGAGGCCGGTAGCATTCTTTTTGGAGGGAATTTTTGATTTTGGGTGTGGAGAACATGGGAGTGGTTTCAAGGAGGTGGGTAGTTCTTCTAACTCCTACTTTGATCTAAACCCTTCATCCAACAACCACCAAGACAATCTTGGCCCTCCATTCCCCTCATTTTTTAGTATAAATACCCCCCTTCTCATGGCTAATTTTTCATATGCAAAGTATAATCTCTAAGTTATAGTATTATCATTATGTGAGTTATAAAAGATAAGAGATTGTGTGGGTGTTGTTACTTGGAGTGGCCGGCATCACCAAGGAGGGAAGTATTCGGTTTGGAGCTTGAGGAAGCATTCGGCATTGGTTGGAGGCTTGGAGCTTGAGCACTTTTGGCTAGGAGGTGGTGCTTTCATCTACAAGGACTTGATTGCTTTTGTTTGTGTTTCTCTCCAATTGAGGTGGGTAAAACATTTTATATTTCTAAAGTAGATCCATGCTAATTTTACACCATTAAAGATGCATGAAAAATATTATAAAGAGCCCACTTAAATTGAGTAGTTAGCATGTGAATTGATTGAAATGTATTGATTAACTTATATGGCTCTAGTGTTAAGATTAAATTGTGTGTAGATTGCCCCATGTTTATTAGTGTGAAGTTGTGATAGTGATTAAATTAAATTAAGAGTGTTGTTATTATGATTAGAGACATAATGTACACTTGTTAATTGTGATAGATGGACCTTCATGTTGATATGAATGTGGACTATGGAAATCATATGTGATGGGTGAATTAAGAACTAATATCAGTAAATTATCTCCATGAAATTATTTAATAAAAAGACTAGTAGATTGATTATATGGCAATGTCGAAAATATAATAATGTATTTTAATAAATAATTTTTGGGTCTTTGTATGTGAAATTACATTTCATTAGTACCAAAAAAATTATATTATTTTACTGGTATGAACTTATATGACTGAGGATCTAATCTGGAAGTTTTTAGAAAATTTTATCAAAGCAATAAGCAACTATGGCTATTTGAATGTCGAGTTATTTTCAAAACAGTACGAGTATAACATATAAGAATTTTTATTGGGTTTGTGACAACCCGAGCCAGTGGCTCAGGTGGTCTTGGACGCCGGTTGGCTTCTCTGGGTTGCACAGTTCGAATCCCCAGCAGAACACTTCTTTTTGTTAAATTCCCTAAAAACAGTAAACAGCGAACTCAGGGTATAAATAGACCCCAGTCGCTCTTATGACGTGTTCGGCGAACGGCCTAGCGGTCGGAGCTCTGTGCTGTCTTGGTGCGGCGCCTGGTTCGATTCTTGCCTTCGGCATATAGGGAAAAATAATTTTTTTGGGTGTTTTTGAAGTCCAAAAATTATGAAATAAATATGGCAATTCTCATAAAAATACAAGGAATTTTATAAGAGTAATTTGGGTATTTATTGAATAAAAGACAATATGGTTTGTGAATAAAAGGTATAATTCGAGCTTTGGATATAAGATATATACTTATGGAATTTATAACTCATAAAGATTAAGTGAAATAGGCTATTATAAAGTGATGGGAAAAAGTATTTGTGGTGTGACATGATTTTATTACTATTCTCACTCATGAATATTGTGCAAAATGTGGAGTATGGATGTTACTAGTAATATTATGAAGTTGTTGAATTCATGTATGTTTATGAAATTAAAATCATGATTTTTATGAAAGGGAAAAAGAAATTGTTGGCTAATTATGAACTTTGTGAGTTAAAAGTACTCATTGTGGACTTGTGAATGAAGTGAAATCATGAAATGAAAAAGAACATACAAGTGAGTTTGAGAACTCGACATGGAAATTGTTATGAGTCGAAGATTGTGAAATGAAATTTGAAATAGAGTAGCTAAGTCTCCCCGGCATTGAGAAAATGAATTGAGATGAAATTAGACCAAGGTTGGTCATGATGAAACAAATGAATAAGTCCGGTTGATGGAGAGGCTAACTCTAGTGATTATTTTGTTCATGATTTTTAATAAAACTAAGGACTAGTGCATAGTGAAGACGTGATGAAAGTAAGAGAAAAACACTGAGTATGAGGGCCCTGGGTAGCGGCGAGAGCGTATCCCAGGAATTCCCATGACGAGTCTGGGTGAGGATACTGTTCCAGAGTACCGTCCCAGTGGCGACGCTCGTGGGATGTTTGAAGACTACGGGTGGTGTCATGTTTATGGTGAGAGCGTATCCCAGGAATTCCCATGATGCGTCTGGGTGAGGATACTACTCCAGAGTGCCTAAACATGAGTTCGTAGGTCAGATAACATCTAGGATACTTACCGTAATTACAGTAGTAGATTAAATCATAACGGGGGATTGAACCCTACAAAGATGAAGAACGAATAAGGGCTTGCCCTCGGACCTATGTAGTATGGGATGCATAGAATCCGAACAAGTGCGCATTAGTGTCATGTAACATAAATAAATGCATTAAGGATTAAGGGCACAATCACAACACGACATCAATAGGGTAGTCCCTTTAGTTTGAATGTGACAAGTTTGTGTTTGTTAAATATGAAAAGTTGAGTTATACTATTTCCGGCATAGAGAGGATGGCCGTGTATAATGTTCGTCGGTTGAATAAACTGACGTACCCACAGTCTTACATGCAGATAAATGACTTGTTAAAGATTAAAAGAGGATGGATGCTTAAAGATTACATTATGCTGTTGTACTTGTATCAAATTGTTGTATTTTTACTTCCGCTGTGCAAAAGAAAGATGTAATTATGATGTAATCTCTGATGTATGATGAAAAGTTTTAATTTCCCTGTAAAAGTGTACTAAGAAAGTGAAAAGATCCTGTAGAACATCTCGAATTCAGTGTATTTGGGATTCGGGGCGTTACAACAAGACCCGTTCTCTACTGTTACACAGAATGCAAAAATCCTCTGCTTTCGTCGGCCGGAGTAATAGTGGGTGTAACCGTATATTCGAAGTACTTAACGACTTCTTGACACGCACTCCTCATACTCGTGATATTTGTGGCACGATTGTGAGGTGTGCATGCCAAGAAGTCGAAAAATACAATGAATACACCGTGACACCCACCACTACTCCGTCCGACGAAAGCAGAGAATTTTTACATTCTGTGTAACAATAGAGAACGAACTTGTATGAAAGGCGGACAAGTGCTACTTATGCAAACACATCTAAAAGCTAAAAAAATAGAAGACTAAGAAAAACACTGTGGAAAAAAAATAGATAGAGCCAGCGGCCCTCCCAACCGCTTGAGAGAAACCGAGCATGCACTTGTACACTGAAACAAGTCATCTCTACTCCTGCATCTTCATACACAAAAACAATTGTAGGCGACCATCCTTGAACTCAAATTTCGTCTACAACTCAAACTTCTTCCTCCCTATTAGGAAGAAAAAAAAGGTCTTCAAGAGAAGAAGAGAACATTGATTCCTCATATTTTTGAAGAGAAGTAGAGGAAATTGAAGCCTCTCATTTGAGTTCTCTTGAAGAGAAGAAAAGAAGACTCGTTTGAAGCCTTGATGAGTATAACTCTCTCAGTTATAGGCAAGGAAAAAGAAAGAGGGGAGCATGATATGATAGCCCACTTGGGTTTCTCACTGCTCATCAATAGGTAATGGATGGATCAACACAAGGAGAAGGCAATATGGATCACTGCTCATCAATAGGTAATGGATATGGGTCTCTCAGTTATAGACAAGGAATACTGAAACATGAAGAAGAAGAAGACATTTGTGATAAACTTTGTTAGTCAACAAAGACATGATACAATTCTCGAAAAAAGAGCAGCAAGGACAGCAATTGTCTGAAAATGTACAGTCAATGTGTGTAAATTACACCTGGTTAACCCGTTGTTGGTGACAACGGATTAATTACATTAAACCCGTTAATACCAATAACGGGTTAAGTGTACTTGATCCTGTTCCAGAACTTGGTCTGTACATGATGAACCACTGCCAATCTTTGTCAATTTAATCCGTTGTTACCGATAACGGGTTAAGCTGAAGAAGGCCGTTGTCACCAACGACGGGTTAAGCACACTTATATTGGCAGAAGTTTATGGCTACTTGCAGAAGTAGATGCCGAAATATACGTTAACTTAAACCGTTATATACGATAACGGGTTAAGTACTTGTAACCCGTTATCGTCAATAACGGGTTAAGTGTACCTAAATTGGTAGTACTCATAATTATTAACTCGCATGTAAAAAAAATGTGTAGAAAAGTTTGTAAATATAAATTGTAGTTCATTTATTGATAACAATTTATGAGAAATTATTCATTAAATACGTTAATATTTGTAGTTGAGAGATGATAGGTAATAAGTTTCCAGTAAAGAGTTTATAGATATTTAAGTTCTATCATTAATCACATACGCCTCTCCACTCTTGACGTACATTTCCTTCTGAACTCTACAAAATAGACAGTCATATGTGTGTGGTTTGTTTTTTGATATTTTTTTTTAATTTCTTGGCTAGCCACGTAACTAACCAATATAAAATTGACCACATCAAACGGATATTCAAATTAACACAAATTTATTAAAATTGACCACATCCCACATGTACACTATACGAGGGAAAAACCACATGTAGACTCTCTAATGTGGGTACATGGGGCATGCACTTATTGTGGAAGTCAAATATAGATGTGGGATCCACAAATATGAACCGAATTAACCAAAACAAAACACATGCAATGACCAATAACCCTAGTCTTAACCTAACCCTAACCCAAACCCTACACTAACCCTACTTTAACCTAACCCTAACCCTCGCTACAAAAAACCCCGTAATTTAATTTTTTTTACTTTCACAAGACTTAATATGGTAACAAATTTAGAGTGGTTAGTTAGGGGAGAATAAATGGATAATTATAAAAATAATAAACAGTTTATGGACATATGAATGTCACCTTACACAGTTCAGGAGACAGTTCTCGCAAAGAGTCAAGAGAAATTTTTAGAAAACCCAAAATTAGCTCAACACCTTAAACCGTTATTCACGAGAACGGGTTAACTAACCTTTACCCGTTGTTCCCAAGAACGGGTTAAGTACTTCGATTTTTGGGAGTATAATTTGAAAACTTGGATAGGGCCCTGGTAATAATACTCTACATAACCCGTTCTTGAGAAGGACGGGTTAAGTTAAGTGAACACGTTATTCCCAAGAACGGGTTAAGTACAGTGATATTAGCAGGACTTTGATCTATAGGAATTAAATGTCTGCCAACATCGCTACACTTAACCCGTTGTCGTGAAGAACGGGTTAAGGCAATATAACCCGTTGTTAGACGTGACGGGTTAAGTA
Source organism: Hemerocallis citrina (assembly GCA_017893485.1). Taxonomy (NCBI): domain Eukaryota; kingdom Viridiplantae; phylum Streptophyta; class Magnoliopsida; order Asparagales; family Asphodelaceae; genus Hemerocallis; species Hemerocallis citrina. The sequence goes on from JACEHZ010000576.1 coordinate 156,990, forward strand.
GATCCATATTAGCAGAACTATACCAAGACTTGGTCTGTACCAAGACTAGGTTTTTTCCCAACCGTAAGCGATACGCGGCTGTATCTCACGAACCGTGAGCCGAAACTCACTTCTACAAGTTGGTTTGGCTTCTCGTAGGTGACACCAACAAAATCGCAAAGTTTCATATTTTTTGGGACACCAACAAGTTGGACATATTTTCGTTTGTTGATACATGTACAAGATATTGCATTCACAACAGGCAATTTGCAAAACCAAAATTTATTCATATAAAGGAACATTACAAACTGGCACTAACATATTGTTTGAAGATACAGAAAATTGAAGTTGAAATTAATTTAGTATACAAGTGCATGCTCGCTTTCTTCTCGGAAGTGGAAGGAAGGACTGTTGACTCTGCCTTTTTTTGATTGCATAAGTAGCCAGTTGTACCCCCTGCATACAATTTCGTTCTCTACTGTTATACAGAATGTAAAAATCCTCGGCTTCCTTCGAAACTTAGTAGTAGTGGGTGTAACCGTATATTAAAGGTACTTAACGACTTCTTGGCACGCACTCCTCATATTCGTACTATTTGTGGTACGATTGTGAGGTGTGCATGCCAAGAAGTCGAAAAGTACCATGAATACACGGTGACACCCACCACTACTCCGACCGACGAAAGCCGAGAATTTCTACATTCTGTGTAACAATAGGGAACGAATGTGTATGAAAGGCGTACAGTTGCTACATATGCAAACACACCCGGTCTTGCTAAAAAAATAGAAAACTAAAGAAACGCACACTGTGGGGAAAAAAAAGGCAGAGCCAGCGGCCCTCCCTACCGCTTGAGAGAAACCGAGCATGCACTTGTACCCCCTGCATACAAGACCCGTTCTCTACTGTTATACAGAATGTAAAAATCCTCTGCTTTCGTCGGCCGGAGTAGTAGTGGGTGTAACCATATATTCGAAGTACTTAACGACTTCTTGACACGCACTCCCCATAATCGTGATATTTGTGGCACGATTGTGAGGTGTGCATGCCAAGAAGTCGAAAAGTACCATGAATACACCGTGACACCCACCACTACTCCGTCCGGCGAAAGCAGAGAATTCTTACATTCTGTGTAACAATAGAGAACGAATGTGTATGAAAGGCGTACAAATGCTACTTATGCTAACACATGTAAAAGCTAACAAATTAGAAGACTAAGAGAAACACTGTGGAAAAATGGGTAGAGCCGGCAGCCATTCTCTAATCTTGAGCTTTGTCTTCTACAACTTCAGCTTCAGCTTCAGCTTTGTCTTCCCTATTGGGAAGAAAAGATGGGGCTTGAAGAGAAAAGGAGAACATTGATTACACCTGGTTGCAAACAGTTAGAAGAGAAGAGGAGACCACTTATGAAGAATGAGGAGACTCCATTTGAGTTCTCCGAATAGAAGGAGAGGAGACTCCTTCTTGAAGAGAAGAAGATCAAAGGTCCCTCATATAGATGGCTAACAAAATTAAGTGGGGAGCATGATAGGACCAAAGATTGTAGAGAGGGCTGTTGCTAAATAGAGAATGGATCAGCACAAAACGGATGATGATGGTTGGATTAAACATAAATAAAAGTTCACAAGATGAAATTACTTGTTAGTCAACGAAGTTCTGATACATTATTTGAAAAACGAGCAGCAAGGACAACAATTGTCTCCACCAAATTGATACACATCTCAACTTGTACAGTGTCTGTAAATTAGCCCTGGTTAACCCGTTATTGGTGATAACGGGTTAAATACAACTAACCCGTTCTGGGCAACGACGGGTTAAGTACTTGTGAACTTCTGCCCATATACTTTAACTTAACCCGTTAATGATGATAACGGGTTAAGTACTTGAACCCGTGATCGTCAGTAACGGGTTAGGTGTACCTAAATCAGTTGTATCAGTTGTACTTGCCTTCTGTTCACAAGTACAAATATTAAATACGTAGCTGGGAGGTGATAGATAATTCCAGACGCCTCTCCACTGTGGAGTTTATAAATATTTAAGTTCTATCATTAATCGCATACGTCTCTCCACTCTTTATGTACATTGCCTTCTGAACTCTACAAAATAGACAACCATATGTATGTTTTTTTTTTTAATAATTTGTTTAATTCCATTCCTATCCACATAACTAACCAATATAAAATTGATATCATCAAACGAATATTAAAAATAACACAAATTAATTTGTATTTTGGTTCGTAAAAAACAATAAAAAAATGTTGTAGGTTAGGGTTAGGGGTTAGTCTAGGGTTAATAGGGTTAGGGTTAGGGGTTAGGGTTGGAGTCTCCACTCAACGACTTCTTTCGTAGCAGGCACTTTCAACTCTGCCATCTTTTACCAGAAATGACAATACAAATATGTTTTCCACTGTCTGTGCAAAAGATCCCCTGTTTAATAAATGGGAGAAAATCCACATGTGGATTCCCACATGTAGCCGTTATGGAAAAGCTACATGTGGGGAGGTAAAAAAACATTTAGATACCACATGTAGGCTTTTACATGTGTAAAAAAACATTTAGATCTCCACATGTAGCCTACATGGGGAAAAAATCACATGTAGATCCCCACATGTAGCCTATGTGGGGAAAAAGTACACATGTAGATCCCACATGTAGTCTATATATTGGAAACCACATGTGCAAAAAAACCACATATAGATCTCATGTAGATCCCCACGTGTAGCCTATATGGGGAAAATCACATGTGATGATGATGGTATCCCTAATGAAGAGATATGAAACGGTAGAATCTCTGCTACAACTTACAGTTTGTAAGACTGATAAACCTGTTAGTGTTCCATATATCTTACAGTTCCCTTCAGGAGAAAGAGGCTGCTTGCCAAAGCTGACAGAATTGTGTATCTAGCTTGCCAAAGCTGAAAGAATTGTGTATCTAGCTTGCCAAAGCTGACAGAAACCACATGTAGACTCTCACCTCTGCTTGTCTTCATAGTAGAACAAGTTCAATATTAGAAAAACCAGCTGTAGATCCCACATATAGCCCATATGGGGGAAAAATCACATGTAGATCCTAAAATCCACGTACAAGAAGACCAATAACGGGTTTGGATCAACACTGATGATAATGGTATTCCTAATGGAAAAGCCCCTCTGTGTTATTAGAGCGCAATGCCACCAGATCTAATATAGATGACTAACAAAAACTGGATCGGATCATACGTGCGGGCACGAGTTCACATGTAGTAGCACAATAAGTGCATGTGGGAGAAGATATATTTGATTGACTGATGGATCCCTGGATTCATTAGAACCGAAATTTAGAACGGCCTGTTAATGTGCTACATGTTTTAAGATACAAGTTAACGGCTCATACTAACAAAAACAAGATACTTGCCATGTTTTAAATGTGGTTCCACATGTTTTAAATGTGGTTCCACAAATATGAACCGAATTAACCAAAACAAAACACATGCACTCACCACTAACCCTATCTTAACATAACCCTAACCCTAACCCTAACCCGACACTAACCCTACCTTAACCTAACCCTAATCCTTGGTTCCAAAAAACTCGTATTTTTTTTTACTTTCACAAAACTTATCATGATAACAAATTTAGAGTGGTTAGTTACGGGCGAATAATTGGAAAATTATAAAAATAATAAACAATTTATGGGCATATTAATGTCACCTTGCACAGTTCTGGAGACAATTCTCGCAAAGAGTGAAGAGAAATTTGTAGAAAACCCAAAATTTCAAACGCCGTAAACCGTTATTCAGAACCACGGAGTAGTTAACCTTAACCCGTCACATTTTAGAACGGGTTTAGTATGTATTATATTGCTGCCAATATCTCTCTACTTAATCCGTTGTCGTCAAGAACGGGTTAAGTTAACCTAACCCGTTGTTGTCAGCGACGGTTTAAGAAGATCCATATTGGCAGCACTTTGGTCTGTATGAATTATACTGCTGCCAATATCTCTCTACTTAACCCGTTTTCGTGAAGAACGGGTTAAGTTAACCTAACCCGTTGTTGGCAGTGACGAGTTACGAAGACCCATATTGGCTGCACTTTGGTCTGTATGAATTATATTGCTGCCAATATCTCTCTACTTAAGCCGTTTTCGTGAAGAACGGGTTAAGTTAACTAAACCCGTTGTTGGCAGTGACTAGTTAAGAAGACCCATATTGGCAGCACTTTACCAAGACATGGTCTGTAGGCTTCCAAAAGGACTGTCAATATCTCTCCACTTAACCCGTTCTTGCTGATAACGGCTTAAGTTAATTAACCCGTTATCGTCAATAACGGGTTAAGTGTTTATATTTGTGCATCACTTACCCTATGTATTTTGGTGTGCATTTTTCCTTATACAGAAACGACTTCATAAAATGTTGTTCACAATATCACAAATGAAAGCACATCAAAGTAAATAAGACAGCAGATATATTCACAAGAAACTTGAAGGCGTACAAAAGTCCGATAACGACCAACCACTTAATTACTTGAACTAAATTCAATATTCACAAAATCCAAATATTTACAACAAAATTATGCATATAAGATTGCACATGGCCAAAAGACAATTATTCACAAATGAAGCCGTTCCCGAATTTGGCTTGCATCCCACGCCCCAAAATTCACCTACAACAGTTTATCAATGTAGAAACAAACAGTACGTTAGTTACTGCAGTGACAAATTCACCAACCAAAAGATACGCTATTACAGAGTATTACAGATTACCGTCTACGGCCAGTCCGCTTGCGACCGCTTGGTGTGAATTGATTGGGAGGTTGCCGGATCCTTTTAGGATTTCGCCGTGCGCCATGTCTTTGGGGAGAATCAAAATCATCCGACGACTGTTCCTCATCAGTACCTTCGGGATTTGGCTCTTCTCGTACTTATTGTCTCCCAGGGATTATAATTCCCCTATTAACAACTTGTTTTTGCCTTAGGGGTGTTGGCGGCACGTTGGCGCTCAAATAGGCCTCAACCTGTGCACCTTCACCCGCGTCCTCCAGAGTACTACGGCACGGGGCTAACATCTCCCGGATTACCGTCTTGAAGCTCTCGGGTATTCTAGTCTTCAGGTGGCGAGCAGCTGTTCGAACAACCTCCAATGCGTTTTCAATCTACAGTTGGTGAAAAATTCCAATTTAAACATCATTCAAAATTTGTGTACATCAATTGAACACAGTACATGCGTACAAACTATATGAAATTGGACTGACCGCTTTTCGATGTGCCTCAGCCCTTGGTTGGTACATCGGCTGAGAGGAGGAATATGCTGGAGGTGGTTCTACCTGGGTAGCGGGAATCGGAAGTTGCACCCCAGCTGGTACGGCGGCCGTTGGAGAAACGAACAACCGGGTTATTCGCTTGTACCACATCATGTATACCTGCTGGAGGGAGCCATCGTATGGTATCGCGACAAACATCAAATTCAGTGTCATTTGATGTCGCATGGTGTTCCAGTTGGCTACATGGTAACGATGAAAATCAGCCCAATCGAAGTTGGGCACCCGTCCCGTTCCCCTGACCTCGTGCAACTTTTTATCGTAAGACCTGACATCGGGAATCTTCTGTTGATATCCGAATTGCCGCAAGACCCTGTCAGGATATTGGAACTCCACAACCGAAAAGTTCACAAGAGGTGCAGCCGTCAACCAAAGGGATCTGTCCAGGCAGACTGGAGGAACGCGTTGCAACCTGTCGGCCGAGTACGGTTCCCAGTTGACGAACTCGTCCCGCATGTTGTCCAACTCATCTCTGTAGTAGGTCAGCGAATGGCGTGGGTTATCGGCCCACGTGTGTCGGCCGGCCCAATATGCTCCTACAGGAGGTAACAACTCTGCTGCCCCTGGGTCGGCCAAAAATTCCGGTATAGGCTTAGTAATACGGGGACGTCCGATGTGGATGCGTTCCCAACTCCATATCTGCATCAGCACCATTGGGCCACCCATCTGTACGCCACCTAAAGAACATGTGCACAAACTCCTGTATAGTAGCGCCAGTGCCGCACTCCCCCAACTATAGCGACCCGCATACCGGAAATCCTCCAACAACCGTAGGTACATCAGCGGCACGGTTGATCCGGATGAGTTCGGGAAGATAAGTCCCCCTATCAAACTAAAAATGTATGCACGTGCATAGTATATCAGGTCATCCTCACCCGAGTCGGGGTTCAAATATCCCTCCTCGAACTGGTATTTTAACCATGTGATGTAAATTGATTTACCCTCGAAAGCGTCATCCATCACTTCTTCCTTCGCTTTTTCTTTCGCAGCTTCTATTTGTTCGTTCAATACATCTTCATCAGAATCTGCGGGGGCATTTTCGCGGATATTTTTTTCGGCCTCCTCTTGCATTTCAAGCTACCAACTGCAGGTCGATACCGAGTAAGTCCCGAACAACTTCAACTCGATCGAAGTCCATGTTCCCCGTCACGGCAACCCCATCGATTGGTAGTCCTGTTATCATTGCCACATCCTGTAGGGTCACAGTCATCTCACCCACAGGCAGGTGGAATGTGTGGGTCTCCGGCCTCCATCGCTCGACTAGAGCTGTGAGGAGTGGCCGGTCTAGCTTCACAGAGTGAATGAATCTTGCTCCGTAGAAACCGGCCTCTACCACATACGGCGTGATACGTTCATCCCAAGGAAGAACCGTGTGCTTCTGGAAATTTAGTTTTTTATCGGACCCATTCCACACGGCTTCCGATCGGTGTTTGGGTTGCAGGGTCAGTACGCTTGTGTCCACGGGTCCGGGTGATGTAACCGAGGACGACGGACCTGCCTCAGCCGATGTGGATTGACGGCCACCAATCTACACGAATAAATATAACAAATGTTATTATTGAGATAATGTTACATGTTTGTATTTAAAACCAATAATAGTAATCGATCTTACCTCAGTAGTTGGTGCGCCACTAGTGTTACCGGACTCGATTCTCGGTTGCCTTGTTCTAGCCATTTAGCTACCCGTCTGTAAAAAATTAAAATGTTGTTGATAAAGATGACAACGAAACAAACATACCCAGATTATACTGAAAAACGCACGAATGAAAACAAAAAAATCTATAAAACTTTCCGACTATGTCGGATTCACGTAGGGCAAGCGACCCCAACTTGTACAAGTGAGTTTCGACTCATGGTTTGCGAGATACGACTGTAGACCGCTAATTAGGTTGTTTTCCAACCTTCAAACGATACGCGGCCGTATCTCTCGGACCGTGAGTCGAAATTCACTTCTACAACTTCGGGTCACTTCTCATAGGTAACACCAATCAACTCGCCAAATTTCGTATTTTTTGGAGGTGGTTCGAAGTGTTTTCTAATCGGCCCGTTTTTTAAAAAATTCCATGTCAAAAACTTCTCACTTGAGCAATTGACGCAATACCGTGCAAACGGCATCCGAAAATTTTAAAACTTTCCGACTTGGTCGAATTCACGTAGGGCAAGCCCCCCGAACATGTAGAAGCGAGTTTCGAGTCACGGTTCGCGAGATACGGCCATCTACCGCTTTACTTGGACAGTTTCCAACTGTAAGCGATACGCAGCCGTATCTCACGAACCGTGAGTCGAAACTCACTTCTACAAGTTGGTTTGACTTCTCGTAGGTGACACCAACCAAATCGCAAAGTTTCGTATTTTTGGGAGGTCGTTTGGAGGGTTTTCTAACCTACCCGCACTTAGAAAATTCTAAGTCTAAAACTTGTAATGCGAGGAAGTTGAGAAAACCGCGCAAACGGCACCCGAAAATTATAAATCTTTACGACTAGGTCGGATTCACGTAGGGCAAGCCACCCGAACTTGTAGAAGCGAGTTTCGACTCACGGTTCGGGAGATACGGCCGTGTACCGGCTTTAGTTGTTTTTTTCAAACCAAAACCGATACGCGGCCGTATCTCTCGGACCGTGAGTCGAAATTCACTTCTACAACTTCGGGTCACTTCTCGTAGGTGACACCAACCAAATCGCAAAGTTTCGTATTTTTGGGAGGCCGTTTGGAGGTTTTTCTAATCTACCCGCACTTAGAAAATTCTAAGTCAAACACTTATAATGCGAGGAAGTTGAGAAAACCGCACAAACGGCATCCGAAAATTTTAAAACTTTTGGAGTTGGTCGGGTTCACGTAGGGAAAGCCACCCGAACTTGTAGAAGCGAGTTTCAGCTCACGGTTTGCGAGATACGACCGTATACCGCTTTATAATAGTTTTTTTCAACCGTAAGCAGTACGCGGCCGTATCTCTCGAACCGTGAGTCGAAATTCACTTCTACAAGTTGGTTTGGCTTATCGTAGGTGACACCAACCAACTCGCACGGTTTCGTATTTTTTGGAGGTCGTTTGAAGGGTTTTCTAATCTACCCGCACTTAGAAAATTCTAAGTCTAAAACTTGTAGTGCGGGAAAGTTGAGAAAACCGCGCAAACGGCACCCGAAAATTATAAATCTTTCCGACTAGGTCGGATTCACGTAGGGCAAGCCACCCGAACTTGTATAAGCGAGTTTCGACTCACGGTTCGGGAGAGACGGCCGTGTACCGGCTTTAGTTGTTTTTTTCAAACCAAAACCGATACGCGGCCGTATCTCTCGGACCGTGAGTCGAAATTCACTTCTACAACTTCGGGTCACTTCTCGTAGGTGACACCAACCAAATTACAAAGTTTCGTATTTTTTGGAGGTCGTTTGGAGGGTTTTCTAACCTACCCGCACTTAGAAAATTCTAAGTCTAAAACTTGTAATGCGAGGAAGTTGAGAAAATCGCGCAAACGGCACCTGAAAATTATAAATCTTTACGACTAGGTCGGATTCACGTAGGGCAAGCCACCCGAACTTGTAGAAGCGAGTTTCGACTCACGGTTCGGGAGATACGGCCGTGTACCGGCTTTAGTTGTTTTTTTTAAACCAAAACCGATACGCGGCCGTATCTCTCGGACCGTGAGTCGAAATTCACTTCTACAACTTCGGGTCACTTCTCGTAGGTGACACCAACCAAATCGCAAAGTTTCGTATTTTTGGGAGGCCGTTTGGAGGTTTTTCTAATCTACCCGCACTTAGAAAATTCTAAGTCCAACACTTATAATGCGAGGAAGTTGAGAAAACCGCACAAACGGCATCCGAAAATTTTAAAACTTTCGGAATTGGTCGGGTTCACGTAGGGAAAGCCACCCGAACTTGTAGAAGCGAGTTTCGACTCACGGTTTGCGAGATACGACCGTATACCGCTTTATAATAGTTTTTTTCAACCGTAAGCAGTACGCGGCCGTATCTCTCGAACCGTGAGTCGAAATTCACTTCTACAAGTTGGTTTGGCTTATCGTAGGTGACACCAACCAACTCGCACGGTTTCGTATTTTTTGGAGGTCGTTTGAAGGGTTTTCTAATCTACCCGCACTTAGAAAATTCTAAGTCTAAAACTTGTAGTGCGGGAAAGTTGAGAAAACCGCGCAAACGGCACCCGAAAATTATAAATCTTTTCGACTAGGTCGGATTCACGTAGGGCAAGCCACCCGAACTTGTAGAAGCGAGTTTCGACTCACGGTTCGGGAGAGACGGCCGTGTACCGGCTTTAGTTGTTTTTTTTCAAACCAAAACCGATACGCGGCCGTATCTCTCGGACCGTGAGTCGAAATTCACTTCTACAACTTCGGGTCACTTCTCGTAGGTGACACCAACCAAATCGCAAAGTTTCGTATTTTTTGGAGGCCGTTTGCAGGGTTTTCTAATCTACCCGCACTTAGAAAATTCTAAGTCCAAAACTTATAATGCGAGGAAGTTGAGAAAACCGCACAAACGGCATCCGAAAATTTTAAAACTTTCGGAGTTGGTCGAGTGCACGTAGGGCAAGCCCCCATAACTTGTAGAAGCGAGTTTCGACTCACGGTTTGCGAGATACGGCCGTCTACCGCTTTACTCGTTTTTTTCCCAACCGTAAGCAGTACGCGGCCGTATCTCTCGAACCGTGAGTCGAAACTCACTTCTACAAGTTGGTTTGGCTTATCGTAGGTGACACCAACCAACTCGCACGGTTTCGTATTTTTTGGAGGTCGTTTGAAGGGTTTTCTAATCTAATCTAACCGCACTTACAAAATTCTAAGTCGAAAAACTATCATGCGAAGAAGTTGAGCAAAACCACACAAACGGCCTCCAAAAAATATGAAACTTTCTGACTTGGTCGAATTCATGTACGGCAAGCCACCCGAACTTGTAGAAGCGAGTTTCGAGTCACGGTTTGCGATATACGGCCGTGCACCGCTATACTTGTTTTTTTCCAACCCAAAGCGATACGCGGCCGTATCTCTCGAACCGTGAGTCGAAACTCGCTTCTACAAGTTGGTGTGGCTTGTACTACGTGAGACGAACCTACTCGGAAAGTTTCGTATTTTTTTACGGTCGTTCGCAGGGTTTTCAACCATAACCGCACTGAAAATTCTAACTAATTTCCTATAAACAATTCTAATTCTACAAGATACTAATGCAAGAAACATAATTCGGCAATTGAATATACTTGAGGTCAACCCGATTCTACATCTAAAATCTACTAACGCATTTTAAATTTTTTCCCAATTTCTAAATAAATTACTACACACGAATTCAACAAAAAAAATACAAATGTAGATTATTGGGTTCAAGAAATAGTGTATACCTTACGGAATAGGTCCAAATCAAGCCAAGCAATCGGTTTTCGAAGAGAACTACGGTTCCGATTTCGTATCTAGGGTTCCGAAGAGGGGAAGAGAAGCTAGTGTTTCGATCATCGGAGTTAGAGGGTTTCAATCTTCGGAGTTGGGAGAGAAGAGGGAGTTCTAGGGTTTCGATCGTCGGAGCTAGGTTTTTTTAGGGTTTTTTTCTTTTTTCCGTCGTTTGGGTTTGTTTTCGTCGAGGAAAGAAGAAGGGAGCGGAAGAAGAAGACGAACTGTATGTCGACGAAAATGAAAAAATATAGCCTTAACCCATTATTCCCAAGAACGGGTTAAGGCCATCTTTTTTAATAAAATTTTGCCTTAACCCGTTCTTGACAACGACGGGTTAAGGCAAGATTTTATGAAAAAAAATCTGGACCGTTGGATCTTCGATCCAACGGTCCAGATCGAAGTTCGCATGGGTCCGTGCGAACCGACCCGTTTCGGCCCCGTTTGCAACCGAACAACACCCTATATATATATATATATATATATATATATATATATATATATATATATATATATATATATCTGTGTGTGTAGATCTATATGTAGTATATGCACATGAAGATGCAAGTGATGTTGTTTGAATTTGGCCTGTTGTTGCTTGGCGGAATAGAAATTTTCGGGAGTTTTATTGCGCGTGAAATTCGAGGAGGCGAAGCGGAGTTTCTAGGAGCTCTCACTCTAGGAGTGCAAATTGCAAGAAAACAATATTTCTGGGGTGGGTGATCTTTTATACTTTCTGATTTTTTTTTTTTTGAGGAAAAGGTGGAATAATGCCACCCTGTTTCATTAATAAGTGATTAATAAACAACCCCGAAGTCCCGGGAAAGTACAAGTGCAGTGCAGGAAATAAAACATAACCCCCAACAAAGCCCTGGGGGGTGGGCTACATCATCCAGCCTAAAGGCAACCAAAATACAGAAACAAAGTACAAGGCCTGATACAAAAAATGTAATAGTGAGGCGAGAGTCCACTCATCAGTCTAGAGTTGGCCCGATCTCTATCTCCTCGTCATCAAAATCATCCACCTGGAATACCCTTGCAATCCTCCCTCTTGCTCCTGAAGCAGCAGCTGTAGCCCAAAAGGAAATTAGATGCATGATATGAGTAAGATTACTAGAAATAGAATTACATGAAGCACGGAAATAAAAATTGTTCCTATCTAGCCATAATACCCATGTGGTTGCCGCAATGGCAATAAACCATGCATCTTTCATATCGCGACGGGATGTTGCAAATCTGGAACCGACCCACAGTTCCACATAGTCTCTTGGAAAGTCACTTGTTCCTAGTGCTCTCAGCACTTCTGTCATGATGGCCTTGCTTCTGGTGCAGTGAAGAAACAGATGATTCAGATCTTCCACGTGTACGTTGCAGAACCCGCAATTGGTCGCAATGTGAGGTTGTCTCTTGGCCAGGTTCTCTCTAGTGAGTATGGCATTGTTTAGCACAAGCCAGAGGAATACTCTAATCTTCAGAGGAGCTTTAGTCTTCCAAAGTACCGCTGCCCAGCTGGGCCTGCATCCTCGGTAGTGAATTCGGTGGTAGAGTGATCTAACCGAGAACACTCCTTTGTTCTCGAGACCCCACCGCATGTGATCTGGGCCTTGGGCACAAATCACCCCAGATTGGACAATGCGCGTTTGTATATCCTGCAGTTGCTGTAGCAAACTTGGAGAAAGAGTTCCTTGGAACGACGGTTTCCAAGTCCCTCTTTTCCATGTTTCCGCTACCGAGACATTCGGTCGGTTCGTTCTAGCAAACAACTCAGGGAAGTCTTCCTTAAGAGTATGAGGACCGCACCACCTGTCCCACCAAAATCTGGTTGTTCGACCATTGCCGATGACAGACGAAGTTGCTGAGTTGAACGGTCCGCTGGCTTTAGCAACACCTTTCCAGAAGCGGGAGACTTTGGATCCTACGCGAAAGCCTAAGTTTCTTGTCCCTTTCCCTCGGAGGTAAGGTTGGATAAAGTCCTGCCATCCTTCCCCGCCGTGATGAAACACTTCCCACCACCACTTTCCCAGGAGTGCCAAATTCATATCTCTGAGGTCAATGATTCCTAGCCCTCCGTGCCTCTTTTTCATGCAAGCGATATTCCATTTAATAAGGTGGTAGCCACCCTTATTTGCGTCTGCACCTTTCCATAGGAATCTTTTCCTGATACGGTCAATCCTTTGGATCACCCACTTTGGGAGTTCAAAAAAGGACATGTAGTAAATGGGCAGATTGGATAACACAGAGTTGATGAGTACCACTCTGCCCCCAAGAGAGAGTGATTTGCCTTTCCAACCGGACAGTCGGTCCTCCACCCTGTCGATAATAGGCAACCAGTCTGCTTTAGTGAGCCTCCCTGGACGGAGCGGGAGCCCTAGATATTTGATTAGGAATTGTTCTATCGCACAGTTTAGAATGGTGGCATGCTCCCGAGTTTCAGCTTCTGAAAATGAGATAGGAATCAGCGCACTCTTGTGGAAGTTAATTCTAAGGCCTGACCAGGCCTCGAAGCAGTAAAGGACCCCTTTAAAGCAAGTAGTTTCTGTTCTGGACCCATTTCCGAACATTAGGGTGTCGTCGGCATATTGAAGGATCGTGCATCCCTGATTAGCAGTGCTGCTGGCCACAGGTGATATCCACCCTTTTCTCTGACAGTTTTCTAGCGTACCTCTGAGCACATCTGCTACAATAGTAAATAGAAGTGGGGACAACGGGTCTCCCTGACGGAGTCCCTTCTTGCACGGGAACGATGGACCGGCCCTTCCATTCACTGAAATTGCCGTTTTGCTAGAATGTAAACATTGTTTGATCCATCTAATCCATTTGTCCCCAAAGCCTCTCCCCTTGAGAGCCTCTAGCAAACATTCCCAGTCCACAGAGTCGTATGCCTTCTCAAAATCCAGCTTGAGGAGGAAGTTCTTGGAGTTGCTCTTGTGGCAGTGGTGAATAACTTGTTCAGCAGTAGCCACGCAATCCAGGATACATCTGCCCTTAATGAATTCCGTCTGTGTTCTACTGATAAGACTGTCCATAATGCCACCCAAGCGGATAGCTAGGACCTTAGTGATGATCTTAGCCGAGCAGTTTATCAGGCTAATTGGCCTAAAATCCCCAGCACACTTGGATTCCTCCCGTTTGGGGATCAACACAACTTCTGCAAAGTTGAACATCTCCAACCTCAGGTTATTGTGAAAAAAATCCATCATAACATCCATAAATTCTTCCTTAATTTCTTCCCAGAACACCTGGAAGAACAACATAGGAAAACCATCTGGCCCAGGCGACTTGTCAGCTCCCATCTGGTCAATGGCCGTTTTGACCTCTGACTCCATGAAGGGTTCCTCCAAGGAGGAAACATTTTGACCTGGAGCAATCTGAAACTCTCGCCAAAAGTCCTCACCCATAGGGATCCTAAAGTCATTCTTCTTCCCAAATAGACCCTTATAGAAAGACTGGAAGGTAGAGGAAATCACCTTATCATCCTGCGATGTTCCTGTGTCTGTCTGAATAGATAGGATAAGATTGGATCTCCTTCTAGCACTAGCAACCCGATGGAAGTAGGCCGTATTCGCGTCTCCCTCTTTGAGCCACGAAATCCTGGACCTTTGTTGCCATTTGATCTCTTCTAGTCTATACAGATTGGCAATGTTATCACGTAGTTCTAATAGCCTGTTTCGCTCTATCTGCGAAAGAACTCTAGTTTCTTCCACCCTCTCAAGCACATCAATTTCTTCCAAGTAGGACTCTTTATCACGCCAGATGTTCGAGAATCTAGATCGATTCCATCTACAGAGCCTCCTTCTAAGTCTACGAATTTTCCCACACCATCGAGATGCCGCGTCCCTGCCGGCCAATGGTAGTGCCCAGTTCTCCATAACCATATGGTGGAATCCCTGGATTTTCAGCCAGGCCTTCTCAAATCTGAATTTCTTGGGCTTGTGAGCCCCCCGATTCCCCACATCGAGTAGGATCGGGGTGTGATCTGAAGTTGGTCTAGGGATCGTTCTGGCCGATGCGAGAGGGAATAGCGCTTCCCAATCCATAGAGACTAGAATCCTGTCCAGCTTAGCCATAACCGGAACCGCTTGCAGATTAGACCAGGTAAAAAGTCTATCATTGACTGGGATATCAATCAGTTCAAGTTCCGTGATGACTCTATTGAATTCCTCTCGGTGCCTGTCGCTAGCGCCTCTTCCCTTGTGCTCAAAAGCAAATCTAGTAATGTTGAAATCCCCCCCTACGATCCAAGGTCCCGACCAGCGCTGACGGATGTCGGCTAATTCTAGCCAGAAGGCCTCTCTGTCCGTGGCCACGTTCGGCCCGTAGACAACAGTCACCGTTTGCATCCAATCATCGGAACGTCGCTTAAGACGGGCAGTCAAAGAGAACGTTCCACTATACTGCTCTTCACAAGAAAGAAGATCAGAATTAAACCCAATAGCAATCCCCCCTGAGGCACCGGCAGAGGGGCGTAACAACCACTCCTTGATTCTGCTACCACCAACTCTTTTGAGTTTGAGCCCATGCTGGAGTTTGGTCTCCTGCAGTCCTACTATATCTGCCTTGGAATTGCTAATGACATCCCGCACCATACCCCTCTTACCTCTATCCCCCAATCCCCTGACATTCCAAAAAAGTGTATTCATTGGGAGGAATGGGGATTGGAGATCGTTGTGGAGGGCGTAGGGCCGGCTACATCCTCGAGAATGATAGTCGGCCCTGCGCCGTCTCTGGAAGCGTTATCTCCAGAGGTCCTAGAGTTGGGTCCTAGCTCCTTAAGATTATTAGAGTAAGTTCTCTCTGTTTCCCAACCCCTCAATTTGTTAAGAAGTAACGCGTTACGTTCTTTGTCAAAAACATCCAAACCGCATGTGACAGCTAATAGAAAAACCTCAGAGTCCGACATGAAATTTAAAATATTGGCAAGAAAAAGTTTTGTACCTCCATCGACGTTTTTAGCCGCTTTGTTGGACGCTGCTCTCTCCAGAAAATCATCCAAGGACTCCGCATGAGCCCTCTTAGGCGACCTCTGTACTCTGATACCCACCGCCCTGGTAGACGAACCAATACTGACTCCTGGAGCCGACTCTGGTATAGTAGACAGAACCAACTCTGGAGAGATTTCCCTTTGAGTGTCTGCAATAAAATCGAAATCTTCTGAATCCTCGTCTGAGACCGAGAAGTCAACTTCCAGGTTCAGGCACCCTTCTTGGTCCTCTTCACAATCAGCATGTTGACTGTGGCACAAAACATCGTCCTGGCTCACAGTGGTCTCCTCATTGAGCCCAGAGTCCGCCATCGAGTATCCAAGAGTAGATGCAATAACTTTGTTGGTCCCCACATTGGGCCCACACTCAGATTGCTTAAGGATCGTTGAAATACCACTGTCGAGAGGAACGGAACGGACCTTAGTGGGCCCCTCTATGGGCCCAGCCAAAATAGTCTCAACACAATAAATTCCACCACGTTCCTTAAAAGTGCTGGATCCATTTACCCCGCGGTGCACCACACCGCCATCACCATTTAACACGCGGTGCAGCACACCGCGCGGCTCAACAAACGAAGCGACAGCTTTGCAGACACCAGCTGCCGCCTCACAAACTCTGCCACGTGGCGATAGACCATTGGGGGATGGAACGGTGGAGACAGTCTGTTCTTTACCCATTGTGGAGCACGCCTTGTTCGAAATCAAAAGCTCCATTCCATATTTCTCACAATCCAGATCTAGCTCACCACCGGAGTTGCCTTTTTCCCCACTCCTGGGCATGCTCCGATCAAAGCCAACACCGCCCCCTCCTCTAAGCCCACCACGCTCTCCGCTCTGAGAGTGCTCAGAGCCCCTGCCATCTCTTTCCCCACTAAAGCCTCACTTCTCTGCCTTTCCGTATTCAAAGAAGTGTCTTTTTGCCCCAGAGGTGCTTTCCACACTGACTCCACCCACTCCTTTGTCGATAGCGGCTTCTCTTTTGGCTGTCTCTCAGAGCTGTGAAGATGACAGCCAGATCTGGGCTTTGCAGACCCAGTTTCTCTGTCCCTCTTCGGCGCCTGTCCCTCCTCAGGGATCGACAGTGCTTTACAGCTCTGGAGCACTCCGACAGGGTTGCTTTTACACTGAAAAGCCTTAGATGCCTTCGAAGTCGTTGACTGAGCTGGATCTAGGACGGAGGTGACCTGGCCGTAGGATCCTTTGACAAGGCGTCGCCGCCTATCATCGGCGTCCCTCCCAGCCTCCCCCTCTTCTGAACCCACTCCAGTTGCCTCTTTGAGGGCCTCTGCAGCTCTCGCCGCCTCAATCACCTCTCGGTGCGCCCTCTCGACCTCGTGTGAGCCGTCAATAGTTAGATCCCAAGCTGGCTCCGCCACTTGTTTGTAGC
Organism: Hemerocallis citrina; assembly: GCA_017893485.1. Classification (NCBI taxonomy): domain Eukaryota; kingdom Viridiplantae; phylum Streptophyta; class Magnoliopsida; order Asparagales; family Asphodelaceae; genus Hemerocallis; species Hemerocallis citrina. Next base: position 174,024 of record JACEHZ010000576.1, read on the forward strand.
TCCTCCCGTCTCTGAGAAAGGATCGGGTAGTAGGGGTCGTGGTGGTGGACTGATCCGCGCATTTGTCGAGGACAAATCGAATGAGATAGGCTTCCTCGTAAGAGAAGACCTTCGCGAACCTCGGCATCAAGGTGATGTCTCTGCTCCTAATCAAGACCCTCGCCGAAACAATTTCCGACCGCCTCACCGTTTTCTCATCAATTTCCTCAATGGTACCGAATTCCGAAATCATCTCTTGTAACGCCTCTTTTTTTCAAAAGTGTAAAGGGACATTATGGATCCACACCCAATATCTCGAGCCTTGTGGTTTTTCGGCACCAAAACCGGTTGTCCAAGCTTCGAACTCCAATTTGAAATGCCCGAAGTTGAAAGCTTTTTCACCGGTAATCTCTAACATTTTCTGGGTTGAGGGGAAGGAAACCAGGAACATGAGGGGGCACATTCTTTTGACTACCCAATCGCGATGCGCCTTCATCGGCCATTTCTTGCTCAAAGCACTGAGGACATGTGCTTCCGATGGTCTACCCGCCTTGACCCGCGCGACCGCACACCACAACTTGAGCCAATGATCCTCCGCTTTAATGATGTTAAGACTGTTAGTAAGCCGGATCGTTGCCGGAGTGTCCGGCGATCTGCCCCTGCAAACTCTCCTAGCTTCATCCTCATTGGAGGCGGCCACCATTGTGCAATTGTACGAAAAGTGACCCCACTTTAAGCACCGCAGACAGCGAACATCTTTGGTACACTCCGTACAGAAGTGACCAAGCTCGCCGCAGTTAAAACACGGTACCGGCTTTCGCTTCCCCTTTCTCAGTGGTTTTTTGAGATTTTTTGGAGATGTCGGAGGTGACTTGGAGCTTCTTTTTCTCTTGTTCACAACCTCCTGCCACTGCTTAGCAACTGGCCCAACAGGCGGTAGACGGTCGGTCTCCCCTGAGTCCGCATTGGGTCCCCTTCTTTGGGCCCCGATGTCTTTGGACCTAGGTTGATCGACCGTCAGCCCCCTTGGCGACAGTTGGTGTGATTTGTGAAGGTGTGTGGGATCAACGGTGATAGGTGATAATGGGGAGGTCTCTGTTGTAGTAGGATTGGACAGCATGGTAGCATTATCGGGTCTTGGCGAGGAGGACGCTAAACCCTGATGATGATGAGTAGGGCGATGATGTTGTAATGAGCCCCTAAGATGTGCTCCCTGGATTGTGCTTGGATGACGGTAGTTTGTGTGATACCGGTCACTCCTTTCTCTATAATTTTCTTGGTAGCTCCTGCTGTAATTGGTTTGGTATCCAACTTTGCTGTTGCGGTCATGGACGGGACGCCGGCTCTCAGTCGGTGGACTCCTTCGCCTAGAGTGGGCTGGAGGGGGACCCCTTCTTTGGGCCCTCCCGTCCATTTGCCGCTCAGACGATGGGCGATGATGATCAGAGCCCTTACCCTCTCGCTTTGGTAGCGCATCTCGATGTGCCCGCGGCGGGGAAGGAGCTTGCCTGAGCCCAGAGGATACCCCCTCCGATACCAAATGAGCCTGCGAGTCTAGAGGAATTTGGATATGGTTTTGGTTATGGTTTTGGTTTTGAGTCGGCAAATGTGGTGGATCAGTGGGTTTTTGAGGAGCAGTAACTTCGCAGTAGGGGGGATGGTGGGGGGTGGTGGGGGGGTGGAGGACCCAACGGAGTGGGGCAGACCCTGACACTGGGTTCGCACCCACTCATTTCCAACTCTGTGATCAACATCAGATGCTCAAAAGGGTGGCAATGGTGGCAATGGAAGGGTAAGAGGGGTGCGAATGATGACTGAGTTGTAGAGGGGGGGGGGGGAAGCAGTACTGGGGGAAGGTCGGAGAATACGGGGGAGGGTGAGTGCCGTCAGACGGCTAGTGCTAAGGGAGAATAGACGAGGGAGGGGGAGGGGGAGGGGAAGTGTTAGATAGCATTGCCGATCCTCCTTCTTGATCCGTTCCTAGAGTATTGTTGGGGCGTGGTGTCGTTTGTTTAACATATATACTTTCTGATTTATTAAGTAGTTGCATGTGTAGGTACACTAAAATTTAAATTGCTAATGTAGAATTGTTAATTTGCTCTCATGATTTGTGATATGTGTAATAGAGAAACTCTAACATTTTGAGTTAATTGCATGTTAATTAAAATATATTTGAGAAATTAAAGATTAGAAATTTCGTAAATTAGCATGTGAATTGTTCATTTGTGTTCACTTTAGAAGAGTAGATATTTTTATATAATACGAATTCAATTTACCATGAGAAAAATTGTCTTATTGCTAATGGACATGAAAAAGTATATATATTGAAGTAAAATTGACATTTTCACAAATTGTAGCGAAAATTGAGTTACTCTTCACGCGGTAGAAATTTTCATTGCATGAACTTATTGTTGCCTTAGAATTTAGTATTTTGTTCTCTGATTATTTTAGAGTGCATGGGTTGACTGTAATTAATCCATGGAATCGTAAAATTGAATGCGTGTATTTTTTTTAAAAAGAAATGGAACAGTCGAGGGTAAATAGTTGGGGATGTAAACTCCCTATAGGTTGTGATCTGAGCAATAGCTCAGTGGGTAGGCGTTCGGCTGCCTCTTTGTCAGCATGGGTTCGAGTGTATTGGTGTCGTTGAGTTGGCTTTCAGAAAATTTTTCTTTAACAAAATGAATAGGCAGAGTTTGGGTATTTAAAACCCATTGTGTACTTCACCCACGTGGGCGCACTTGGCCCTTTGGCTTGGGCGTTGGGCTTTCTTCTTACGGGTTCTGGGTTCGATCTATGGGGGAGGCTCTGACTTAATTCTAAAACCATTTTTATGTGTGTTTAATGTGTTGAAGGCTCTGACTTAGTTCTAAAAATATTTAATCAAGTGTGTTTAAGGTGTTGAAGGCTCTGACTTTAATTCTAAAACTCTTTTATTTTTTTATGTATGTCTCATTGGATATTTTTGAGAGTATTGGGAGTGTGAGAAGAACATAATTAAAAGCGAAATTGATAAATTGATGATTTTGAAAATTTATTCAAGAGTATGACCTCGAGTATAAGAAGATTAAATTTTGGGCAATGCAATTGACTTTCTCCTAAATGAGATTCTATGATTTTTTTTTAATGTTGAGTAAGAAATATTTGATATGAGCTTAATTGGCTAATGAAATTTAAATTGATGAATCTATCTTCATGAAAAGAATTATTGCTTACTTCTGAATTGTAAATGAATAAATGAATCATGAGTAATGCTAAGATAAGACATGGATCAAATTGTGAATAAGTGAATTTCATGAGATTGATTAAGTTGAAGATATGAATATAACGAAGATTAATACATGATTATTGAAGGGTATGAATACCCATGGATTCTTGTACGAAAGGTTGTGATGTAGAGTTTAGTAAGACCCCGGGTACCAGCATTGTTGACTTGAGTTATATTTTTGAGATATGGCCATGGAGCTATCTCGGTATTTGTAAGTCTGGTAGGGGGTAAGACTAACTCTAGATATGGTAATTTATTCATGTCTTGAACTTAAGAACTAGGCACCTAAGTGAAGATGTTGTAAAACTTGGGCAAACGTAAGTGGGGCACTCTATATAGTCGGGCGGTGTACTCCGGGACTATAGATCCAGTCGGACGGTGTACTCCGGGACTGAGGTTGCTTCGATGGAGATGAGCTTTTATTTTAAATTCGGAACTATGCGTAGTCGGGGGGATAGTTTGCCGTACTCCAGTATATATACGTATACCGGGGCTAGAGGGGCACTTGCGGGAGGTTCGCACGACGAGGAGTCTGTATAATAGTCGGACGGTGTACTTCGGGACTGGGATCCGTACTCATGGAATGTCTAAACCATGTTTTTATTACTGGATAGTTTATCATGGCGAGGGATCGAACCCTTACAATGTGGAGTACGTAGGTGCTTGCCCTCGGACCTATGTAGTATGGGATGCATAGAATCCGAACAAATATACATTAGTGTCATCTTAGTATAAAATATCTGTATTAGGCATTAAGGCATCGCATAAACTTATATGTTTAGTGTAGTCACATTTAACATTTTATTTGCATTCAAATTTGTGATTTGTGAAAGTATTGAGATCATTATATTTCCGGCATAGAGAGGATGACCGTGTATAACATTTTCGTCGGTTGTAAGCAACTGACGTGCCCACATGTTATTATGCAGGAATTGGATTTCTCATGAAGAAGTAAAGTTGATATGATTCTGTTACATGTTAAAGATATTGCAAGTTGTATATTATTTTTATTGTTGTAATTCATTTTATTTTCCGCTGTGTAAAAAATTGTAAAGAACTTTGATGTATGATAAAAAGTTTAAATTTCCTTATAAAATTGTATGAAGTGAAGTGTAAAGATCTTGTGGAATCTCAAATTCGGTCTTATTTGGAATTCGGGGCATTACACTCTACATCCATCTGGTATGACAAAGGTATATTAGAGGGTCTCCATATGTCAGAATGAACAAGTTGAAATTGATGGGTGGTTTGAGAAGTACTTTTGTTATTAAAAGGGAGTGCTATGTGCTTGGCCAAATGACAATCCTGACAATCAGAAAAATGTGTAAAAGAAAGAAGACTAATGGCACTACTACGGGCTAAAGTCCCGAGTCAAGACTCATTAACATGACCTAAATGTTTGTGCTACAGATCAGCATCAGATGACACAACACCAGCAAAATTAGGATGATATTTATGTGCATGTTGAAATTTTAGATGATATTGACGACCATGTCGACTAGCATGCCCAAACTCCTAACCAGTGCGTGAATAGATAATAGAGCGACGTAAAGAATCAAATTTGACGACAAGACCACTATCGCACAACACACTAATAAAAATAAGGTTCATGGATAAATGGGGAGCATAAAGAACATATGATATTGTGAAAGTGGGAGAACTAATAGACCCTGAGTGTGTCGTGAAAAATTGTGAGTCATCGGCTATGTGGAGGGATAAAGAGTGTGAGATCAGTGCAGTGCTAGTGGTGAGCAGCGTATAATTACTAGTAAGATGATGTGTGCACCAGAATCTAAAATCAAAGAAGAATTCATACCGGGAGTAACAGAGAATGCAGGGGCAGAGGACCAGTAGTGACAGACTGACCCAAGAAATGGATTTCCAGCTGAGCAAGGCGATGCTGAAGACTGGCCCAATTAGCAGGAGATGGCAAGATTGGAGTAACGGTCATGTCAGAAGATGTAAGGGAAGAAGTACTGCAAGGAGGAATGAGACTGATGTTGTTATGGCATGGATCGCAATGAGAACGGAGATATTACTGGTTTCAGGATCGAGATAAAGAACTGGATGGTGCTACCGATGTCAGAAAAAGGGGTGGAGCAGGCTTAGGGATGATGCTAAGAGAAAGGAGGAGGCTGAAATTAGGATGATGGTGGCACTGCTACTGTCTGAATCTGGATGGGGATCGAGATGTGAGGGAGAGTGAAGAGAAAGATGTAGCAATGGGAAAGTCGGTTGTAACGCCCCGTACTCAACTCGTACGGACAAAATTAACTAAATTCTAACAACTACCCACCACAGGCTGCTTCAAAAGAGTGTCCGGACGGTTGGTGTTCCTTTATCATTGGCTCCTAATTTAACCACTCATTTACCTCTTGACTTCAACGATGTGGGACATTAATCCCAAGCACACCTCCACGTCATCCACCATGGTAGCCCACTTTCTTCCTTCTGATTTCATGCATTTTTTTCTTTTTCTCAATATTAATGCCATAGCCCCATAGGCTCCTCCCATTAATCCATTTAATCCAAGCCCATAGAAATCTTTATAGGCCATTCTAATACTCCATATATTTTCTTTTATTATTTCTCACAAATCTGGGATGTTACATCGGTGGAGACGGGAAGATACTGGTGAAACTTGGGTTCCATTGGAGAAGTTCTAGTACCTATAATTTTTTTTAAATTTTTTTACTATGACAACGAACAGCGGCTATCGGCAGTGGCAACGACAATCAGCAGTCGGCAGCAATAGACAAGCAAGAGGAAGGAGAGGTAGGGCGAGGGTTAGGGTTAGGGTAGGGTAGAGTTAAGGTTTTCGGGTTTGGATTTGGTTTTTTTGGGGATGTGGTTTTGGGCGTGGATTTTTTTTTGGGGGGGGGGGCAAAAACGGGTCGGGTTTCGGGTATGGATGTGATTCGGTTTGGGTTTTTGATTGCGATGAAGTAGAATAGAGAGAAGTATGGTTTTTGAGTTAAGGGGTTGCGGTTAGGGTTTGGGCTAGGAGTAGGAGATGCAGCAAAGGGGCAGCTAGGTAGAGAAATGGCGAGTATGAGGGTGCCGATGGTGTTGTTGTTGCCGTTGCTATTGCTGAGAGTGGTGTTGTTGCCGTTGATGGTGGTCGGGGGTTGGAGTATGGTGGTCATTGTCGATGTGTTGCTGATGATGATTATTGTGATTATGAGTCAGAGTAGGGTAGTCATTGCCGATGTTGTTGCTGATGATGATGTTGATGATGGTTGTTGTGATGGGTTGTATGTTGTTAGCCAATGAAGAAGACTGGGGACTAGAGTATTTAGGTTTAGGTATTTGGGATAAAGCATTTAGTTTTAGGGATTAAAAATGGAAAGGGATTACCGCTCTGATACCATGTTAAGGTTAACGGAGAGATTGAGAAAAGATTATTCAATTTTATTATAACTGAGTCCAATATCTCCTATATGTATGAGGGAACCAAATACTAAACTAATACTTAATCTGACATGAGACTAAACATAATATCTAACAATTGCTAATTTTTATGTTTTAACTTGTAAGGTTTCATTAACTATTGATGGTTGGACAGGTTATAGCGATGTTCCAATGATGTGTGTAACTTATCATTAGATCGATAGTGACTGGATCATTTAAAAGATGATCATATCATTTGGATATTTGATGTATCTTCATAATGGTGCAACTATCACATCACATATCATACAAGCATGCACTAATTATCATATTCGTAATAATTTTTTCTATTAGTTTTGATAATGTCTCCAACAATAATATGGCGATTTTCATATTAATTCAAGAGGTTGCTCTTCAATTGCCTGAAATAATTCATGTCAGATGTGCATGTCATACCCTTATCTTGTGTGTGAAAATACATTAAAGATAGCTAAATCATATACGATTGCAATAAGAGATTGTGTCCATTTTATAGCTCTGAGTGGACCTAATCTTCAATCATTCTAAGAATTGTGTAATCTTAAGGGATACATTTTAGGAAATTTTCTAAAGATGTTAAACATCGTTGAAATTCTACTTACGACCTACTTGTTGTTGTTACTAAATACAAATAAGTTTTAAATGAATTTTGAATTTCTAGAAGCATGGAAAACTTTCAAATGAATGATTACTCTTGATTTTTTTGCCGAAAGTTTGTTAAAATTTTTGCAACCTTTTAAGAACCCAACCCTGCAATTTTCAAAATCTTATGATTCCACATGTAATGGTATTTTTTTCTTTCCATAATTAGTATGATGACAACTTTTGAAGAAATGATGCATGAATCTTACATGGGAGAGATTGTTTCTTCCGCTTACACTAAATTTTTGAAATATTTTCATCATCTTCTTATGTTGTATCGTGCTGCTAGTGTAATAGATCCTCGTATCAAGTTAGAAGGTACGAAGAATTTGATTGAGTTGTTTTATAGTATGGTGGAAGATGATTCTTATGATCATAATGCATCTATAGTTAAATTTGAGTCTGTAATAAATAATTTATCTGATATTTATGATATAGCTTTTGCATCTACTTCCAAAACACAACATACAAGTACATCATCATCATCTTCTTCATTTAGAGGTAAGGGCATTGCATTTGAAGATACAACTGTTAATCTATTCATCCGTATTCATTCTAAAAAATCTACGACTAATGCTGTAACGCCCCGAATCCCCAAATACACTGAATTTGAGATGTTCTACAGGATCTTTCCGCTTCTTTTAGTACAATTTTACAAGAAAATTTAAACTTTTCACTTTACATTAGAGTTTACATCAATATTACATTTACATTACACAGCGGAAGTAAAATTTATAACAATGAAACAAATGTACAACAACATTGAGAAATCTTTAAGCATTTGTTCCTTTTTAATCTTTTTCATGCCATTTATCCTGCATACAAAACTGTGGGTACGTCAGTTTATTCAACCGACGATAATTATACATGGTCATCCTCTCTATGCCAGAAACAGTATAATGATTCTCATTTCTTAACAGATCACAGACTTGTTCACATATCAAATAAAGAAAAAGGGGAAATCTTAATGATGTCGTGTCGTGATTGTGCACTTAATCCTTAATGCAATTATTTAATTTACATGACACTAATGCGCACTTGTTCGGATTCTATGCATCCCATACTACATAGGTCCGAGGGCAAGCCTCTTAATCGTTCTTCATTATTGTAGAGTTCAATCCCTCGACATGACTTAATCTACTACTGTAATTACGGTGAGTATCCTAGATGATCTATGAGTACAAGCACATGCACTGGACCCTGGAGGGGAACCCCATGCCATGTCTTGACTCATCAAGCATGCATTCTGTGGCAATTCAGCCTCCTCCCTGAACACGATCCTCTTGCAGTTACCAAACATCCCACAAGCGTGGCTAAAGTCTGATCATTACTGAGTTAAGCCCACGCCATGTCTTGACTCATCAAGCATGCATTATGTGGCTCACCCACCCGCACCGTAAACTCTAGTTCTCATACTTATGTTTTCTCTCACTTTTATCACATCTCCACTATGTACTAATTATTAGAATCATGAATAAAAACCAAAGCTCTAGAGTTAGCCTCTCCACTAAACCGGACTTATTCATTTCATTCAAACATGACCAACCTTGGTCTTTTTTTTCAAATTTCATTTCATTTCATTTCATTTCCAATGTCGAGGGAGACTTAGCTACTCTTTTGTTTCAATTTCCAATTCAAAATTTCCAATTTGAGCATTTCCAACTCATGAATTCATTTCCATTACCTTAACATATTTCCTTTATCATGTTCTTAGCTTTCATATTCATTTAACTCTCAATTCAAATCGATGATTCATTTCATGTAAAATCATGCAACAACAAATAGAGTTTACCAACATCAACCATAAGGTTCACAATCTTTAACATAAACCAAATAAGGTCTCTGACATATCAAAATATTCTGGACAGTCGACTTGGAGAAAGTCCAGTCGACTTGTTCAGTCAAATCAAATTCTTCATACTGCTCAGGAGAGTCGACTGCTGCACATGGCCAGTCGGCTGCTCCGCAATTTTCCATGTTCGAAATATCATTCATGTGACAGTCGACTGTCGTTCAATCAGTCTCTATCCTGGGGTTTAATTACTGATATGGCTAAAAATGGGGTTAAATCGGAACCGTCCAGATTAGGCGTGAATCTTGAAGCTCGGGGGTAAAAAGGTGATTTCACACACAAGCGGATCCAAAGCGGGTACTGAATCTCCTTCTCGCAGATCCAATAACCCACGAATGGATCCACACCTATTGGGTACGGGTTCCGACCCGGGACGAACCCAAACCAACAAGAGACAAATTAGGATCCATGATTTGGCCAAGTCGATGGCCCTGATTTGCTCTCACCGGGAATCAAGGAAAGATTTCCTAAAACAGACTGAGGATTTTGCTCCCGGCTATTACACAGGAGATCAGACCCTTAAACAACTCCCCTGGCGACTATAAATACAACCCCTCTGCCTCCATGACCAGGTTAATCACTTTTTTACCACTTAAGCTATTTCTTAATCTCTTTTGATTACTGACAAGAGCGTCGGAGGGTGCGTCGCCGGAATCAACCCCGGTGTTTCGCACTTCCTTGCAGGTTGCGGTAGGAGCAAGAAGGCTTGAGTCAACTGTTCAGGTTTTTCTCGGACTCACAAATTCTATCTGTTTACCCCCACACCGAAATCAGCGATAACAGATTGGCACCGTCTGTGGGAACACCACACGAACAGCCTCAGCCCCTTCCTTGTCGTCCCCTCCAACCATGCCTCCAAAGAAGGTCAGATCCCGAGGGTCCAAGGGGGCCAATCCCGCCGATCTGACAGAGGAAGCCCCTGTCAATCCTATTCCACAGTCAGATCTTCCTCCACCGGCCCAGCAGGTCCCACCTCCTCATCCCAAGAAGCAACCCAACAATGGCCCTTCCGGTCATAACGGCCGGAAGCTGAAGCAGCCCCTCCATCAGGACCATGTTTCGGTTCATAACGGGTCCTCGGATTCGATGGCTTCCCATAATCCCGACCTCCGCCACACGCTCGTGAACCGCCAGAAGGATGACGACCTCCGCACCCACCTTGACGAGAGGCGGGCCCGAGAGGGAGCCTCCCGCCAGCGTCAGGGTGAGCGGTCCCCTCGTCGCCGAGACGGTAGGATCACTTCTGCTATTAATAATATTATTTTATTAATAACATAAGTAGCATGAATATCCCGATCGACTATTAATAATATTATTTTATTAACATCCGACTACTTGTTTATTTTTATATTTTCCTTTCACAATGGAGTTATCTTGTAATTAGGAATTAATTGTTAGTTAAACCTAGGGTTACAAGACATAAGAGATTAAGATTTCTTCTAGAAAACTTCTCCCCCCACATCAACCTCCCCCCCCACATAACACCTCCCCCACCTCCCCCCTCCTCCTAAGCATGGCCGGCCCCCAAAAGATGGGGGGGCTTTTATACAATTGTGTGGGTGCACAATTGAAATCTCCACCCTTCTCTCCTCCTATAAATACCCCCTTCCTTCTCCATAATCTTACTTTAGAAATATCAAAGAAAAAAAAAGAGGAAGGAAAAGAATGAGTGATCTAACTTGAGAGTTTTTAATTGTAGGTTGATAGGAGTCCTAGGAGAAAAGAAGGAAAGTAGTCTAGTCTTCCATCAAGAAAGAAACAAGGTGGGGGTTTCTCATGGTTTGTGTTATTTATTTGTTGTTTGTTTGTTTATTGAATGATGGTTTTTGATGCTCTTGTTCTTCTTACCCTCTTGTTTACCTTTCTTTTTTTGGTATGGTTATTATGTTGTATGTTGTAGTAGGAATCATCTAAAAATAATTCTTTTGTTTGTTGTTGTATGATAAAAAGTAAACTACTTGGACTAAAAGAATACATGCACATAAACTCTTTGCATACAACCATGTAAGGTTGTAGGACTTGAATGTGAGACCATACATAAGGCATATGAATATTGTTTACAACCATGTAAGGTTGTAGGACCTATGATTGAACCTTGGACTAAAAGAGAACATATGTTGATTAAACCTAAAAATAAAGTGTTCTTATTTGTTGTATTATTGTTTAGTTTTAATCTTAAAGTATGAAAAAGAAACTAACTAAATCACTAGTTGTAGAATAAATAAATAAAAAGATCTTTTCTTTTCTAAACACTAGTTGTAAAAAGATTAAAAAGATTTCTTTTATGTCCACTAGTAAGAAACTTATGTTAATAAAGATTTCTTTTTGTAGTAGATGTTTATGCTAAATTTTAGTTGATACTTATAGTAGTAGTAGTAGATATATATGTTTCTAATAAAGTTATAATAGTAGTAGATATGTATGCTTCTATTAAAATAGCAATAGTAGATGTATGTTTCCATGAAAGTAGTAATAGTAGATGAACTATATCATATTTAGGGATAATATTCATGCTACTTATGTTGTAGGACCACTTCTAAAAATATTTAGAAGTCATATTCATGCTACTAATGTTGTAGGATCATTTCTAAAAATAATTAGAAGCCTTATTCATGCTACTTATGTTGTAGGATCGCTTCTAAAAATATTTAGGAGTCATATTCATGCTACTAATGTTGTAGGATCAATTCTAAAAATGATTAGAAGCCTTATTCATGCTACTAATGTTGTAGGATCACTTCTAAAAATATTTAGAAGCCTTATTCATGCTACTTATGTTGTAGGATCACTTCTAAAAATATTTAGGAGTCATATTCATGCTACTAATGTTGTAGGATCAATTCTAAAAATGATTAGAAGCCTTATTCATGCTACTAACGTTGTAGGATCATTTCTAAAAATATTAGAAGTCATATTCATGCTTTACATGTTGTAGGATCACTTCTAAAAATATTAGAAGTCATATTCATGCTTTACATGTTGTAGGATCACTTCTAAAAATATTAGAAGTCACATTCATGCTTTACATGTTGTAGGATCACTTCTAAAAATATTAGAAGTCATATTCATGCTTTACATGTTGTAGGATCACTTCTAAAAATATTAGAAGTCATATTCATGCTTTACATGTTGTAGGATCACTTCTAAAAATATTAGAAGTCATATTCAAGCTTTACATGTTGTAGGATCACTTCTAAAAATATTAGAAGTCACATTCATGATTTACATGTTGTAGGATCACTTCTAAAAATATTAGAAGTCATATTCATGCTTTACATGTTGTAGGATCACTTCTAAAAATATTAGAAGTCATATTCATGCTTTACATGTTGTAGGATTTATTCTAAAAATATCTATCATATTAGGAATGATATATATGCTTAGAATGATTGTTGGAATGATGTAAAATTACTTACCATATTTTAGGGATGATGTAGAAGTATATGTACATGCTTGAGAATGTTGTATGTTCATACTAGTGATGTGTATACATGCTTGAGAATGTTATATGTTCATACTAGTTATATATGTATCCATGCTTGGGATCGCTACAAGTGCATGCTAAAACACATTCACAATCAAGAGCGTTATAAGTTGATGGTTATGTCATATATACCATGTTTTAGTGGTGGTAGGTTGATGCTTGCAATTGCATACCATGATCGAATTGCCATAGGATAAGCAATAAGAAAGAGCCATGTGGAAATTGTAGGAATAACTACCTTGTTGTAGTTAGTGTTAGTATGGAGCCATAGCATATGAGCACCCTTCATTCATAGCAATAAGGGTTGAGAAGTGCTAGTAGTTGTAGCTTGAGAAAAAGCTAGTTTAGGGTCTTCAAGTACCCTAAGGGTCATCGACCATCAAGACCACATCCTACCCCCTTAGAGTAAAATGGATAGATCCCACCTCGGGCGTCGACGGATCTTAACCAATGTAGGTTGACCGTGGGCCGAGAGTGTTGGTAGAATCCAAGTTAGGGGTAGGAATGAGTGAGAGAAATATTATTATTAGAGTCTTGGATCGAGGGACCACGAGTTGGACCATGATTGGAAACTATGCAAGATTGCATAGAAATAATAACCTCATTAGGATAGTGACTTATAAAATCATCCCTTAACCTTTTGCCCGAAAGAAGGGGAGTTGGTAGTAGGGTGCACCGTACGACCAAACCTTTCTTTAGGGCCGATCCTAGGTGGTGTTACTGGGTTGTACCTTCCCGTCAAAGGGATACGTATGGTGCCGTCTCACAAGTTGAAGACACGGGTTGCGTATCTCGCGCTGTTAATTCCTGAAATACCGTGGCTGGGGTGCCACAGGATGCATGGTGCAGTCCTGCGCTTGCTAGACCCCAGAGAGTGCCACAGGGTAGGCTTTGCGCTACCCTGCGCTTGCGAAACTCTATGGTTTGATTTTGGAACGATGCCCGATATACTGGGATCGAGTGAGGTCCGGCATGCCGGGTAGTAGTAGAAAACGGAGACAACATAAGCAGATTGCATAAGGGGACTTGACCCCTTCTGCAACCTCACAGAGTCATGGAGTATTGTCAGGAACAGGTTGTGTACAATTAGAATTCATAACGCGGGTTCAATCCCGATATGTGGAGAAACAGCTTGAGATGGAGTCGCATGTAGTATGGGCTGCATGTTGCTTTCGGAGACTTGCTGGCATTAGAGTATGAGCATCCTGGTTAGTTGACATGGCATTAGGATATGAGCATCCTGGTTTAGTTGACATGGCATTAGGATATGAGCATCCTGGTTTAGTTGACATGGCATTAGAATATGAGTATCCTAGTTTAGTTGACAGTGTATTAGTGTTCCAGTTTAGTTGACAGTGCATTGGTATTCCAGTTTGATTGACATTTATTAGATTCTAATCACTGCACTCACGAACACTTAAACTACACCGACATACTTCACCCTATTTATATATATTGTTTGTTTGGAGATCCGCTGCTATATGATCAGCCTTTAAGCATCAGTGAATACTGACGTTCCCACTTCAATAGGTTGTGGACACAAGACCGCGAACCAGAAGGACTCTAGCCGAGGCACATCTACAAGCGGAAAAGCAATGATTATCTTTTATTCATGTACACTCTGATGTAACTTATTGTATTAGTAGAAACACTCGGCCTGTAATATTATGTTAATAAAAAGTTTTAAATTTTCCCTGTTTCTGTGTATTGTGACTAATTGAATGAAAAGGTCCTGACTCGTGTCTCGGTTTCCCAGTATATGAAAATCGGGGCGCTACAGAGTGGTATCAGAGCCGACTTCAATTTATAGTCCAAACATAGAAGGAAAATACACTTAGGAACGTCGTAGGGGTTAGGCTCCCTTTTAGCTGGTTGTAGACAATTATAATTCATACTGTTGTTCCTTCAACTTATGCATTATGATGTTCTATATCTATGCTAATTTCCGTATCCACTCCATACAGGATGTCGAACGGAGCGGTTCCCCCAGGAAATGGAGTGACACACGGAGTTGCAATTGAGGTGGGCTCGGACTTGGAACCCCTCACAGATGGGGACGAGTCACCGGTTGGAGTAGGATTGGCCAATGAAGGCACCGCAGCTGCTGCAGCAGGGGGTGCCCCTGCCAATGGCCAGAACCCAGCACCACCACCGTCACCACCTCCCCCACCTAACCCAATACAGCAAGCTTTCGACCAGGTCTTTCAAGATCTGGAAACATGGGGATAGTGCCATGTCTGCCTAGAAAACAGGATGGACGCATGTGAGTTCGCAGTCCTCAACAATGAGAAGGAAATAGCTGAGTTAAGGAGGGCAAGGGCAAGGGCAGACCGCAAGGTAGTAATCCTAAAGCACACCCACCGTGTGCAATACGCGCGCCTGGAGCGCAGATGCGCGGAGCTGCAGGCACAGGTTTCACAGCTACTTGCACTGTTGGCACCACCTGGTGAAGGGGACGGGACCTCTAGTAGCACTGACTAGGTAGCTAGGCACCCTAGGCTATTTTGTTATTTTGGATATTTTGCTTCCTACTATGAGATATAAATGTAAGGAAGGTAATGACTATGTAAGACCTGGGGTTATGATATAATAAAGTTAGCTTTATGTTTTCTGCAAATCTTATGTGCATGATAAATTGAATGAATGTTATTTTTATAACAAGTATGATGCCCTGTGTATTCCGTTACTCTCTTCTACCAGATGTCACGCAGGACCAGGAGTGGTAGGATCGACAATCTGGAAGGCGAGGGTAGTGGAGGCAATGGCACAGGCCTTGATTTGGAGACGGAATTTGCTCGTATGTACCAGGCCTTGGGTGACCTCGCAGAAGCGAGCCGAAACAATGTGCAACATCCAGGAGCACCCGGAGGTAATCGGGGAGTAGCAGCTACCGACTCTGTTAAAATGGTCGAATCATTCCGAAGGATGAGGCCGCCTGTTTTTGAAGGCAAGGCAGACCTGACAGCGGCTGACGACTGGATTCGTCAAGTCGAGACAGTGTTTGAGGTGATGCTGACGCCAGAGGATAGCAAGGTCAGGTTAGCCAGCGTTCTGCTAGAAAAAGATGCCGGAGTCTAGTGGCAATCAGTAAAGAGAGGCATGGGCGAAGGGCCCATTACCTGGGAAGATTTTCTGGCAGAATTCAGGCAACACTATTTCCCACTAGACGTGCAAGAGGAAAAAGCCATGGAGTTCCACAACCTAAAGCAGGGAAACATGACGGTCCGAGAATATGAGACCAAGTTCACCCAGCTTTCCCGCTATGCTCCGGAAATGGTACAAGATGAAGTCAAAAAGACCAAGAGGTTTGAGCAGGGGCTCAGGCCCGCACTTAGGACCAAGATGATACCGCTTTGCATCCGGAGGTTCGAGAAGCTAGTCCGTTGAGCAGCTACGACGGAGTTAGACATGAATAAGGGGCCAGAACTGCAAGGAAACACTGGAGGGTGGAACAAGGGAAAAAGGCCTGCACCAGCGTCAGGATTCAGAAGCCAGGGTGGGAACCAGAAATTTCAGAAGAGGGTTAGCAACATCAGCAACATCAAGCCAGGGAGCTGTTTCACATGTGGCGAACCAGGGCATTTCAAGAGCCAATGCCCCAAGAATGGGAACCCTCTGAATGGTGCCCGCTCCTGTTACAATTGTGGGAAGGTCGGTCATATCCGGCCAAACTGTCCCCAACTTCAAAGGGGCTATGGAGGGCCGGCTCCCAGGGCAAACAAAAGGGGGATAAACCGCCAAGGGAAAGTATTTGCACTCACAGAGGAAGATGCCAATGAAGACGAGGGAGTTATCACCGGTAGGTGAAGGAGTATGACTAAGCTTTTGTAGTATTTTGAATATTTTGGCATAAGTTAGTATTGATGTAACCGCTTTTGTAAACAGGTTGGATTAATATAAATAAAATCTAGGCAACTGTTTTATTTGATAGTGGGTCATCTCATTCCTTTGTGTCTGGAGCATTCTCTAAGAAGTTGAAACGCACCCAGGAGGCAACTCCGGAATCAGTTTTGCTAGTAGGTACCCCGTCCGGAGCAACTCTCCCTGCAAGTTCATGCTACCAGGGATGCAATCTCAGGATCGACAGAGAGACCTTGAGTATAGACTTGCTAGAGTTGGGCTTTGTAGGGACGGACGTGATTATCGGGATGGACTGGATGTCCAAGCATAATGCTAGCATCGATTGCAAGGAGAAGAGGGTCACCATTACCCCATCCGGAGGACGGGAGCTTGTGTTCCAAGGAAGGAAGAAGCACAATGCAGAAATTCTTACAGCTGCAACTGAGGTGCTAGTGCCAAGTGAAGTCAAGGCAATACCAATCGTACGAAAATTTCCCCGCGTATTTTTGGAAGAATTACCTGGACTCCCACCACACAGGGATGTGGAATTCAGCATTACTATCCAGCCGGGCAGCGCACCAGTGTCAAAGACACCCTATCGGATGGCACCAGTAGAGCAGAAGGAGGTAAAGGAGCAAATTGAAGAACTGCTACAAAGAGGATTCATCAGGCCAAGTGCCTCACCCTGGGGGGCACCTGTGCTACTAGTGAAGAAGAAGGATGGAACCTCAAGAATGTGCATCGATTATCGGGAGTTGAACAAGGTGACGATTCGGAACCAGTACCCCATTCCCAGGATTGATGACCTGTTTGATCAGCTTCAGGGAGCGGCTGTATTCTCAAAGATTGACCTGCGCTCAGGCTACCATCAAGTTCGGGTCAGAGAAGAAGATATACCCAAGACTGCGTTTCGGACTCGGCACGACCACTACGAATTTTTAGTAATGCCATTCGGGGTGACAAACGCTCCAGCAATCTTCATGGACATGATGAACCACATCTTGCGACCATTCATCGATTCCTTCGTAGTTGTCTTCCTAGACGACATCTTGGTATATTCAAAAACAGAAGAGGACCATGCTGAGCACCTAACTGCAGTATTGGCCAAGCTACGAGAGCACCAGCTATACGCCAAGCTGATGAAATGTGAATTCTGGAAGTTAGAAGTGGCATTCTTGGGTCACGTCCTTTCTAAGGAGGGAGTGGCTACGGACCCGCAGAAGATAGAGGCAGTAAAAGATTGGCCTCAGCCGAGAACTGTGAAGGAGGTCAGGAGCTTCCTAGGCATGACCGGGTACTACAGGAAGTTCATCCAGAACTATGCCAGAATTGCCGTACCACTTACTGCCCTGACCAAGAAGAACGTAAGTTTTGATTGGACTGAGAAGTGTGAAGATAGTTTCCAAGAGCTGAAGAATAGACTGATTACCGCACCAGTTTTGGTTCTGCCTCAACCAGACAAGGGATACGTAATCTTCAGTGATGCTTCGCTTTTGGGGTTCGGATGTGTTCTGATGCAAGAAGGAAGAGTCATAGCATACGGATCAAGGCAACTTCGACCGCACGAGAAGAATTACCCGACACATGACTTGGAATTGGCTGCAATAATCTTTGCTCTGAAATTGTGGCGGCACTATGTCTATAGATCGAAGGTGGAAATGTTTACCGACCATAAAAGCCTGAAGTATATCTACTAACAAAAGGATCTGAATCTCAGGCAAAGGCGATGGTTGGAGGTTCTGGAAGACATAAGACCAGAAATTCTATATCACCCAGGAAAAGCCAATGTCGTGGCCGATGCGCTCAGCAGAAAACGAATTGTAGCCATGCTCACCGTGATGAGACGAGAGCTACAAGATGAGATTAGACAAGCCGGCATTGAACTAGTTGTTGAAGATTTGAGCGCCATTTTAGCCAATCTAGAGCTACATCCGAGTCTGAATGACCGAGTCAAGGAGGCTCAATGGGGTGATGCAGAGATTGAAGCACAAAAAATACTAGTCAACGAAGGAAAAACCCCAGAGTTCAGTATAAAGGAAGGAACGCTTTGGCTTGGGAGCAGGTTGTGTGTGCCAAAAATCGACGAGTTGCGAGAAGAAATCATGAAGGAAGCACACTCCACCTTACTCACAGTCCACTCAGGAAGCACAAAGATGTATAAGGATATGAAACAACACTTTTGGTGGGCTGGAATGAAGCGAGATGTGGCAAAGTTTGTGGCCAAATGCCTTACATGTCAGAAAGTCAAAGCGGAGAACCAAAGACCAGGAGGTCTACTACAGCCACTACCCATTCCAGAATGAAAATGGGAGAACATCAGCATGGATTTCATCACGGGACTGCCCAGAAGTTCAAAAGGGAACGACTCGATTTGGGTAGTAGTGGACCGCTTGACAAAGTCTGCACATTTTCTCCCAGTAAAGACAACTTGGTCGGTAGAAAAGCTGGCAGAAGTCTACATAGAGAGCATCGTGAAGCTACATGGGGTGCCAGTATCAATCGTTTCCGACCGGGATGCCAGGTTTACGTCCCGATTTTGGCAGAGTCTGCAAGAGGCCTTGGGGACGAGACCAGATTTTAGCACCGCTTTCCACCCGCAAACAGATGGACAGACAGAAAGAGTTAACAGAATTCTCGAGGACATGCTAAGGGCGTGCATAATGGACTTCGGAGGGAGCTGGGAACAATATTTAGCATTGGTAGAGTTTGCATGTAACAACAGCTACCAAGCAAGTATTGGGATGGCCCCATATGAAGCATTGTATGGAAGGAGATGCAGGACCCCTGTGTGCTGGTTTGAAGTAGGTGAAAGACAAATGTTCGGACCTAAAATAGTGCAACAAACATCCGAAAAGATCGAACTAATCAGGAAAAGGATGCAAGCAGCACAAACCAAGCTATGCTGACAACCGCCGGCGAGACCTAGAATTCGAGGAAGGTGATTCGGTATTCCTGAAGGTCTCACCTACAAGGGGAGTGGTCAGATTCGGAAGAGGCGGCAAGCTAGCACCACGATATATTGGACCCTACCAAATTTTGAAAAGGATCGGGAAGACGGCATACAAACTAGAGCTACCAGCCGAGTTGTCCCAGGTACATGATGTATTCCACGTTTCAATGTTGAAGAAATATGTACCAGATCCAAATCACCAGCTGCCAGATGTCCCTGAAGACCTACAAGTGGATCTTACATATAAGGAGCGGCCGGTGAAAATCATCGATCGACGGGATAAAGTACTAAGAAACAAGATTATTCCAATGGTCAAGGTTCTCTGGAGGAACCAACTCGTGGAAGAAGCCACTTGGGAGACAGAAAGCCAGATGAAGCTCTCTTTTCCTGAGTTGTTTTGAGTATCGTTGTTTCTCCTCGCCCCACTTAGTGCAGTTCTGAGGACAGAACTATTCTAAGGAGGGAGTATTGTAATATCCCGATCGACTATTAATAATATTATTTTATTAACATCCGACTACTTGTTTATTTTTATATTTTCCTTTCACAATGAAGTTATCTTTTAATTAGGAATTAATTGTTAGTTAAACCTAGGGTTACAAGACATAAGAGATTAAAATTTCTTCTAGAAAACTTCTCCCCCCACATCAACCTCCCCCCCACATAACACCTCCCCCACCTCCCCCCTCCTCCTAAGCATGGCCGGCCCCCAAAAGATGGGGGGGCTTTTATACAATTGTGTGGGTGCACAATTGAAATCTCCACCCTTCTCTCCTCCTATAAATACCCCCTTCCTTCTCCATAATCTTACTTTAGAAATATCAAAGAAAAAAAAAGAGGAAGGAAAAGAATGAGTGATCTAACTTGAGAGTTTTTAATTGTAGGTTGATAGGAGTCCTAGGAGAAAAGAAGGAAAGTAGTCTAGTCTTCCATCAAGAAAGAAACAAGGTGGGGGTTTCTCATGGTTTGTGTTATTTATTTGTTGTTTGTTTGTTTATTGAATGATGGTTTTTGATGCTCTTCTTCTTCTTACCCTCTTGTTTACCTTTCTTTTTTTGGTATGGTTATTATGTTGTATGTTGTAGTAGGAATCATCTAAAAATAATTCTTTTGTTTGTTGTTGTATGATAAAAAGTAAACTACTTGGACTAAAAGAATACATGCACATAAACTCTTTGCATACAACCATGTAAGGTTGTAGGACTTGAATGTGAGACCATACATAAGGCATATGAATATTGTTTACAACCATGTAAGGTTGTAGGACCTATGATTGAACCTTAGACTAAAAGAGAACATATGTTGATTAAACCTAAAAATAAAGTGTTCTTATTTGTTGTATTATTGTTTAGTTTTAATCTTAAAGTATGAAAAAGAAACTAACTAAATCACTAGTTGTAGAATAAATAAATAAAAAGATCTTTTCTTTTCTAAACACTAGTTGTAAAAAGATTAAAAAGATTTCTTTTATGTCCACTAGTAAGAAACTTATGTTAATAAAGATTTCTTTTTGTAGTAGATGTTTATGCTAAATTTTAGTTGATACTTATAGTAGTAGTAGTAGATATATATGTTTCTAATAAAGTTATAATAGTAGTAGATATGTATGCTTCTATTAAAATAGCAATAGTAGATGTATGTTTCCATGAAAGTAGTAATAGTAGATGAACTATATCATATTTAGGGATAATATTCATGCTACTTATGTTGTAGGACCACTTCTAAAAATATTTAGAAGTCATATTCATGCTACTAATGTTGTAGGATCATTTCTAAAAATAATTAGAAGCCTTATTCATGCTACTTATGTTGTAGGATCGCTTCTAAAAATATTTAGGAGTCATATTCATGCTACTAATGTTGTAGGATCAATTCTAAAAATGATTAGAAGCCTTATTCATGCTACTAATGTTGTAGGATCACTTCTAAAAATATTTAGAAGCCTTATTCATGCTACTTATGTTGTAGGATCACTTCTAAAAATATTTAGGAGTCATATTCATGCTACTAATGTTGTAGGATCAATTCTAAAAATGATTAGAAGCCTTATTCATGCTACTAATGTTGTAGGATCATTTCTAAAAATATTAGAAGTCATATTCATGCTTTACATGTTGTAGGATCACTTCTAAAAATATTAGAAGTCATATTCATGCTTTACATGTTGTAGGATCACTTCTAAAAATATTAGAAGTCACATTCATGCTTTACATGTTGTAGGATCACTTCTAAAAATATTAGAAGTCATATTCATGCTTTACATGTTGTAGGATCACTTCTAAAAATATTAGAAGTCATATTCATGCTTTACATGTTGTAGGATCACTTCTAAAAATATTAGAAGTCATATTCATGCTTTACATGTTGTAGGATCATTTCTAAAAATATTAGAAGTCACATTCATGCTTTACATGTTGTAGGATCACTTCTAAAAATATTAGAAGTCATATTCATGCTTTACATGTTGTAGGATCATTTCTAAAAATATTAGAAGTCACATTCATGCTTTACATGTTGTAGGATCACTTCTAAAAATATTAGAAGTCATATTCATGCTTTACATGTTGTAGGATCACTTCTAAAAATATTAGAAGTCATATTCATGCTTTACATGTTGTAGGATTTATTCTAAAAATATCTATCATATTAGGAATGATATATATGTTTAGAATGATTGTTGGATTGATGTAAAATTACTTTCCATATTTTAGGGATGATGTAGAAGTATATACACATGCTTGAGAATGTTGTATGTTCATACTAGTGATGTGTATACATGCTTGAGAATGTTATATGTTCATACTAGTTATATATGTATCCATGCTTGGGATCGCTACAAGTGCATGCTAAAAGACATTCACAATCAAGAGCGTTATAAGTTGATGGTTATGTCATATATACCATGTTTTAGTGGTGGTAGGTTGATGCTTGCAATTGCATACCATGATCGAATTGCCATAGGATAAGCAATAAGAAAGAGCCATGTGGAAATTGTAGGAATAACTACCTTGTTGTAGTTAGTGTTAGTATGGAGCCATAGCATATGAGCACCCTTCATTCATAGCAATAAGGGTTGAGAAGTGCTAGTAGTTGTAGCTTGAGAAAAAGCTAGTTTAGGGTCTTCAAGTACCCTAAGGGTCATCGACCATCAAGACCACATCCTACCCCCTTAGAGTAAAATGGATAGATCTCACATCGGGCGTCGACGGATCTTAACCAATGTAGGTTGACCGTGGGCCGAGAGTGTTGGTAGAATCCAAGTTAGGGGTAGGAATGAGTGAGAGAAATATTATTATTAGAGTCTTGGATCGAGGGACCACGAGTTGGACCATGATTGGAAACTATGCAAGATTGCATAGAAATAATAACCTCATTAGGATAGTGACTTATAAAATCATCCCTTAACCTTTTGCCCGAAAGAAGGGGAGTTGGTAGTAGGGTGCACCGTACGACCAAACCTTTCTTTAGGGCCGATCCTAGGTGGTGTTACTGGGTTGTACCTTCCCGTCAAAGGGATACGTACGGTGCCGTCTCACAAGTTGAGGACACGGGTTGCGTATCTCGCGCTGTTAATTCCTGAAATACCGTGGCTGGGGTGCCACAGGATGCATGGTGCAGTCCTGCGCTTGCTAGACCCCAGAGAATGCCACAGGGTAGGCTTCGCGCTACCCTGCGCTTGCGAAACTCTATGGTTTGATTTTGGAACGATGCCCGATATACTGGGATCGAGTGAGGTCCGGCATGCCGGGTAGTAGTGGAAAACGGAGACACCATAAGCAGACTGCATAAGGGGACTTGACCCCTTCTGCAACCTCACAGAGTCATGGAGTATTGTCAGGAACAGGTTGTGTACAATTAGAATTCATAACGCGGGTTCAATCCCGATATGTGGAGAAACGGCTTGAGATGGAGTCGCATGTAGTATGGGCTGCATGTTGCTTTCGGAGACTTGCTGGCATTAGAGTATGAGCATCCTGGTTAGTTGACATGGCATTAGGATATGAGCATCCTGGTTTAGTTGACATGGCATTAGGATATGAGCATCCTGGTTTAGTTGACATGGCATTAGAATATGAGTATCCTAGTTCAGTTGACAGTGTATTAGTGTTCCAGTTTAGTTGACAGTGCATTGGTATTCCAGTTTGATTGACATTTATTAGATTCTAATCACTGCACTCACGAACACTTAAACTACACCGACATACTTCACCCTATTTATATATATTGTTTGTTTGGAGATCCGCTGCTATATGATCAGCCTTTAAGCGTCGGTGAATACTGACGTCCCCACTTCAATAGGTTGTGGACACAAGACCGCGAACCAGAAGGACTCTAGCCGAGGCACATCTACAAGCAGAAAAGTAATGATTATCTTTTATTCATGTACACTCTGATGTAACTTATTGTATTAGTAGAAACACTCGGCCTGTAATATTATGTTAATAAAAAGTTTTAAATTTTCCCTGTTTCTGTGTATTGTGACTAATTGAATGAAAAGGTCCTGGCTCGTGTCTCGGTTTCCCAGTATATGGAAATCAGGGCGCTACATGGACCTCCCATCTGGACAGTCTTCGTGGACGGATCCTCCTGTAATGAAGGAAGCGGCGCCGGCATCATTCTAAACGGTCCTGACGACTTCGTCCTCCAGTACGCGATCCGCATGAACTTCAAGGCCTCGAACAATGAGGCAGAGTACGAGGCACTCATTGCTGGTCTCGGACTTGCACGAAGTGCTGGGGCGCAGCGCCTCCGAATCCACAGCGATTCCCAGCTCGTCGTGAACCAAGTCTTGGGCGAGTACGAGGCCCGAGACGAGCGGATGGCGAAGTACCTTGCTAAGGTTCGGGCCCTTATGGGCCGGTTCGAGGAGGCGCTCATCCAGCGCGTCCCTCGTGAAGAGAACTCACAGGCCGATGCCCTCTCCAAATTGGCCTCGTCCTCCCTACAAGGTCTCGAACAGACCGTACTGATTGAAGTCCTCTCTAAGCCGAGCATCGAAGACGAGACACCTGGCTCGGTGGAGTCATTGCCGGTCATGCTGCAGGACAATTGGATGAAGCCACTGGTAGAATTCTTAAGGGACGGGGTTCTGCCCTCGGATCCCAAGGAAGCACGCCGAGTCAGAACTCGGGCCGAGCGGTACGTCTTGATCGAGGGCATCCTATACAAACGCTCTTTCTCTCAAATAGACGGCCGACCGTACCTAAGGTGCCTCTCTCCGGATCAGGCCGAATATGCCCTACAAGAGCTCCACGAAGGCGTCGGAGGGGCACACTCAGGATTTAGGTCCTTGGCCCGAAAAGCTTTGAATTATGGGTACTTCTGGCCAACCCTCCTTCAGGACGCCGAGCGACACGTTCGGCAGTGCAGCTCTTGTCAGAGACACTCTAGCATCCGTCGCCTCCCTCAGGCCAACCTCGCCTCCCTATCAAGTCCCATCCCCTTCGCAATGTGGGGGATGGACTTACTAGGGCCCTTCCCTCCGGCTCCGGGTCAGTTCAAGTTCTTGATCGTAGCCATCGACTACTTCTCGAAGTGGGTCGAGGCCGAGCCCCTCGCCACTATAACCGAGAACAAGGTGGTACAGTTCTTCTGGAAGAGCATCATCTGTAGGTTCGGCGTCCCCCGTATCCTCGTGACGGACAATGGGACTCAGTTCACTGGCGTAGCATTCCGAGCTCTGTGCGATGACCTGGCCATCCAGCAGCGCTTCTCGTCCGTCTCCCACCCTCAGTCGAACGGACAAGCAGAAAATGCTAATCGGCAGATCCTCGCAGGCATCAAGAAAAGGCTAGACAAAAGTTCCAAGGGCTTATGGGTCGACCAACTCCCCAACGTCCTATGGAACTACCGCACGAGCAAGCGGACCCCCACAGGCGAGTCCCCTTTCAACCTCACCTATGGGTCCGAGGCCGTGATACCTCTCGAGGTCGGAATACCTTCCCCTCGGCTCGCAGCCTATGATGAAGCACAGAATGCCAGAGACCTCAGAGCAGACTTAGACCTGATAGATGAACTGAGGGAAAGAGCGGCGATTCGGCAACAGAGTTACCGAAGGAGGGTTGAACTAGCGTACAACAAAAAGGTCCGACCCGCCAACCTTAAGCAAGGAGATTGGGTCTTGAGAAAGCTAGCCATATCCTTCCCCAGTCAGAAGAGCAAGCTGGCTCCGAACTGGGAAGGGCCGTACAGGATCACAAAAGTTGTTCGGCCTGGAACATATCGCCTTGAAGACCTAGAGGGCAGAGAGCTTCCGAGGACCTGGAATGCCGACCACCTCCTAAAATACCAAGAAAGCGCTCCGGCGCCGCTCTAAGTATCAGGGGATATTGAGCCACTCCAGTCCTCCGACTTGTAACCTGTTTTCATAAATTGTACTATGTAAAACGGTTCGCCGTCGATTATCAATAAAGAAAACTCTTTTGTGTTTGTGAATTCGCATGTTTCTCTCCCCTCTTACCACCTGCTTTTTAAATTGTGATTTCAACCAATGGTTCGGAGTCCAACACTCGGCTCGACTTTACCTCCTCGGCTCGTCTCCGGACGAGCCAGGGGTAGATCACCGTTCGGAATTGCTCCCATAACCGTTGAACTACACCGATGGTTCGGAGTCCAACACTCGGCTCGACTTTACCTCCTCGGCTCGTCTCCGGACGAGCCAGGGGTAGATCGCCGTTCGGAATTGCTCCTACAACCGTTGAACTACACCGATGGTTCGGAGTCCAACACTCGGCTCGACTTTACCTCCTCGGCTCGTCTCCGGACGAGCCAGGGGTAGATCGCCGTTCGGAATTGCTCCCACAACCGTTGAACATCACCGATGGTTCGAAGTCCAACACTCGGCTCGACTTTACCTCCTCGGCTCGTTTCCGGACGAGCCAGGGGTAGATCGCCATTCGAAATTGCTCCCACAACCGTTGAACTACACCGATGGTTCGGAGTCCAACACTCGGCTCGACTTTACCTCCTCGGCTCGTCTCCGGACGAGCCAGGGGTAGATCGCCGTTCGGAATTGCTCCCACAACCGTTGAACTACACCGATGGTTCGGAGTCCAACACTCGGTTCGACTTTACCTCCTCGGCTCGTCTCCGGGCGAGCCAGGGGTGGATCGCCGTTCGGAATTGCTCCCACAACCGTGGAACTACACCGATGGTTCGGAGTCCAACACTCGGCTCGACTTTACCTCCTCGGTTCGTCTCCGGACGAGCCAGGGGTAGATCGCCGTTCGGAATTGCTCCCACAACCGTCGAGCTGCACCGATGGTCCCGAGGTCTAGCACTTGGCTCCCAGTCCTTTCAAGCTTCTCCAGTAGATCGATGCCGGAGCTTCGTTCGGCCACGAAATCCGAGCAATCTTGCCCAGCTGCCGAAGACCGAAGCCCTACGTCTTCGGTCGGCTACCGAGCAAGTGCCTTCCCGAGCTCGCAAACGGAGAAAACTCACTTTCTCCTCAACTTTCGTGTATGATCTCGATCAGACGGCTCAGATCTTGCCACCTACGCTAAACGACAAGATAACGTTTTCTTGGGAACTGAGCCGCCTCGAGATTCGCACCTACGCTAAACGACAAAATGGCGCTTTCTTGGGGACAGGGCCGCCTAGAATTTCGCGCCGTACCTTGTCAGAATCGCTAAACGACAAAATACCGTACTCATGGGAACCCGTTCGGTTCAAACACTCTCGCCGACGGAAATAACATGCTCGGTTCAAGGACCTCGGCGCGACCAACACAGTTATAAGCAAGACAAATATGCAGAGCAATGAAAGATATTTTATCAAACAATCAGACCTTAATACAAAACACATGGTTACAAAGTGTTTGGAAACAAAATACACGACGCCGACCCACTATACTTAGCCCTCATGTGGAAAAATCTTCACTAGACTGTTCGGCCGACTGTTCGTCCTCCTCGGCTGGTAGCTCCCCTGCATCGTTCCGGAGCTTCGCTACCACAGTCTGCAAGTGTCGAATCTCCGAGAGCAAATCATCTCGTTCGGCTATAATCTTCGACTGGTTGTGCCGAATACACTTGACCCGAAGAGCGTTGCTGAACGCGGTTTGCGAATCCTCGTCCCCTCCTGCAGGGCTCAGCTCGGCGATCCTATTCTCCAGACGCTAGATCTCGGCTTCCCGTAGGTCGAGGACGGACAAAAGGTGAGCCCGCTCACCCTCAGCTCGGCGTAACTCCAGCTCGACGCTCCTAGGACTCAGAGCCGCCGTCCCAGAAGAGGCTTCGGATTCAGAGTCATCATCCGAGCCGTGCAGATCAGCATATGAATCGGCCGCCTCGAGCTGAAAAAAGGGGAAAACAAATAGCAAAATTTCAATGCACTGCCGAAGTCCAACACTTGAAAATTTTCTGAAGAAACTTTCAGAGTTGCATTCATATATATAGTGGCTTCACATACATCAAGACCGACTCTACTACAACGTTTTACAACACGTCAGAGGGGATGAAAAACGACATGATTAAGGCCTCTTCGGAAGGGGAATGCTTCGGTTTAGGGAAACGCGAGGACGACGAAGCCTGCCCTCCGAGCTCGATCCTAAACCAACGAAGCGCGACCCCCTTCGCTGCTGGCTCTAACTGCGGCACCGGCCGAGGCCCCGCTCGACGAGACGGCAGCACTGCTCTGAGCGTCGGTTGGACTCCGCCTGGTCATAGGCGAGCGTATCGCAAGTTCGTAAAACGTAATCCCCCTCTCGCTCTCTTTGCGAGTGCACGACGTACTGCGAACGTTAGCCCTCTCCGGCACAGGCTTGAGCGACGCGATCTCTTCCTCCAGTTCAATGATTCTGTCTCTCAGAGCGTCGTCCTTCGCCAGCTTCTTCGGACGAGAAGGCCTTGACGAGCCAGAGGCGTTGGCACCATCGGTCGCGAGCCGTCGGAAGTGGGTGACCTCGATCCCCCTATCTATCGTGATCCTTCTGAGCCTGTCGACTTCGGCCAATAACCTCTTGCGCTCGGCCGACGCCTTCTCCAGCTCGGAAGCCAGCTTCCCTTCCTCCGCCGAGCGTTCTTTCTCCGCTAATTCCAAGTGTTGGACCTCAACCAAAAGGTCGTCATTCTTCTGCTCGGCGGCAGTGAGCTCTCTACGGAGCCTCTCGACTTCGCCTTCGGGATAAGGAGCTTGGGGGTACTTCTGCAGTTGCCACAGCTCGCGACAATACCTCCGCACAGCTGCCTTCGTTTCCTCCAGCTTCCCGAGCAGGAGAAACCGACTCTGTCGGCTGTTCGAGAGCTCACCCTTCGTTTTCGCCAGCTCCTTCCGAAGGTATACAACCTCCGTGATCGGACCGAACTTCACCTGAAAAGCAGAGATAAATCCGATGGGACAATACACGGAAACATCTACAACTAGTCACACGCAAATCCGGGGCTCAACACTTGGATAAATTTTGGCCAAACAAAATGTTTTCATTCAAAACCGAGGAGAAAGTTTTACAAAAGCGCTGGCCAGTCCGCAGTTAGGCTTACAAAAAAGAAAAAAGACTAAAAAGAGAGACAACCGAGTCAGGGGTCGACCTTTTTGCCGCTTGGGTCCGTCGACCCCCCGGTCTCGTCCTCGCCACCGTCCTCGCCTTCGCCTTTGCTCCCGCTCTCCTCCTCGGAGTCGTCCTCCTCCTCGCCCTCGGCCTCAGTCTCCCCAGGGCCTTCGATGACTTCCGTCTCTCCCTCGGGGTCGAGCAACCCCTCGGGAACACCCTCCTCCCCTTCCACGGGGTCATAAAAGCGGTAGGAGGATGTGTCGAAGCCCGGGTTCTTAGTGGCTACATGGAGCAGGGCTCGACTGTAGGCTTCCTCCATGTTCTGGAGCATGTGCTGCGCGGCCTCCTCCTGCACGGCCTTTCTCACCTTCTTCACCTTCTTCTGGTGCTTGGCCCTGATCCTCTCGGCCCTCTTCCGAGCCGTCTCAGCTTCCGACCGAGCATTGGCCAGCGCCTCCTTCAGCTCGGCAACCTCTTTCTCCGCTCCAGACCGAGCGTTGGCCAGCTCCTCCTTCAGCTCGGCAACCTCCTTCTCCGAAGCCCCGAGCTTGGTTGCCGTATCCTTCGACAGCTGAATGGAGTCGGCCAGCTGCTTCTCCAGGCCCCCCACTGCAGCAGCCCTCTTCGTCGAGAGAAGCTGCTCGGCATCAAGCTGCTGCGCGACCTTGACGCGCTCCGCCCTCTCCCGTTCGTTCTCCCGCTCCTTGTTCGCCAACTCCTCAACCAGGAAATTGAAGTGGCAGAGAGTCTGAAAAAGAACAACACGTTAAAAACCGAACCCAAGAACTTAGAAAAATTCTAAGGAAGAAATTTGGATGAGGGAGGGCTCGGCCCACTTACCGACATGGTATTCCGAGCAATCTGCATCACGGCGTCCCCTGCCATCCCGGCCTTCAGGGTCGCTCGATCCTTCGGGGTCGGCAGGTGCCTCACCGCTTCCATGCAGATGTTGCCGTCGCCCAGGAAACCGTCGACGTTCATCACCTGCCAGTCAGGGACGAAGATCTGGTTATGACGCTCGGTCAAGATCTTCTCCGCCTCGGCAGTGAGGGACGGAACTTGGAGGGACAGCACCTCCTTCACGCCGAACGCACTGCTCGACGAGCCGGGAGCATCCCCCTTCGAGATCGGTGTCAGCGCATCCGAGGTCGGAGGGTCGAGGACCGGCGCATCCGTGGCCGGAGGGTCGAGGACCGGCGCATCCGAGGTCGGAGGGTCGAGGACCATGACTTCCCCCTGCGCGAGGACCATGACCTTCGGCTGGTCGGCAACCTTCGCCGCCGAAGGCTTCTTCGGGGCTCGGCTATCTTGAGGCCCTGCCGATGGCCTCTTCTTCTTCGCCTCCTGCTCTGATCTACCCTTCGCCATCAGAGCTTTGTAGTCCAGCTTCATCGTCCCTGCACAAGCCGAATGAAAAAACTTAGAAAAACTTTCATGAACTTTAAACAAAGAGTATAAATACCAGAGGCATACTAGGGTCGATCGGACTGAGACCCCCTCGGAACAGATCCTCCTCGGTAATGTCTTTCCAGCTTAGCGCTGGCAGGGCGAGGAGCTTCTTCTGGACTTCCGCCTCCTCATCACTCAGCGCCGCCTCCTTCTTTGTGCGCTTGGGCAGGCCATCCTTCGCCCAAACCGTCGGTATCACCCATGGCGCAGGGGCTCAGATGATAAAATACTTCTCCTTCCAATGTTTGATCGAGTCCGGATTCTCGATCAGCTTCACGCCCGTCCGGGGCGAAAGATAGAACCTTTGTTCGTCTCGCCTTGGCTGACAAGGTCGGTAGAGGCTCCGGAAGAGGAACATACTCGGCTTGCTGCCGACCTCTTGGCATCGGAGGACGAATGCCATGACGTGCCTCCATGTGTTCGGCATCAGCTGGGCGGGGCTCAACCCGTACCATGTCAACACATCCACAACGAACGGGTGGAGGGGAAAACGGAGTCCGGCAATTAGGGAGTCGACCGGAAAGACGCACACGTCCGACGAGGACTTTGTATTGGCTCGGAAACCCGGCCCAGGGAGGAGCAGTCCGTAGTCGGCAGGGATCCGGAAACCCTCTCGGATCAGACGAAGGTCGGTCTCGGTAAGAGACGAGATGGTATGGTCCACCTCGGACAGCTCCCTCGGCTCGTTCTCCTCCACCAACTTAGCCGTGCCTTGGGTGACTCTCTCCAAGGTATCCTCGGCGTAATCCCGGACGCCTCCCACGCTCGACAGGGCAATAAGCTGCCGACCGAACGCCCCCGCTCTCTTCGGCGTTTCCACAATCGTGACCACGGCTTTACCCTTCTGGGACACCGCCGCGACCTCCTTAGGCGGCTCGGCTACTTCGCCCTCCCTATCCGGACGTACGACGGTTTGATCACTCGGCTCCACTACCTCCTTCCCTTTATCCCCTCGGCCAACGGCTTGCTCCGAGGCGGGGGTCTCATCCGTGATCTTAACCATTTTTTCTAGGAGAGAAGGGAAAGAGACTGACCTTGAAGTGATATGTACGGTCAGAAAGTTCACCGGAGGCAAGGAACGCAACCGCGACAGCTAGCACCGCCACCAGAGAGCTGAAAACTTCAAAGGCAAAGTGAAAACTGAAGAGAGAGAGTAAAAGTAAAAAATGAGACTTGGTCTAAGGAGGGGGTGAAGATTTATAGTAAAATGGAACGTCCCTTTGACTTCCAAACGAAAGTTCGCGACCTTTGGACTGCTCTCGAAACGTTGCGAAGGTCCAACGCAACTGCCTTCCTCACCAAGTCAACTAGCTCGGCGCAAGGGGATCTGAATCCGAGCTACACGCAACCCGAGCCAGATTACACAGACTCCGGTCGATCTCCGAGCAAGTACCTTTCCGAGCCTGCAAACGAAGAAAACACACTTTCTCCTCAACTTTCGTGCATGATCTCGATCAGACGGCCCTGATCTCGCCGAGGACACTAAACGACAAGATAGTGTTTTCTTGAGAAATGTGCCCGTCTCGAGATGCAAGCCGCCATCCAACGGTTCAGATTGCGTCATGTCGCTCGGACTGCCTCCATCTGCTCCATGTCATCCGACGGATCCGGGTGTGCCACATCGCCCGGGCGATTGAACCCTCGGATACCTCACCTCTGTCTGAAGAAGCCAGAAAAAGTTTTGATTCAAAGTTTTAAGGCGCCGCCCTCGGCGAGCGCCCCCCAGGACCCGGGTCTCGGCCGGTATTCCGCCGACCCACGGGCCCCGGTCGAAAGCAGATCAACACTCAGAGATCAGGAGAAGCGCACCATTCCGAGATAGTTGATTGCAACTGGAAGGCTCGGCCTGGCAGAGGACTCTGGCAACAGAGCCTTCACAGTTGCAAACAACAAGCTCAGATGGTCCGGAAGTCGGAGCCATGATCTCCCCCGACGCTGATACCCACAGCGGGGCAGTCAGAGTCCGGAGAAGATCATGGTGGAGGAACGACCGCTCGTCCTTCCGAACAAGCTCACCCCTCGGATTCGGACATGGATGATCACCTCTCCCACCATGATCTCTGCCGACCCTGACACCCGCTGCGGAGCAAACAGAGTAGGCAGAAGATCTTGGTGGAAGAACCACCCGTCCTTCCAAAGTAGCTCACACCCCGGGTCCGGACTACGATCGTCGCCACTACTGCCTTATTCTCTCCCGCTCCTGACATCCCCTTCGGAGCCGTGAGGAACGGGAGAAAAACAAGGCAACAGGGCGATCACCCGTCCTTCCGAAGTAACTCATCCCTCGGGTCCGGACTATGGTTGTCGCCACTACTGCCTCGTTCCCCCCCCCCCCCCCCCCGCTCCTGACATCCACTTTGGGGCCGCCAGGAGCAGGAGAAGAACCAGGCAGAAGAGCAACCACCCCTCCGGACCTCAAAAGAGAAGTTACCCAAGGCAGATACCACCGAGGTCTAAAACTCAACATTGCTGCAACTGAAATAACAGGGGAATGGAGTACTTATAGCTTAACCTCCAAGAACCAGCCATTATGATCCTCGGAAGTTGAAACGCCACACATTAATTGAAGGAATTATCCTTAATGACCTGGAGAAGGTGGAACGCCGCACAAACCCCGGAGCACCAGTAATGTCCTTGGGAACAGGATCGTCTCGAGAACGGATTGCGCCACATCGCTCGTCCTGCCGAAACCCTCTGTCTCCGGTCGAATTCCGAGCAAGTACCTTTCCGAGTTTGCAAACAGAGAAAACACACTTTCTCCTCAATTTTCGCGCATGATCTCAATCAGACGGCCCAGATCTCGCCGAGGACGCTAAACGACAAGATAGTGTTTTCTTGAGAAATGTGCCCGTCTTGAGATGCGCATCATCATCCAATGGCTCAGAATGCGCCACGTCGCTCGTCCTGCCGAAACTCCCTGTCTCCGGTCGGATTCCGAGCAAGTGCCTTTCTGAGCTCGCAAACGGAGAAAACACACTTTCTCCTCAACTTTCGCGCATGATCTCAATCAGACGGCCCAGATCTCGCCGAGGACACTAAACGACAAGATAGTGTTTTCTTGAGAAATGCGCCCGTCTTGAGATGCGCGTCGTCATCCAACGGTTCAAATTGCGCCACGTTGTCCGGACAGCCGAACCACCTGCCTTCGGTCGGCTGCCGTACGAGCGCCTTTCCGAGCTTGAACTTGCCCCACGTCATCCGACCGAAGCTACGAGCACGACGAACCCCCTAGTCTCCGGTCGGCATCCGAGCAAGTGCCATTCCGAGCTCGTAAACGGAGAAAAAAGACACCGAGCTACTACGACCGTTGGATCTCTCAGAAATTCGTGCTTCTAATGATGAACGGTCTAGATTACGCCACGTGCGCTAAAAGACAAGATAGCATTTTCTTGGGAAACGCGCCACCATCTGATGGCTCAGATTGCGCCACGTCGCTCGGAGCACCGAACCCCATAGTCTCCGGTCGGCAGCCGAGCAAGTGCCATTCCGAGCTCGCAAACGGAGGAAAAATCTGCCGAGCGATGGAGACCGTCAGATCTCTCAAAAAATCACGCTCGACGACGTTCAGAGGTCCAGATTGCGCCACGCCATAAATCAGTATTAAAAATTGTTTTTTTATTTATTTAAATTGCTTTATTTATTTAAAAATTGCGAAAAATTGCTAAAAATTCGGGAAATTTAACTAAAAATTCTAGAAAATAATTGAAAATTCGGGGGTGTATCTTTGGGCCCCTGAACGAACAATTATTGCCCAGAATGCACTGTTAAGGCCCCCCGAACGATTAGTAAACGCATCGCAAAATTAAATAAATAATCCGAGAAAAATAGATGAAAGACGCCAAATACTCGATATGGCTAGGAAACAGCACATGGCATCAAAAAATTACCTCACTACCCCCTTCGAGATCCAAAATCCTCCATTCGGACTCCGATACAACTCCACTAGCCACTAAAACAGTCAAACTACTCCTCAAAGGCTGATCACACTCAGTCTTTAGGAGTGGGGGGCTCGTGATATGGCTAAAAATAGGGTTAAATTGGAACCGTCCAGATTAGGCGCGAATCTTGAAGCTCGGGGGTAAAAAGGTGATTTCACACACAAGCGGATCCAAAGCGGGTACTGAATCTCCTTCTCGCAGATCCAATAACCCACGAATGGATCCACACCTATTGGGTACGGGTTCCGACCCGGGACGAACCCAAACCAACAAGCGACAAATCAGGATCCATGATTTGGCTAAGTCAATGGCCCTGATTTGCTCTCACCGGGAATCAAGGAAAGATTTCCTAAAATAGACTGAGGATTTTGCTCCTGGCAGTTACACAGGAGATCAGACCCTTAAACAACTCCCCTGGCGACTATAAATACAACCCCTCTGCCTCCATGACCAGGTTAATCACTTTTTTACCACTTAAGCTCTTTCTTAATCTCTTCTGATTACTGACAAGAGCGTCGGAGGGTGCGTCGCCGGAATCAACCCCGGTGTTTCGCACTTCCTTGCAGGTTGCGGCAGGAGCAAGAAGGCTTGAGTCAACTGTTCAGGTTTTTCCCGGACTCACAAATTCTATCTGTTTACCCCCACACCGAAATCAGCGGTAACAATTACAATTTTCATACTCAGCCCAGTCGACTTGCTACTTGCATTAAGTCGACTGAACAGGTTAACATTTCAAATTAAGGAATTATCTTCCCTCTGTTCTTCCATTCACATGTATCATAGTGTCACATTACAATATATATATTCATGCTGCATAAACACGTAATTTCTTAGCTGTTCACTAACATCACCACATAGATTTTCACATAACTAATATTTTTCTTTCCTCAAGGAAATGTTAAACATGCATTTACATTTGCTCATCACTTTCTTGCAGAGATGAATATTAATCTCAATTTATTACACTAGGACATCACAATGAAGATACATCATTTCATGGAATTTCTGGACTATTCATAGTTTAATTTAATACATCGGTCGGCTGTTCATATCAGCAGTCGACTGTACAGGTTATTCCCAGTTTTACTAATTATCACTAGTTCTTTTTCATCCGTTCATGTCTCCTCAGTCATATACAACATGGAGGATATGAATTTAACATTCCTTATATCATTTTAGTTTGTACACATGCACATCATTAAACTTTCTAACAATTCATGAGAAACATTTGCCTCGTACCAGTCAACTTGTCCAAGTGACAGTCGACTGTACAAACCTATTCCAGTCTTATTTACAGTGTCATTACTTCATTATTAGTCCTTCACAACCTTCATCATAAACATACACAGGGCAACCTAATATGTTTAGACTTACTTTTCACAAGCATGGTAACAATCATCATAGCCATAACATATTTACTACATTAGAAGTCCTAAGAAACACCCACCTTATTGACGAAATAAACGAATCCAGTAAAGCTTCTTAATGCAATGCACGACTCCTTGCTCCTTGCTCCTTGTTCCACACTGAAGCTCCTCTGTAGGGATGATCGGCCTCCAAGAGAACTCTCACTCACCAAACTCTACAATATAATATATATATATATATCTTCTTCCAAGGGAACTTAGTGTAGAAGATATTTAAGAGAGAGGGGTATTTATACACCATTTTGGGTGAGATGGAAGGCTAGGATTTAGTAGATAGTTATAGGGTCAAGGGCTAGGATGAACTAGGGAGTTGTAATAACTACCCACACTCTAGATAACCACCCATGACTTGATCCACTTCTTTCCCAATCCGGCCAAGAAAAGTGTGCTCATGCACGTGTATGTGAAATGCACGTGTATGTGAAATGCACGTGCATGCACTAGTCACCCTAACAAGAAACTTGTACAAAATAAAAAGTCTTTAAAAGTGTTCCACATTACAAGTTGTAAATAAAATGGAATTAAACCATGGGCTTAAACAAATGGCCCAAAACAATAGTTATTTAAGAATGCATTATATTTTGGGCTTTAAGAAAAGGGCTTTTTATTTAATTAAAATAAGGCTTTGGTACAAAACGATTAAAAGCACAAAATTGAAATATATTTACTCTTCTTGATGAAAAATATTAGCCAAAATATTACACGTGCACACTACGTGCAAAATAAATAATTTTTCATAAATTTGAAAAAACAGGGTATTACAAATGCACCAAATGAATTACATTGGTATAATTCACAAGATTCCCCTTCGTGTGAATAGAATATTGATATACTAACATGGTGGAAACATAATGAAGGTTCATATCCTATTCTTTCTCAAGTAGCAACTAACCCCCAAAGTCCACAGTTGCATCAGAAAGTGTTTTTTCTTTAGGTAGCATGTCATGCCCCGCTTCCCAAAATACGGAAGTGCGGGTACGCAAATAAGGCTCAGCGAATGGTATAAATATACCAACTCATATAATCCATAAACTGTCACAATTGACTCAACAATATGAAATATAAGAATAACCACGCATGAACAAATAATCACATGAACAAGGAATAAATTGAAATAATTCATGCAATAATCCACAAATAACCAACATCTGGACGTAAAACTTCGGGTAAAAAAAGCCCGAAAATACAATGTATGAAATAAAGAAAATAACTGAAATAAATGTAAACGAGATAAATTATTGCAGGCTACAAATCCGGCTCCATCAACTAGGAAATTTGTCCACCAAGTCCTTCGGTTGTTTCCCTTGCGATTCCTACAGGCTCAACATCTAGATTTTTTTTTTTTTTAAAAATGTGTTTGGGGGGGGGGGGGATGTCTATTCGAGCAAGTTTCGGACAACAAGTGGTAATAAGTAGTAAACAATAAAATACGACATAACAAGGAACAAGCAACAGGAACAAGGAATCATGTAATCAAGTATGGAACAAGTAACAAATATAAACTCGTAAACAGGAATCATTGTGTAACTTGTAAACAGGAATCATATACGTGCTCAGTGTTAATTTTATTTTTATCAATATTTTATCAATCTTATCTAATGTACGCAATTCTGCATCGCATACCACAGGTTCGAGTGTATACAAACAAGTGAATGCTTAGATTATAGTGGTGAATTATACAGGGTTATGTACTCGGGTCTTGCAGTGACATTAACAGGAATCATATCATATAAATAGGAACATGTAACAGGAAACAAGTAAGCATGTAACAGGAGTCATTATTACGAGAAACATGAGCCTCTTTCCGAATACACTTTCCTATATTGTCCACTGCTAGGTCTTACCCCTTTATTACCCTTGCTTATTATACTTTTACAATAATTATTCATGAACATGCAACCAATGAAACGGGTATCAAGGGAGTGACAAGAAGGTATCTGGAGTATGCAATGCATGATATATTAGTTAAACTCATAGAACACAAAAAGTAAACATTTTAATTTTAAATAACATGAAAATACAAATTCTGGACAGCATTACGTTGTTGTACAAAAACTCACTTTTCCGCTGCTACAGAAAAGCGAATCAGGTTCCGTCAGGGGTTTCAGAAACTAAACTCCCTACCGGTTCCAACTCATATTCATATGACACAATCCAATTACAATAGCTATGTCTATCGTTCGGTTCTTTACTGGCCTAGTGTTCAGGTAGCAGGTCAGGGTCAAGTTCTTGTATATAATAATTGACCGTGAATTCATTTAAAAATCCTACAAAAATCATAAGGTAATTCATAATCATGTTTAGTAACATACTGGTGAATCACATGTCCTAATTCTATTGATAAAATATTATTTCATTAAGTTAATCATGATGATACACTTCTAAATAGTAATATGGAATTAACAATGTAACAATATTAAAATCAGTATATCTTGCACTTTATATATCTGATTTCAGATCCATCAGTTGTTCTGGTGGCTAGACACAGCAGGCTACAACTTTCATATATAAAGTTTTAAATTTTATTAAAATTAATAGGTTCAAATTCTGGTAGCAAGTTAGATGGGATAACTGGACAGAATTCTTACATCATTTTAGAATCGCTATCTACAAGAAATTCACTTCTATAGTCAGAAATAGATTGCATTCATAATCAGAAATCAGAATATATATTTCTATAATTAATCCATCAAAATTTATTTCTCGACAATATTAAAATTTAAGATTCTAACTAAACAATTGCACACAATCAAAAGAATTTATTCGAGTCCATATTTATCTATATACACATACCTATATCTGAAATTTCAATTCGTGTTTGTGCAATACATGAAGTGGCGATGAATTTTGCGATATTTCAGTGTGTATCGAATCGACGGAGGCAAATGGGATGATTCAATATACTATCAAGCAAACGATCCAAACATGAAGAGATCACAAAGCATGCAACAATACGGTGGTTTGATAATTCCGATCTACAAGGATTATTTGTATGGATATGAACGATAAATGCAATTCAAGACATGGTAATAATTATGGAACTACTTGCGAAATTCAAACAAAATGCTTGTACGAGAAAAAAAGAGTGTACAAGGGATGTTTGCTTTTTATTCGATGAGTGTCATCAATTTACGGAAAGAAGAGAAACACTGCGGCAATGGCGGCAACAACAACAAGCAACTCGACGGCACGACGACAACGACAACGCCAACGCCAACAAGTGCGCAGTGGCAACGGTGAGAGAAGACAGTGGTTGCTGCGGTTGCTCTTCCTGCGGCAAGGCAACGAGGAAG
This sequence comes from Hemerocallis citrina, assembly GCA_017893485.1. Classification (NCBI taxonomy): domain Eukaryota; kingdom Viridiplantae; phylum Streptophyta; class Magnoliopsida; order Asparagales; family Asphodelaceae; genus Hemerocallis; species Hemerocallis citrina. The sequence continues at coordinate 213,065 of JACEHZ010000576.1, forward strand.
TCAAGAACAACGGCAACAATGAGAACGGCTGCTACAATGAGTAGCGGTAGCGACACAAGTGTGGCATCCGCAACACTGCAAGAAACGGCAAGACAGTGACATGAAAAGCAAGAGAACATCAATGCAGCGAACACCAAGAGGCAGTGAGCAACAACAAGTGCAGTAGTAACAGTGAGCAATCACTACGGTAAGGCAGCGACGGGCAAGAGCGATGAGGGGCTGTCGACAGTGACTGGCAGCGAGCAAGGGCCGTAGGGAGACTGCGGGGCTATCGAGGAAGGTAAGGGCAGAAAGTGTGGTGGCACTGTGGGTTGGGGTGAAGGCGGCAATGGAGTTCTGGGTGGAGGTGCAGGCTGGTATGGGTTCAGGGGTTGTCGGGGGTGTATGCAGGTAGGATACATGGGAGGAGGCTTCGGAAATGTATGGATTGAAGAGTCGGTGAAAGTGGTGATGGTGATGGAGAGAGCTCGGCTGTGAGAGTGAGGAGGAGATGGCAAGGAGTGGGTTTGAAAAAAAACACAAAGTTAAAAAAAAAAACACATCTCTCTTCTGCATCGTCGAATCCATCAAGTCTTTAATAGCAATTCATGAAATTCTTATGATTAAAGCTGCAAACAGCATTTAGCGCTTTCTTCAAACTTTCTTGGTTCTTTTTGTCCCAAGCGTATCCGGAAACTAATCACAAAGGGATTGTCTTCCTAATCCCAAAACACATTTTGGATATAATGTCTAAAACACACTGGTCATAAACAATTTTTTTGTGAAATTAACATAAAAGTTGAATACTCTGTTATTATCCAACCTAGACTATAGAACAACTATTAGAGCAGCCACAGTCGAATGCCAATTTACCATTTTATGCATTTTTAGATACCGTAGCCGACACACTTGTCAGCTATTTTGTTATTTTTTACCAATTCCGCTACAATAGAAAGGTATAAATTACAATGGATATAGCAAAATGCATATTAATGAGGATGGATATAGCAAAATGTATATTATAGAGGACGAAACATTATGTTTCCACTGGATTATTTAAATATATTTTTTAAATAATCGGTAAAATGACGTGAACATAGAGGACGAAACACTATTAGCATTCCCATTAATGGTAAAATGACGTGAACATAGGAGGGCAGCTCTTCATAATGACAAAGGCCCATCATTTCTTTGATTTCTTTTTCTCCTTGTTCTTCTTGCATTTTACCACAAGTCTCACTTCCTCGGTTTCTGGTTGTTTCCAAACGGTAGGTAGCTCTTTTAAATTCAGTCTCTTCTTGTCGCTAATCTCGAAAGAGATTTCACCCTCAGCTGTTGTATATTCAACTTCTCAAGCCCAAAGGTCCTAAGTCCCCAATGAATGACTTCTTCAAATTCTTCTGTGCTTGCTCAATGGTGAGAGTATCCATAAATGCCCCAAACTACGAGAAAACTAGGTATGTAACATCAAGTCTCGGCTAATTGAACACTTGTAAGCCTATAATGACAATTTTAAATAACTACAGACGGAATACAGGGAAATTTATCACCAAAAGTCTTGGCAAGAACACTCTCCTTCCTTGAAATGGTGAAACCTACTCCGATCCCTCACAATGATTTCATGATTGTATACCTTGGATATAAACTTTGTCGCCAAGTGACAGTCTCCACAAACCCGAAGGTTCTTCGTGATCCTGATAGTACTTCCAGGATCACTCTTAATCAACCCAAAAGCAATAGCTAACTTCTCGCTGTGGTGACAAAGTGCAGTTTCCTTTTCCTCCTCATCCATATCAAGCAATAGCTCACCAGTCCTAGGCTTGTATCCTGCTCCCTTCAGCTCCTTCATCATCTCTGCAAGCTTCTCATATATTTCTCGCTTTTCAGGATGGATATTATCCCCTGCAATAAACTCATGAACTGTTCCCTTCAAATCTATGAAGCTACTCCCTGGTGTCTTAATTACTCCATGTTCCTTCATCCACTTTCTCAGTTCAGCTACTAATTCCCATTTACCTCTTGCAGCATATATATTCGATAGAAGTACATATCGCCCACTATTGTCTGGTTCCAAATCAAGAAGTTTCTTTCCCACTTGTTCACCTAAATTGAAATCTCCATGAATTCTACAAGAGTTAAGCAATGCACCCCAAACTGCACTATTCGGCTTTACAGGCATCTTCTTGATTACCTCTTCAGCACGATTTAACAAACCAGCTCGACCATAGAGATCAACCAAACAACAGTAGTGTTGAACATTTGGCTCCAACCCATAATCTTCTTTCATGGAATTGAAATACTTCAACCCATCATCAACTAGTCCGCAATGGCTACAAGCATTTAAAACACCTACAAAAGTCACATCATTTGGTAACACACCATCCATTTCCATCTCGGAGAACACTTCCAATGCCCTCTTACCTTGCCCATTCACTGCAAGCCCTCCGATCAAAGCACTCCAAGTCATCACATTCTTCTCCTCCATCGAACCAAAGATCTCAAGAGCCCTCTCCACATACCCACACTTCAAATACATATCAATTAACGCAGTACCCATCCTAACACTAACCCAAACCTTCTTCTTCCTCCTCAAATACCTCTCAACCCACCTCCCTTGCTCCACCGCACCAAGATAAGCACAAGCCGACAACACATTCACATAAACGCTCTCATTCGGCTCCACACCCTCCACCAACATCCCACGAAACAACTCCAACCCTTCCATAAACCGACTACTCCCCACACACCCATTAATCATCACACTCCAAGAAACAACATCCCTCTCACCCATTCCATCAAACACCTCTCTTGCCTCCTCAAACCGACCACACTTGAACAACCCACCCAACATCACGTTCCACGACGCATCATCGAACTCGACAATCCCATCAAACACCACCCTCGCAGACTCAATCAGCCCACAAGAAGCATAGAATTGAACCAGAGAGTTCTGAACACCCACATCGAAACCAAAACCAAACTTAACCACTTGTGCATGAAGCATTTTCCCAAGCTCCAAGGACTTGGCCTCGGAGCAGGATTTCAAAAGCAGAGGGAAAGAATGCTTATCGGGATGAGGGAGAGTGAGTGATTGTAAGATATTGATATAAAACAGGAGGGCGTGGAGAGGGGTGGGGGAGGAGGCATAGGCGCGAATGAGGATGTTGGCCATGAAGGGGTCGGGGTTGGGGGTAGTATTGAAGAGGTGAAGGGCGTAGGGGAGGGAGGCATTGGGGGAAAGTGCGGCGAAAGCGAGGAGACGGGATGTGGCGAAATTGTCATGGAGGGAGCCGGAGGTGACGGAGAGGGCGTGGATTTGTTGGAGGTGTGAGAGGGAGGAGGCTGAGAGGAGGTGGCGGAGGGGAGGGTGGAGGGAGAGAAGGTGAGGGGTGGGGACCCATAGAGGAGGAGGAGCAGGAGGGGGTTGAGGGGGTTTGGAGGGAGAGGGGCAGGGGAATGAGATGACGGAAAGGGTGAGAGTTGGGGACATTTTGGTGTGGTTTTGTTTTGTTTTGTTTTTTTTTTTTAAGAGTTGGGATTGGGTTAATATTCGCTGTTTTACTGGCAGGTGTCTGTATTTTATTATTTTATTATTTTATATTTAATCTCTTATCTCTAAGAGCATCCACCGTCGTAAAAATGGCAAAATGCATTTTTTACCTTACCATTTCGACGAACTGCTGCAGTCGTCAAAAAGCAAAAAAAAGCATATTTTCGTTAAAATTGAAACAGACGAAACATAATGTTATTAAAAAATTATTTATATAGTCAAAAACTAAAAAAATATTAATAAAATATACAGGACGAAAAAGATGGAAAAAATTGCAAAGTAACCGGACGAAACATGACCTTTCGTCCAGGTTTTAAGGAGGTTTTTTTTTGCAAAAAAATTGCAAAAACTTTTACAAAATTGCAAAAACAATTTATAAATTTGCAAAAAAAATTAAATAATTGCACCCAGTAACCAATGATGGTAATTTGCAAAAAAATAAAAAGGAAATGGGATCCAATGGCCTGGACGAAACATCCAGCCATTATATGCATATTTCTGGGTTTTTTTGCTTTGTTTTTTACTTTTTTTTTTAATTCAGATGTTTCGTCCTATTATTTAAAAGTATATTTAAATAATCCAGACGAAACATGATGTTTCGTCCTCTATAATATGCATTTGCTATATTGGTTGCTACTTATACCTTTCTTCTGTCGCCAAATAGGTAAAAAATGGCAAAATAGCCAACGGCTGTGGATGCTACAGTACTCCAAAAATGCAAAAAATGACAAAAAAGCAAACGATTGTGGGTGCTCTAATAATCTCTATTTCTCTACTATTTTAATGGGAGAGTTTGTCACCAAACAAATTTTATTTGTAACAAAACAAACACGTGTATTGTAATCCAAAAAACACGTGCAATGCATTTGCATAACTAATTTAAAGAAGGTCATAGGTTCGATGCTAGACAACGTCGAAATTTTTGTTTAAAAAATATATCTACTATTTTAATGGAAGAGTTTGTCACCAAACAAACTCCATTTATAACAACACAAGCACGTGCATTGTAACCCAACAAACACGTGCAATGCACATGCATAACTAATATAAAGTAGGTCTTAGGTTCGATGCCAGACAACGTCGAAATTTATGTTTAAAAAATATATCTACTATTTTAATGGGAGAGTTTGTCACCAAACATACTCCATTTGTAAAAAAACAAATACGTGCATTGTAACCAAACAAACACGTGCAATGCACATACATAACTAATATTAAGGAGGTCTTAGGTTCGATGCCAGACAACGTCGAAATTTTTGTTTAAAAATATATATATTTATAAAGACGTGCATCACACGTGTAAATTACTAGTACTATTTTAATGGGAAATTTTTTGACCAAACTATCCCACTTTTTGTAAGCATGTACCAAACTGTCTCTATTCGAAATTTTAATACCAAAAAGTCCCTGTCGCTAACTGAGATAGCGCCCCTAGTAAAATTCGTCGTGTTATCTCAGTTAGCTTGTTATAGGGAACACCACTTTTCTCCTCAAGTAGTGATATGCAAAAGAACTCACCAACTATAGACACATTAACTCCGTTAGCGCACCCGTTTAAATCAGGCGCGCTAACCTGGTTAGCGTGATATGGGAGACAGTAGGGGGGACACTACTACTCATATAGAGGCATGTAAGGGTGTGCGAAAAAAATACCAAGTATAGACACGCTAACCCCGTTAGTGCGTCCATTTAAACCAGGCGAGCTAACGGGGTTAGCGAGTGTCGATGGAACATAGGGGGCACTACCTCAAAGAGGGGTGTGGGTTAAAAATGACCAAGTATAGATATGTTAACCCCGTTAGCACGCCCATTTAAACCAGACGCGTTAACGGGGTTAGCGAGTGTAGATTGGGTTCCTCTTAAATAACGCTCGCTATCTCACTCTCATCTCACTTCTTCTCTCCCTCAAAACCCAATCGCGTGACGTTAAACCCAACCCCCAACCCTAGCTTCCGATTTCGGCCTCTACTCATCCCAATCTCTCGAAATGTTTACTTAAATCTCTTCATCACTACCAAAAATCTCATCTCAACCAACATTTTCCCCAAATTATTGGTGAGCCCATAAATCCTTTTCCCCAAATTTTCGGAAGTAGAGGATCTGCAGTGGAGTAGTCGACTTCGACCTTCAACCCAACATTCGTTTGTAAGTGTTCATAACTTATGGTATATAATTTTTTGTGATTTTGGGTCAAGGGTTGGATTTACAATTTGCATTGATAGATTTAGGTTTAGGTTTAAATTTGCATCGATAGATCTATAAATTTGTATTGATAGATTTAGATTTAGGTGCTACTAATTTTGAGTTATGAAAGTAGGAGAGTAACACCATGGGAAGGGGGATAGGATTCATGAGGTCGGAGCAGAGGAGGATCTCGAGCTCACATTGGGCATGGGTAGCTCAAAGTGAATGAATGGTGCTAAATTCCTTAATGAACTAAAATCACTCTTTTGCTCAACTCTGTTTGCAAATTCTTTGTTTCATTACCTGAGAGTCACTATTTTACGAGCTCTACTAGTTTGGTTCATAGATGGCGATAAACATATTTTGAGGCTGCTTTTGAAGGTGTTGTTGTTGATGACTTTGTAAATGTCAGGGACAACTGAAGGGCTAATATTCTTATTGAAATTTCATAGGTTTGTTCTTGTGGGCATTTGAAAGTGTAGAGATGTATGTTTAGCAAGCTGTATATTATTTTTAGTCTGTTTTTATTGTCAGAACAATTGATTTTGCATTGATAGATTTAGGTTTATATTTAAATTTGCATTGATAGATTTGCATTGATAAATTTGCATTGATAAATTTGTATGTGACAGATTTAGGTTGTATAATTTGATTTGCACCTGATAAATTTGCATTGTGCAATTAACCAAAATTAAACCAATATTGGAATGGACATTGTGAGTAATATTGTTTGATATTAAAATTTTGGTAATTAGACATTGTTAATTGTATAATTAATTTATAGTGATATTAAGGTAAACTTGTTAACATATATTATCAAATATGTAGGATTCTATTTGATATAACATATGGCACGAACAATGGGTAATCCTGAAGAAGGGAGTAGTAGTAGACCTCCAACAACCCGAAAAGGTCCACGGACATGTCATGGACAACCTTCCAAAAAAACTAGCCGTGGTGGATAGAGACGTACCAATATAAGATGATTTGACATTAATTTCATACGTTTAATTTTAATATCAAGAAAATTATAAATTTATATGTTGAATTTCAATTTTTTTTTGTGTAGGATGAGGCCGGTCCTTCTTCTTCTCCGGCAAATCAAATGGGCCCGTCTCCTCCTCCAGATCAACCTGGCCCTTCTTCTCCATCTAGTCAGTCGTGCCCATCTTCTTCCTCATATGTTCCTCCGGTGGTTCTCGATCTGATCGACCCAAAGCTTTTGACTTTACAAGGACAGCATCGTTCTAAAGCCGTTCGGGAAGAAAATTCTTCGAAGTGTAGTTTTCGGGGGCATGACATGTTAGAGATGCATTCCCATATGCATGAGATATTACAACAATGTGGATTATATGACATCGGGTTGATGAGCTCCATTAAGGCCGACCGACCCTTATTAACAGCCCTTTTCGAGAGATGACGTCCCGAGACAAATAGTTTTCACTTGCCGGTCGACGAGATGACAGTGACACGGCAAGATGTTGCTGTAATAACGGGTCTACCAATCGATGGATAGTCCGTAACTGGCACAATGGACTTTGAACCAGAGTTCATTATCCATGAGTATCTCGGAGTAGAGGTCGATCGATCGGCCCTTGTAGGCAAATCGGTGAGACTGAAATGGCTTAAGGACACATTCACCGCTACGTTGACTAATGCCTCCACTGAGTTGCAAGTACATTGTTACTGTCGGGCTTACATAATGACATTTTTTGGAGGTGTGATGTTCCCAAATTCCACCGGAGATTCCATGTCGTTAATGTATCTACCACTAATCGCCGATCTTGGTGGAGTTGGGGCGTACAGTTGGGGAAGTGTTGTATTGACATGTATAGAGCTTTGTGAAATTGATCTCTCGGTGCCAAGCAGATGAACAGACCAATGTTGATGCTACAGGTTTGAAGTTGGGAACGACTACACCTTGGCAGACCCATTGTCACAAAGCAATCACCAAAGTGGGCGAATCTTTCTGAGGACGAGAACATGAGACCACCGCAAGGTGTGTATTGGACGGGTTCATTGACGTGGAAGGCTAGCCCAAATAGATGCCTCTCATATTACTGGGACGAGCTTGACCACTTGGTAGACGAGTGTGTTAAGTGGCAACCATATACCGATGCACGTTTAGCGAGACTGCCTCTAGTTTGTACTTCGTCTCCTCAACTGTGGTTGACAAAAGCACCGTTTATCTACTTTGGTACATTTGAGTGCTATTTTTCAGAAAGAGTACTTCGTCAGTTTGGGTTGCATCAGAATATTCCGGCCCAGCAACCGTACAATGCCAAGCTACATAGTGTCACCGGTATAGGTTGACAAGCAGCTCACTATTGGGCAGCTTCATTTCACATACATGTGGATATTTGGAACAACCATCGTCTTGATCATGTACTTGCGAATATTCCACCATTCGATGCATCTTTCCATGTCACTTACATGACGTGGTATAGGAGAATGACTTGCCTTTACATTTCTTCCACAAGCCAGCTTCCAGCGAGGGTCCAAGTACCGACACGGAGACATGCCGCCGATCCAGCAGACACGTACTCTGTTAATCTACCAATGTTCCAACCGAAGACACAATTACTTCAGAGTGTTGTACGGTTTATGTCCATATTTACATTGCTTTCAAATAGCTTATTTATTGAATTTAATATTATGTTTCTTTTGTTTTTGTTTAGATGGCTCAAGCATGAATTCAAGCCAAAGAATGCGCAAAAGTATTAAAGAGTAATGTAGCCGAATCGTTGAAGGTTTTCAAGCGTAAAATTGTTGAGGCATGTCGAGCACAAGGAGATCTCGTCAGCGAAGGTAATAGAATATTTGCAATATTTTCTGGTCCCATGCACCAAACAGGTCGTCTGAAGATAATGGCTATAAAGTCTCTTCATCGTCCAATAATAAAAGAAGAAACACAGTGAAGAAGAAGGGAGCCGTCTCCACCGGTTGATGAAATCAAAGAAGAGGATGAAGAAGAAGATGGAGAAGATAATATTTTCCTCTCCAGCTTAACTTAGGCAAGCCCGAAGCATCCAAAACGTGCAAGGAAACGGTCAAATCTATTCACCCCTTTGTAGGTAAATTTTCATTTTTGTTTTGTCTTTTTGTAATTTTGAAAGAAATCGTGGTAGTTAATGTTATGTTGAATTCTTATGATTGCCTGGGAGATGTGTTTGTAATGTAATTTGAGAGTTGTGTTGGCTGATTTTGAGAATATATGATGTTTGGCTGTGTTTGAGAATGTAATTTGAGTGATGTGTTGGCTGTGTTTGGAGATTATCCAAATCTATTCAGGTATGGAGATTTGTTTGAGAGTTGTGTTGGCTGTTTTTGGAGATTGTCCAATTCTATTCAGGTATGGAGACGTGTTTGAGAATTGTGTTGGCTATGTTTGGAGATTGTCCAGTTCTATTCAGGTATGGAGATGTGTTTGAGAGTTGTGTTGGCTGTGTTTGGTAATGTATGGAGATGTGTTGTGGATGCGATGATGAGATTTTGAAATTTTGGGATTGTTGTTGAGAGATGATATGTTGAGAATGTATAAAGAAGAGGCATCTGGAATGTTGTGGTATGGATTGTGTATACAGGTATCATCTTCAGAAGTTCACAAGTGTGTTTGTGACTATAGAAAGACCCGTTAACTCAGTTAGCGGCCCTGATTAAAAGGGGCACGCTAACTGAGTTAACGGGTGTGGCTATCTCAAATTTTTAGAAAGTTGAAAGTCTCTGAAAAGTTTAGATCACCATAGTCGTTAACTCAGTTAACAGCCCTGGTAAAAAGAACCACGCTAACTGAGCTTGTTGGCTAACTGACACTGTGTAGCAAAGTAAGAATTAAAACGGTAAAAGATCATGTCCACAATAGCAGTTACTGGTAAACTACGTACACCTTTCAATACCGAGTTGAAAACTTCTGATATGTTGGTAGTCATTATGTCATATCGCCGTCCCCCATCTTCAGAAAGTGCCCATTTGTCAACTAATTCTACTTTCAACCAATTTTCCTCTTCCACATTAACTGTTTCCACTTTTGCGAGTTTGCTTTAAAAATTTTTGGGTTGGTTTTGATATGCTATAATTTTAACTTTCATCCTCATTGCTTTGCTACCAAATTTGGTAAAAAAATTTGTAGCGAAATGTCGCATACAATAACGATGATATCCATTTGGTTCGTTCCACGCTTCGTTCTGTGGGTCCATGGCAGCCAAAATACCGGCGTGGCGATTAGAGATAACACATAAACCAAACCGATCGGTGACATAAAAACGAATACAGCTCATAAACCATATCCATGTATAAACACTCTCTCCGTCAACTATTGCAAAGGCAAATGGAAAGAGACAATCATTCGTATCCAGTGATACGGCTATTAACAAACAACCCTTATATTTTCCATACAAGTGTGTCCCATCAACACTTATAACAGGTCTGCATGACTTGAACCCTTCGATTGAAGCACCAAATGCCCAAAACACTCCCCTGAATGTTTCTTCGCTAGGACCAGAATCATACTTATCCTAATGGACAACAGTTTCTGAATTTGCTGCTTGTATTGCTGGTAGAAGTAAAGGCAACTTGGTATACGCGCCTTCAAATGATCTGTACAACTTCTCAATAGATTTTTATTTTGCAATACAAACCTTCCAATAAGATATCTGATAATCCAATTGTAGTTTGACTATCTCAATAATGGCCCACGGTGTAATTCCTATCTGAGCCTTCACAACATTCATAATTAAATTGCATATAAGTTTAACGTCAACTTTGCAGTGGTCTTGATTCAATGCGGGATTCATACATGTATGCGGCCCTACTAGTTTTTTAACCACATAATCTCCACGGACAACCACCCTCGCTTGCAACCGGTGGGATTTTCACCATCTCCTCAAGTGAACGTTTTCTTGGAGCCAATTTACATTTTACAGCAAAGATGGTCGGTGAAGATTTTATTGTGATAAAACCCCGATGTTTGTTGATGGAGTATCGATTTACTGCATGTTGAATCGATTCTTTACTTTGAAACTTTTGCCCAATGTAGAACTTATCTACAGTGGATGAACCGGATGACACTTGTAGACCATGATTTACTCTCGCACTTTGTGTCATTTCCTCGGTAACATGAACGTTGACATTATTGAAGCCATCAGTGAGGTTCACATCGACATCATTACTCCCATTTATATTAATATTTACATATTCATCTTCTTTTTCCTCGTCTTTATTTTGTAATCCCTCTTCAAGTTCATCGTCTGTTTCTTCGTCTTCTTCATCATCATCGACTAAATCATTATTAATGATAGCATTTTCAAATATCCCGAAAATATTGGTATTCGGAACGTAATCATTAACCAAACTTGGTTGACGTGACAATTCAAATTCAATAGGATCCAGGCTTGTAGTTTTTGTAAATGTGTCTTCTTGTGAGGACGATGGGATTGCATGGAATGTTTGAACTAGATTCGAAATGATCTTATGGATCGGCACTTCACGTGCGGAGCTTGAACCAGGGTTAGCATACGGTTGGGCATTGATATTTTCGGTTTACTGAATATATAGCTATAATGCAGAACAACTAAAATTCGGATCAAGTGTTCTACCAATTATGGACATCAAAGAGTTGTCGTTTCCTATGGGCACAATCATAAAATAATGAACATCACCTTTTTCTGTTGCATAATGTGCTAAAATTTTAAAATTCCATCGTTGTCTATCCCAATTAGTAACCTCATAAACCTTCTCAACAAGTTTTTCGATTGTGATTGTATGGTGTACCCATATTATTTCGGAATCAACGACACTATAACAACAACCTATTTTTGGGTCACGGATAATTTCACCACCAAAATAAAGACAAATAGGAAAATCGTAATCCATACCTATACATATTTATAAAAAAAATTAATCATTATCTACTAAACAAAATATATGCGATAAAATGATATACAAATCATACCTTGAAATTAATGATCAGAAAAATTGAGCAATTTCGAGCTTCGAAAAGACCACATAGAGAATGTGTTGATAACAAATCAGCTATGTAAATCCCCAAACAAAGAAAATTTGTAATACGGATTTAGGGTTTTCAGAGTAGGAGGAGGTATGAATGTGAGAGAAGAAAAAGATGAATGTGAGAGAAGAAGAAGATCCTTTAAGATTTTGTGGAATTTTTTGAGTAAGATCTACAATTAGGATGCTAGGGTTTTGGAGTTGGGTTTCGAAATTGGGGGAGAAAGAGAAGAGAGAGACACTATAAATATAATGAGACAGCGTCAACGATTGTGATTTAGTATGGTCCCAAACGACATAGCACGCTAACTCGGTTACCGCGCCTAGTATAAAGATGCGCGCTAATGGGGTTAGTGTGTCTATACTGGATTTTTTCCCCTACACCTCTACTTGAGGAGTAGCGTCCCCTACTGTGCACTTATCACGCTAACCAAGTTAGTGCGACTGGTTTAAATAGGCAAGCTAACGGAGTTAGCGTATCTATATTTGGTGAGTTTTTTCGCACACCCCTACTTGAGTGGATAAGTGGTGTCCGGTAGTGCACGCTAACTGAGATGGCGCGGATAATATTACTGGGAGCGCTAACTCAGTTAGCGACAATGACTTTTTGGTATTAAATTTTCAAACAGGGACAGTTTGGTACATACTTACAAAAAAAGGGATAGTTTGGTAAAAAAAAAATTTATGGGAGAGTTTGTCACTAAAAAAACTTCATATAAAGAAGGTCTTCGGAATTTTCTAATATATATATATATATATATATATATATATATATATATATATATATATATATTTATACGTGCGTCACACGTGTAAATTACTATAATATCTCTCTATATAAAGGGAGAATTGGAGTTGTAATTTGTCAACACACAAACCCGTGTGTTGCACTTGCAACTCCAACTCTTCCATTAATTACAACAAAGATGAACAAACAAAAAAATTAGCACCAACATAAATGTGCAGCACACGTGCAAAACAAATTTTCAATATTTTTAAACACCAAACAAACACATATGTTGCACGTATAACTCCAATTCTACTTATGAACACGTGCATCCCACGTACAAATCATAGCTTTTCCTTCAAAATATTTTTCCCAATTACGTGCAACGTACGTCCAACTCCAAAACTATTTCTTAACACGTACATCGCACGTGAAAATCCTCAAACTCTTATCAAAACGCGCATCGCACGTGTAAATTACTATAATAATTCTATCTATCTACTATTTTAATCTACTATTTTAATGGGAGAGTTGGGGTTGTCATTTGTTGACAACCTGTAATTTGTAGACATTGAATCATATAATCTCACCCATTCATTTTGAGTAGAAGTTATATTAACTATTTATTTACTCAACTGATGTTAGTTTCCTTAATACCCTCAATTAATGTTCAAATTTATTTACGACATATTTATTTACAAAAATATCACTCATATTAAACAAAAGTTTGTGCCACTATGGGTAATTTGTAAAGAGTATGTATGAGTAAAGGGATGTCTCGGGTTTGAGGCTAGATTACGTCTTATTATTTACTATATTAAAAAAAATGATTAGAACATGTATCACATGTGCAGATTACTAGTAATATTATAATCTAAGAGTTGGAGTTGTGGTTTGCAAATCTACCAGCTTATGTGCATTGTCCGTACATAACTAATATAAAAGAGATCTCAAATATGAGGGCAGACTATGTTGGAATTTTTACTTCAACTTTTTTATTAAGACGTGCATCACACGTGTAAATTACTAGTTTTTTTTTTTTTAATTCGAAGGCCGTCACTGATTTTATTAGGAGCATCATAAATTGCAGAGGAGGAAGTTGGAAGAGATTGGCTTTGTAGAAGCATGCAGAAGCATGCAGTGGTGAATGCTCCACTATTATGGGCCTCCGAAATTAAATGATCAGAGCCATCAATCGGAGTTTCAAGTAGGGCTGACTGGCTGAGGCAATAAGATTATCAAAACATATGCGAATCATGGTTTTATTCCGACTCCTACTATCTGCATTCATCAGATCAGATACAAACGAGAGCGGGAGGTTCCAATCATCAGGCTTAGGAATTTGACCGGGCAAAGAGAGAGCTAACTTGTTAGGGTGGCCATTGATTCGTTAGCTCCGATCATCGGTGGCCATGGGAGAAGTCATCCACAGACATAGGAGATATATGAGGCGTTGGAGAGCAGAGTATCAGTTTTAGAAGGGTAGTATCAGTATCAGTTTAAGAAGGGTAGTATCAGTTTTAGAAGGGTCTGTAATGAGTCATTTGTACGCGCTTAGCGCATGTTATTTGAATCCAGTTTTGCGCGGTAGGAGATAGGAAGGGAAGTCCTGTGTGTGTTGCACAGGCTTCTTGAGTCTATATAAACTCATGAGTTGTAATATGAGAGAATCAATCAATGAAAATATCCTATTCTCCTCTCTAATCTTATCTTATCTTCTCCTTATCCTCTTCTTATCTTCTCTTCTTCTCCTACTACACCACTTCATTCACCATTAGTGTTTTTAATCCATACAGGAAGCTACAGTATTTCCTGCCATCACACCGATCTTCACCAAAATGCCACGTTCCAGGAACCCACACAACCCACACCCTGACAACTTGGTATCAGAGCCAAGCGAAGGCGATGGGCGAGATGAAGGGATGGCGCCATGGGAGGGAGAAGTCGCCAATCTGAAGAGTCAACTGGCGGAGATTCAACTGCGGAGTAACTATCAATCTGAGAGAGTTGAAGCAATAGCGGGGGACATCAATGACAGATTCATAGCAATGGAAAATAGGATGAATGTAAGAATGGATGCCATGCTATCGATGCTTCAGCAAGGATTGCATCGAATCCCAAACTCACCCCTACTGCCGACACCCCCCTCTAATCATCCTCCGCATCAGACCCCCCCTCCACTCAACCCCCATCAGGAACCCATCCATCCACAGTTTCCCCACCCCCCTCCATTCGTTCCAGACCCTGGCGGATTCTTCCGAACGCCCTTCAAGGTGGAGTTTCCCACTTTCGACGAAGGGGACCCGACAGAGTGGATCTGCAGCGTAGAGCAGTTCTTGGAATTCTATGAAGTACCCGAAGTGCAAAAACTCAAATACGCGTCTCTCAATCTGAGGGGAAGAGCTGCGCAATGGTTTCGTTGCCACATTATGCCTCAAATTCCAGAGATAACTTGGCCGCAGTTCTTACGGGAGATTCTCACAAGGTTCGGGCCCTCGGAGTTTCAAGACTACAGCGGAATGCTGTCGAAATTACAACAAAAAGGGGACATCGAGTTGTACATCCAGGAG
The DNA here is from genome assembly GCA_017893485.1 of Hemerocallis citrina. NCBI lineage: Eukaryota > Viridiplantae > Streptophyta > Magnoliopsida > Asparagales > Asphodelaceae > Hemerocallis > Hemerocallis citrina. The sequence continues at coordinate 228,078 of JACEHZ010000576.1, forward strand.
TTTGACCGTCTCTCCAACTTTGTCGAGGATTGGACTGAGAAACACTATTTGAGTACGTTCATCAGTGGTCTGCGAGATGAAATCAGATGGGATGTAAAATCGCAGCGGCCCAAGAGCGTGAATGAAGCAATGGGCCTCGCAAAGGGGTTTGAAGAGAAGCTGGCTTGTCAGAAGAAAAGCTATAGAGTGCCGTTTGCCCCCAGACCCACCGTGTTACCACCCCCATAGGCTGCCGCCACTCATACCCCCAATTCCAAACTCCCATATCAACCCTTTGTACCCCGACGACTAAGCTTACAGGAGATGAGGGATCGTAGGGCGCGCGGTTTATGTTTCAATTGTGAAGAAAAATACACCGCTGGCCACATTTGCAAGACCCAAAAATTCTACTATCTGGAATGCATTGAAGATGAAGAGCAAGGGGATGAAGACTACATGAGCACCTTGTTGGCAGAAGAACAACTTTTGGCAACCACTCAGCTCACTTCCTCCACGTCCGCCGCACCTTAGAGCTCCCCCACACTCCCCCAGTCGCACAATAGCCTACAACATCCTGAAATTTCCCTACATGCACTCATCGGCACGGAGACATATCCACAAACAATGAGGGTACGGGGAACAATCAACAACCGAGAAGTGAACATCCTCATCGACACTGGCTCCACCCATAATTATCTTGATCCCCACACAGCTGCGACAGCCCAATTGCCCGTGAACAAGGAGCTTCGATACAACGTCACCGTTGCTAATGGCCAGATTATGCATAGTGAAGGGAAGGTGGAACGTGCTTCCTTCACCGTTCAAGGAATTTCCCTACAGGCGGAGTTGCTCTTACTGCCGTTGGGACCGTCACAAATGGTCCTCGGAGCTCACTGGCTTCGCACCTTGGGACCGGTTACTATGGACTTTGGAGAGATGACAATGGCCTTCTTGGTCGAAGGGAAGGTGAAGAAACTGCAAGGAGTTATTCCCCCTCAACTGCAAATGATGGATGCGGCTCAGCTGAAGGGAATGCAGAACTACACTTGCCAAGCATATCTACTACAAGTCCAAGGTGTGGCAGGTGAAGGGGAGAATCCTGAAGCCACATACTCCATCGACACTCTTGAGAATTCTGAAGTCACTTACCCCATCGACATCCAAAACATTATCAGCCAATTTCCAGATGTGTTCCAAGATGACATGAGGCTACCTCCACATCGGCAGATTGATCATCAAATTCCCCTCCTAGACGGCCACAAACCCGTGTGCTTGAGACCGTACAAACACCCACACTCGTACAAGGCAGAAATTGAGAAGCAAGTCAGAGAAATGTTGGAAGCAGGTTTCATTCGACCAAGTCACAACCCCTATTCTTCTCCCGTCATATTGATTAAGAAGTCGGACGGCAGTTGGAGGATGTGCGTCGATTACAGGGCCCTCAATGACCAAACCGTTAAAGCCAAATTTCCTATTCCCATCATAGACGAGCTGTTGGATGAATTGAATGGGGCGCGTTTCTTCTCCAAGATTGATCTGAGGTCGGGATACCACCAGATTAGAGTCAACAGCAACGACATACCCAAAACTGCTTTTCGAACCCACCACGGGCATTTCGAATTCGTGGTGATGCCCTTCGGGCTGACCAACGCACCCTCAACCTTCCAAAATTTGATGAACAACATTTTTGCTGAGTATCTCCGAAAATTTGTGTTGGTTTTTTTTGACGACATCTTGATCTACAACTCGTCTTGGACGGAGCATCTCTCACACTTGGAGAAGGTACTAACCGTGCTGAGAAACAACCACCTCCTCGCGAAACCCAGTAAATGTAGCTTCGGCAGGCCCACCGTGGAGTACTTGGGACACATCATCAGCTCCTCGGGGATTGCGGTCGATGATCGCAAGATCAAAGCGGTAGAAGAATGGCCAGAACCCCAGACTATCAAGGAGCTGAGAGGGTTCCTTGGACTTACGGGGTACTACAAAAGATTTGTGAAAGACTACGGAAGCATCGCTGCCCCACTCACTCAGTTGCTAAGGAAGAACGCCTTCAAATGGTCGATGGAAGCTGCTGCAGCATTCACCCGGCTCAAAAAAGCCCTCACTACCACCCCGGTTCTGCAAGCCCCAAATTTCTCCAAACCCTTCGTCGTCGAGACGGATGCCTCCAAGGATGGCATCGGGGCAGTCCTAATGCAAGAGCACCACCCTATAGCATACATGAGTAAGGCTCTGAAAGGGAAAAATTTGTCTCTATCGACATATGAAAAAGAAGTATTGGCAATTTTACAGGCGATCAAACAATGGCGACACTATCTATTGGGGAATGTATTCGTGATTCGAACCGACCAACAGAGCATTAAGCACATCCTGGAACAAAAGATCCATACGGAAATTCAAGAGAAGTGGTTGTGGAAATTGCTAGGGTTCACATTTACTGTTGAATACAAAAGGGGAACACAAAATCCAGCTGCCGATGGGCTTTCAAGGAAGACAGAACACTCCGAGACTTGCTTTGAGGTCTCGGTGGTTGTCCCCCAGTGGATTGAAGAAATCAAGTTGCTTGTGAGGCGCGATGACTATTATCGACAGCTAGAAGAGAAGAGGCAGATCGGGAGCTTGGATCCCCAGCTGTACAGGGTCGTGGGAGGCCTTTGGTTCTACAAAGGGAGAATTCTCATCAGCCCGAAGGCGGAGGTGCGGCACTTGATCTTCCAGGACATGCACTCATCGACGACGGGTGGCCACGCGGGATATCACAAGACGCTGCATCGGATCAGGAGGTCTTTTATATGGGAAGGAATCACCAAAGATGTGAAATTGAAAATTAGAGAATGTCTCACCTGCCAAAGAAACAAAGCTGAAGCAATCCTGCCTGCGGGTTTGCTCAACCCCCTCCCAATTCCAGAGAAGGTGTGGGAAGATATCTCGATGGATTTCGTCGAAGGATTACCCAAGAGCGGAGGGAAGAATACCATCATGGTAGTGGTTGATCGCCTCACCAAGTATGCACATTTTGTTGGATTGGCTCATCCATACACGGTAGAGGGAATTGTACAACTCTTCGTCGATAATGTGTATAAACTCCATGGGATGCCGCAGAGCATCGTGAGCGATAGAGATCCGATATTCATGAGCAAATTTTGGAAGGAGTTCTTCACTCTCCAACAGTGCAAGCTCCGGCACTCCTCAGCATACCACCCACAAAGCGACGGACAGACGGAAATAGTAAACAAGGCTTTGGAGCTTTATTTGAGGTGTTTGTGTGGTCAGAAGCAGCGAGAATGGAGTAAATTCTTGGGGTGGGCGGAGTTCTGGTACAATACCAATTGGCACGCCTCCACCGGCATCACACCCTTTCAAGGAGTGTATGGAAGGGCACCACCAACTCTGCTGCGCTATATTCCGGGGACGGCGGCTGTACAAGAAGTCGAAGAGGGGCTGTTGTCACGTGATGAAGTCTTGCAGCTGTTGCGAGACAATTTGGTGGTTGCGCAGCAAAGGATGAAGCTCTTCGCAGACAAAAGAAGGACGGAGAGGGAATTCGCAGTTGGAGATCTGGTTTTACTGAAAATTCAGCCCTATAAACAAACTTCGATCAGAGGAGCTAATTCTCAGAAGTTGTCGCCCAGATTCTTTGGGCCTTACCGGGTGATAGAGAGGATTGGTGCTGTAGCGTATCGGTTAGAGTTGCCCCCACAAGCGTCCATTCATCCCGTCTTCCACGTCTCCAAACTCAAACCTTGCCATGGAACCCATTCCCCTGCTGTAGAAATCGACCTACCACAATGGTGGATCCCTTCCCATGATGATGACGAGCCCGAGCAAGTGTTAGGGCGTCGAATATTCAAGAAGAACAATAGAGTTGGCATCAAGCTACTGATTAAATGGAAGAATTCATCTGTAGAGAATGCATCCTGGACTGATATTGATGAGCTGCGCGTGAAATTTCCCAATTTCGAGCTTGAGACAAGCTCGCTGTAAAGGAAGGGGGGTTGTTAGGGTGGCCATTGATTCGTTAGCTCCGATCATCGGTGGCCATGGGAGAAGTCATCCACAGACATAGGAGATATATGAGGCGTTGGAGAGCAGAGTATCAGTTTTAGAAGGGTAGTATCAGTATCAGTTTTAGAAGGGTAGTATCAGTTTTAGAAGGGTCTGTAATGAGTCATTTGTACGCGCTTAGCGCATGTTATTTGAATCCAGTTTTGCGCGGTAGGAGATAGGAAAGGAAGTCCTGTGTGTGTTGCACAGGCTTCTTGAGTCTATATAAACTCATGAGCTGTAATATGAGAGAATCAATCAATGAAAATATCCTATTCTCCTCTCTAATCTTATCTTATCTTCTCCTTATCCTCTTCTTATCTTCTCTTCTTCTCCTACTACACCACTTCATTCACCATTAGTGTTTTTAATCCATACAGGAAGCTACAGTATTTCCTGCCATCACACCGATCTTCACCAAAATGCCACGTTCCAGGAACCCACACAACCCACACCCTGACATAACTATTAGCCTAACCCACCTTTTGAATATATTTGTCAAAACGTACGACTTTGTTTTAAAAATAATTTCACTTATGATCCAGCCGGCTTTTAAATTTCTATGTTACTATTCTATAATAATTTCTATAGGATGTGTGATATTTTATTAAATTCTAAAATTTTTTGGAATTTAGACTTTTCAGATTAAATATTCTTATTTTACAAGTTATAAATTAGTATTTAATCTATAAAAATAAAAATTGTAGAAATTAATTAAAAATAACTTATTCTGAATTGGCTCTGATACCACAACTGGATGTGAAGCGTGAAACAATAGTGCCTGCAAAGAATAACAAAAAGAGTATCAAAAAATTTCAAAGATGATAACTTTCAGTAAAATAATATTCTTGAAAATAATGTACATTATTAATCTAAAAAATATTAAAGTAATCAAGAATAACTTCAAGGTCTCTCATGGCTTCTTATTCTATTTCTGATAATACACTATCATATTGGGGTTCCTCTGGTTCTTCTATATGTTTATTTTCTTCCATAATATGTTCAGTATCTTCCTCTAAGTTTTCATTTCCTTCTAGAAATTGTCTGTATGTTGTTGTAGAACTCCAGATATAGCTCCTAAAGATCTTTCGTAAAAAGTTAAATCATCAATAATTTGAACAATTATATTACTAGTTTCTCCAGGATTAATTTGATTTGTTGTAATAATTATTACTCGCTGTATGCTAAAGAAAAATAGTTTAAACTCATAAAAATCATACATGCTTGTTACTCTTTGAGGATAATAAACATCAAATGTAATACCTCGCAAAATAGCATATGGCTATTTTGCACTGTAACCCGTGCATTAACTAGATATTGCACACGAGTACATTTTTCCTAGAAATTATCAGTTAAATTGAGAGATTTCAGACATACGGGCTGTTCTGAATCCGATGAAGTAAACTCGGAATATCATCTCGATTAAACTAGGGTTTTGTCCCGATTATTTCGACCAGACAATTGTCGGGTGAAAATTATAATTTCTATAAAAAATGTATTTTATAGGATTTTAATATATATGTATTGGTTATTTTTAAGTAAACTAGTGCTCGAAGTGAATGTGGTATGAGTTTGTGCACTAGGGTTAGAATCGGAGTGTGGTAACCTAGGGTTCCTTGACCTAACTTAGGATTAGGAACCCTAGCATCATGATGATCATGGTTTGATCTTGATAAAGATCCAATGGTGGAAATACAACACCATGTGCACATTGACTATGAAAGTAGGAAGCTTCCAAGAAGTTTCCAAGGAAGCTTCCAAGAAGTTTCCACTTATGAGTTGGCTTCATCTCATCCACACACTCCACCTCTCCCCATCTTGGCCGGCCCCTATAAACCCCACTCCCATTCTCACTTCACTCCACTTTCAACTCCATTTCATTTCTCTTCCTAAGCTTCTCCATTCCTTGTTCAAAAAATATATATGTATATGTAAGAAAAAGGGAAGAAGTCTACTAGAGTAGAAGGAGTAGTAGAGAAGGAGAAGAAGTATAGGAGAAGTCACAAGCACAAGGAGTAAAGACAAGCAAGCAAACAAAGCTAGGAGTCAAGCTACAAGGAGATTTTGCAAACTTCAAGTGGGTGATCCTTGAACTCTTTTGTATTTATTTTTGTTTTGGTATGAATGGATGTGTAGTAGTGGTAGACATGATTTTGTTGCCATGTTTGAGTATGAGGAATGCTAGGAAAAAAAATAAATTGTATGGTAGAGAATTATTCTTTTGAAGTTTGATTGAGTAGCATGATTGTGAGGGTATATTGGGAAATTTCTTACGCCCAAACGGTTGGGAATCTTGGGCTAAAATTCTGGGGTATTGTTCTTCTATGCATATAGAGTATCCATGATTTTTTTCGTAATATTTGGATGCATTTTAGTAGCCCGAACAGTGGGTCCAAGTCTGGACAGTAAGCAGCCAGAATGGCTGCTGGCTGTGGTGATTTTTGTGCGTTTTTCCGATTTTATATCTCGGAATTGACAGGGCATTTTGAGTTGAAAATTTTTGTGGACGCTGTTGTATGTGTCTACAACCATAGTATTAAATTTCGTATTTTTCCGAGGTCGTTTGATGCCCCGGAAAAATTGTAGAACACGACTGGTCCGTAGGTGTCGGCTGAAGCTGACTGCGCTTTGTGCTGAAGTTCAAAAAGCCATAACTTCGTGTACGTTTATTATTTTGCTACGAAATTTTGGGAGTAGCTTGGGGTATGAGTCTATTTGATGAATCTCAAATTTTAGAATTTTTAGAAGTCATTTGATGAGGTTTCAAGGGTAATTAGTGAGGGGCAGTAAACACCCTGCTGGAAATGAACAGCTGAAATGTAGCTATGTTTGAGGAGTCGTAGATCGTTGTGTGAAATGAATTTGATTGTGAATTTTGGACACGATGAAATGGTATATGTGTAGATAGAGAATCTCAAATTTCATGATCGTTGGACTTATGGTTGATTTACTATTGAATTTTAAAGTAGGGTACGTTCAGCCTAGTACGAGTTGTCTAGTTCATGGAGATAGATATTCCTAGGCTTATCGGTTAAGAATTTGGGCGACTGGCCAGCTGGAGAAAATCAGTAGGGAATCATAACTCTCTAACCCAATTAGGATTTGTAATTCCAGGTTGTAGGCTATAACTTTCCAAGGTGGACAGATTCGGCTTTGTCAATAAAATATTGCTAGAAAAATCAGCCCTTCCCGTGTGATGCACCTAAGGGAAATTGGTGTCTGTGAGAACATTTAGAATTGAATCTGAGGACGTATCCAAATAGGAAGTTAAGGTAGACAATCCCACCTTCCCATAGGATCCGGAATTGAGTGATTTCGATAACTAAGCAAACTCTTATGATATTGGACAATTGCAGCAAGTGTGAAAAGGAACGTGCTACTAAGAGTATATGAGGGATATTGGATGTTGAGATGATTGAACTTGAGGAAGTAGTCAACTGAAGAGTTGTAGACTAGTGTCTTACCCTTCCAGAATGGGGGGTACCAAGCAATTCTGACTTGTGTGCTGGAAATTATGGACATTGTGAGTTTAGCAACCTATTGTCTAGAATGACTTCAAGGTTTGAGTTAACTCGGGGACTTGAGTCCTTTAAAAGGAAATTGAGGGAATCATCGACTGGGGGATGGCAACGGATCTCCTCGCCCTTCTAGGAAGTTCTGAGCGTATTGGTTTCCGATGAGTGTAGCTGGGAACACAGCTACTGGTATTTCTTGATTGTTCCATCGGACCATTGATGAGGAACCCTCTGCCTACCGCAATATGGTGATCGTGAGCTATCATATTTAAAAGATGGGTTTTTAGCATTTTATTCGGAACTTAGGCAAATTCCTGTGCATGTACTCATGGTGGACATGAATGAGTTGGGATATAGCTCTGTTGGATTGTATTGGGTGCCTCGATGCCTGAGTCTGTCAAAAGTCCAGAAAGGATAATTATGTGCGTGCTTACCTTCACTAAATTATATTACGTCATCAGGGAGCCGTTAGACCACTCGCTGAGGGTCACGGGCCGGGGTTATTTTTGGGTCGCTGACCTATGAAGGTATTGGGAATCGGGGGATGTGATTCTGGGATGGTTGTTACCTTGACAGACCAGTCAGGCTCGACTTTGTTGACCGACACCGAGTGTGGTTGAATAACAACATATTTTCAGTAAACTGGATTGATTAGGTTTTTCTTTTATTTGTTTCGCTCGAAGTTAAATTGGTATTAGGGGTGATTCCCTATAATCCAACTTGTTCTGAGAGTTAGCACTAAGTGGTGATACTGGTTGTCTCTTCTTGTCATTAGGGATACGCACTGCGGTGGGTATCTTGCACTGTTAATTCCTGAAGTACCATGGTAAGAACGGGATGTTGATATCCTGGCGGATCGGGGGTATTTTAGGACCTCTGAGGTCGTCATGTTCTATGTTGGTGGACACGAACGGATCAAAAAGGATCTTTGCGCAATGGATATACTTGCGGTATATCTGTAAGTTCGTCACAGCTTTCGAGGATGGTTCGACGCAGTAATTATTGGTGACTTCGGGGTAGCGCCCCGCATTATTTCTTTTATTTTATTTTCACCTCCTCAACCATGTCATACTATCAGGAACAGGAAGTAGACCAAATTATAATGCATTGCATAGCGAGGGTTCTAATCCCTAAACATGGAGACAACGGCTTGATTTGGAAAGTATGTAGTATGGGATGTATACATTTTCAAAGTCTCGCTTGCATTAGACTAAGTACGTTGGCTTGACCATGGTCACATGTAGTATGGGATGCATGTGCATCCAGAATCTTGCTGACGTTAGATTAAGTGCATCTGTTCTGTACCTTGTGTTTGAATAGACTTTAGGTTAGATTAAGTGCATCTGTCCTATACTCTGTATTGTTGCATTAGTCTCAGGTCATGACATACACGAACACTAGAAAATCAGGATGCACGTTGAATTTTCCATTCAAGATGAATTTGTGAATGTGATAGTTTGAGGATCGCTGTTTCCTTATCAGCATTGCGTCAGTAGAATTACTGACGTACCCCACCTTTTAGGTACAAGGATATCAGGTCACGAGTATAGGAGAGCCCAAGATCAGTAAGGCATCCAAGTAGTGGCAGTATGCACGTCTACCCTTTGAGCAGGTGCAGAATTGTCAGGGTCGCGTAGCAGGAGGCTCAAGCCGAGGGGCAGGTCCAGAGGGGCAGATAAACCACTCAACGGAGCTTCGGCAGTTACCAAGGGATTGCCGATCTGAAAGACAGCCAATGGCTTCACAAGAAATGTTCAAGTATTCTTGTAGTCAGTTGTAATAAAGTTATGTAATTTGTATTCCTTGTTCAAGGACAATTTGATATTTGTAATTATTAATGTAACAACTCTGATGGCGATAAAAATGTTTAAATTTTCACGTTATTTACTGTGTTGAGATGCATTTGAAGGCAATGATCTTGGTGATGTCACGGATGTCCAATAGCGGGAATCCGGGTCGTTACATCAAATACCTACATTCTATCATCTCCTTGATGATTAGTCATTAATTCATAAATTTCTGAGGCAAAAACCAAAACTGTTATTGTCCATTCTTCTTTTTAGTAATTTTGTTATTTAAAACAACAAATATGAAACCAGGAGTAGGAAGAGATTTCTAAGGATACCAAAAAAATCAATACAAAATGACTCATCATGCTTCCGACCTAGTTAAACTTCTTTAAGCTGCTCTATACCAGTTACTACTAGTGAATAAAATACTTCTGGTATGTACCCCGATTTCAGTGCTCCTTTTATGTTCCTCTCATTTCAGAACTATTATGTTCTTCAAGAGAGCATCATCCAAGAGATACGTCTGAAACAACTAGTAACACTTCGGTAGTGGCAACCACAACCTAGCTCGTTTCCTGCTACTATGTGTACAACCTAACTATAAAAGGTTACAAATAGGTTTTTTTGTAAGATCCTTCAGACAGAGCCTTACAAAACTCTCCCTAAGAAAAAGAGATTTAGTTATTCATACCTTATTTTCTACAAAAACCGGTAGATGCAAGAACTCATGAAAGATAATCTTTTATTTCCTTCAAACTTTTTACAGACAGAAACTCTCCTTACAAAATTTTATGGAGTTTATTCTCTCTAGGATCGTCTGCCCTCTTCTCAACTCAGCCTACCCTTTTATAGACCATGGGATCAGCTTACAAAAAGTTTACATTCGTCACTGCTAACATCATATGTCCAATAATTGCTACAAATACGTCACTACTTACATCTGCTTTTAATAATTGCTTTGATTCAATTGTGGACTATTCTAGAAAAAGAGATTCCTCCTGGTCGAAATCTTCATATGCTCCACATTTGTTTTGATGTTCTGTCTTCATCAAGCTACAGTAGTATCCAACTGTCTGTTGTGTCATAATCATTGCTGCTGTAGATAATATCTGGTATCAGCTGTCAAACAGTGCACGTTTATTCTGTGGCTATTTTATTTTTGTCATACTATACATTTTTATCTTCTCTGGGTTTGGACTATCATAGATCTATATATTGCTATCTCTTGACTTAATGTCTTTAATTCACAATACATGTTTCTGGATCCCATTGCTCGTCTTTCTAGGATTAGTTTCTCAAATTCCTCAGCTTTGTATGGTATGATGTTAGATAGATACTCCATAAATCACTTGGGTAGTCATCCAAATTTTTATAACATGTTCTGCTGGAAATTCTTCATTTTCTTCAAGATACTCAGAAATTGATGAATATGTTCTGACATATATTTTGAGGCATTTATGAGGCAAATATAGCTCTTGACTGCTTTATAAATTTCTCTTGGCAAGTGAATAAGTTCTTCACATTTTCTTAATGGATAGATGCAATGACTAAGTCTTCTTTCGAACAGTGCTCTGGCTGTTCTTGGATTAGCTCCTGGTAGGATGATGGTTTTGTTCATATGTTGCTGTGATATGGTTTTGATGAAGTGGTTCACCTCGGTTACTTGGCATAATTTTTCAATATATTGTAAAAATAATATTTTATTTGATACTTTGGTAGGAGATTTCTCAGTAAGAAGTGTCTCCTTGTATGTAGTCTTATTTGAGGATGTAATTGCATATTATTTTAAGGAATGAGTAGGTTTTCCCATCTCACTCATTTTTTCGCTAGTATTGTCCATCATATTTTCTGCAGTTACATGCTGACTTACATGCTGGCAGAACAGACTTTGAAGTCTGCATATTTGTAGTTGTAATTGATTAAATGCTCCTTTTATTTGCTCCATTATTTCCTTGAGGCAAAGTATATCCTATTCTATTTGTTGGACTCTAGTCTCCATTCAACAACGAATGAAATAGTTAATTTCTTGATAGAAAATTAGCTAAAATGTTATCCTTGCCTTTTATGTTTTCTATTGTAAAATTATAATTTGCTAGTTCCATTTGTCATCTTATCAATCTTTTATTTGCTGTAGTTGGGTCTATTATTTTGTTAATCTAACTCTTTGCTTGAGTATTATCTGTCCTCACTGTAAATTTTGTATGTATTATGAAAAATTCTAACTTTTTTTAATAACTTTTAGTACTGCTAATAGTTCCATTTCATTGAGGTGGTAATTTTGTTGGGTCTGTGTGAATGATCCATTAGTATATCTAGTTAGTCTTTCCTCTTTTTCACCTATTTCAATGAATTTTAATACTGATCCCCAATTATCTTCACATGCATTTGTTTCTATTATCTATGAATATTCTTTAACAGATAATCTTAGCTTATGTAATTCTGAAGTTTGTTGTTTTAATATTTTAAGTTTTTCTTCATCATATGGGGTCCATTCCAATTTCTTAAAAATTTTTAATTTTTGTTGTAACCAAATTTTTTTTACTGATAAATTCGATATATATCATCTTGTTTGATTTAGTAGTCCAATTATGGTTTGTACTTCTGTTTTCCTTTTAAGATATTAGGAAATGTCTTCATTTTTTCTGCTATATGTGGCTGTAGTTCTATTCATTCATGTGATAATTTTGTTCCTAAAAATTCTTTCTTAGCTTTGAACAATTTTATTTTCTTTTTTGATAGTATAATACCTGTATTTTTTACTATTTCTATGAATTTTAGTAATTGCTAGTTATGTAGTTCTTCATTTTTAGATCTTATTAGAATATCATCTACATATACTAATATGAAATTATTATATTTTTGAAATATCTTTTCCCTATATTCTTGAAATACTCATGGGCTATTTTTATATCTTAATGCTAATACATTCCATTCATAGAATCCTTGTGGTGTGCTAAATGTTGTTAACTATTTTGAGTCTTCTGTTAATTTTACATGGTAAAATCCTGATTTACAATCGAATTTTGAATATATTTTTCTTATTCTTACTGTGTTAAGTAGTATCTGCATATATGGTAGTGGATATCCAAATCTCTGAGTATTTTTATTTAATTCCTTATAATTCACTACCATTCGAGATTTACCTCTTTTTTCTTCTGAATGTTTTCTTACTATAAATGCTGGCGATGAATGTGGACTTTGTGATTTTCTTATGTAATTGTTTTCTATTTGTTCTTTTATATGTATTTTGAACTCTTCTAAATTGGTTGGAGTGTGAATTATAGGTTTAATTTTCATTATTTTGTTCTTATCTATTAACTCTATATGTGCTGTGGGTTTACTTAAGTCTCATTTTGCTCAAAAGGTCCTCTTCGCACAGATTTTCTAATTGTTTTTTGTAAAATTTCTTTTGTAATTGTTTCTTGGACCTATTGTATTCTAGTTTTTCTTGATAAATATTGTTATTCACCACGCTGAGTTGAAGAATCTCTAATATGCGTCTAGTCAGGCTTAGAATAAGGTTGTGTTATTCTAATTGCTATTGCTTGGTGTTGACAAGGTGTTGTAAATACAACAGGTTTATGTGATATCGTTATAGGATAGTTGTAACACCCTATATTTTTCTAAATAATATTTTTGATATTAATAAATGAATTAAAATGATTTTTGGTAATTTAATAAACATTTTCTGAAATTTATCTTTTTACACTTGCAAAACACGTGCAAATATTTTCTTGAGAAATTCAAAGTCAGAAATTATTTTGGGAAAACCTATTAATTATTAGTAGGGATTATTTATGAATTTACTGGATTTTTATGATATTTATTTGGCATATTTGCAAATATTATAAAAATGGGCTTTTGTGCAAAATTACCACTTGGAGTGAAAACTCCAGATTTTCAGATTTCTAGGCTGAGAATGATGCCTAGAAAACTCAAAGGTAAAGAGTTTACTTTTTATTTTAATAGATTTGGTTTATTTCGCAAATTTCTTAAAGAATGATCTTTTTGCAAAATTGCCACTTAGAGGCAAAATTACAACATTTGTTTTTCTGAACTTGAAGTTGGTGCCGGCCAGGTCTGGAGTAGTTATTTTGTTTTTAAATTTAAATTTAATTGGTTTATCTAATTTCCAAGTATAAGGATTTATATATGTAAAGATATATTCAAAAGGGATATTTTGCAAAATCTATTCAAAAACCTTAATACCCTATTTCCGGCCTATTTAAAAGACAGTGCAACCGTTTCTTTGCTTCACTACACAAAAGGTTTTCTTTATTATTTATTTATTGAATTTTCGAAGCGAGGATCTTGGTTTTCTTGCGAAATGAAGGACTTTTCTTATTCTCTTTATTATTTCGATTGATTCTTCAATAAAGTGAGTGATATATGTTTGGTTTCTTGCTGTTGTATGCATGTTGTATGTGATGATTTGTCTATTAGAAAGCATGTTAGGAGTTTGTATGATTATATAATGAATTTTGATGGATGGATGAATAAAAATTGAATCTTTTTATGAAAACTATGCTATTGATGATTAAAATTCTAGGTGGATGACTTGAGATTGTTAAGAACCTAATAGAAATCATGAGTATGATGTTTTCTTTCATAATCTTGCTGTTTTGAATATTTATTATGAGTTTTATGATGTTTATTGCGAAAAGTGAACAATACTTAATCTTTACAGTTGAATATATATGTACACACACTGTTGACATCTTTTGATGGGTATAACTTGATTATTTACATTTTATAATTGCATATAAACATGGAAAATTAATCTAACTAGTTGTAGATGTGTATAACAAGTTGTAGAAATAGTTCTTGGATCAAAAAGACAAATTTTTGAAGTGGAAAAGGGGGTGTTGACTTTAGGGTATGATGGTATGTGGCCGAAAGTGTTTTTTTTGGTGATTTTATGAAGTTTTTAATGGGATCTGAGTTGTTTGGTACTGAGATTGAATCTAAACATTATAATACTCCTATTTGATGATTTTTGATGCTATAGCTGATGCTTGAACACTTATATGAACACACACACACACACACACACACACACACACACACACACACACACACACACACACATTGTTGTTTCGAAGAGTTTTGTCGAAAAAATTCTCTTTTATGATCTTGATGAAGTTTTGATTAGTTTTAAAGACTCCTGTATGTTATACAATTTGTATTTAATCATCTCAGAAATTTTGTTTTGCAAATTTGTAATTTTACGAGGATTTAACGAAGTATCAGTAAAAACGAGAACGAATATTAAAGCTGTCGAATTTTGGAACTGTCGGTCAACTGTAAAGATTTTACACACAAACTGACAGTCAACTGTCAATTAGTTGATTTGGGAAATTTTGCATGTCGGTCGACCGTAGCTTTTTTGAACTGATTTGACGGTCAACTGGCAGCTGTTTGGCTGACTATATTGTTGAGTTTTCTTCGTGTTTCTTGAACGATTGTTTCTTCGATATTACGGATTATTGATCCACTGTCTTAGATGATATTTTTGCTACAGATTACATTATTTTACAGAGAGTTATATTTTGATTATGATAGAATTTAAATTGTATTCCTATAATTTTATAAAGTAAAATATATATGGTTTTTGAAGAAATTGATATTTTGTGACTTTCTATGACTTCAAAATATGATTCTCAGTTATTTAATGGATTTAATACTTTATTTCAATTCTGAAAATTTGTGAGTATATCGAATGTATTTGGTTTGTTGATTTGAGCAGTTTTTATTGATATAAACGTTTTGATGATGAAATAAAGAGTTTTATTGAAAGTTTTGGTGTTGATATTCATTTTGTGAGTCTCTAGGAGTTGAGTGGGAGTCCTGTGAACTAGCAGATGACATTTATGAATTATGACTAGTTGGGTCTTGGGGTTGTTGTTGTGGAATTAAGTCCGGCAGGATACACTAACTCTAGAGAGGGAGAAATTTGTGTTTTAAAAATAATCAACCTAAGGATAAACACTAATGGAGATGTGATAGAACTTGGGAAACATAAGTAAATGCTCTAGGGGTCTAGTTCAACGTATGCGTTCCAGGACTGTGTGTTGTTCTGTCTTGAGAGGACATTTGGTATGTTCGCAAGTTGAGGGTCTACATGCCTATTCACTGAGCATACAGGTGTATTCGCGTGTCGAGGGTCGGCATGCCTATTCACGGGATGTACTAGTGTATCAGCATGTCGTGGATCTCACAAACCTATTAATAGAATACACGTCAGGGAGGTGATTCTTCTTGGGGGTTTGAGCTATTCTTACATGACGCTTGCGTGTCGAGGGTTGTAATGCCTATTCACGGAGTATTTTGGATCTTGTTTCTATCACAATAGTAGCATTAGTTGCATAACGAGGGATCTAACCCTATAAAGTGGAGAACAATAAGGACTTTCACTGGACCTATGTAGTATGAAATGCTTAGAATTCGACAAGTATGCATTAGAGAGTCATCATATTGTATTTGTGTTTTCTTGACATGGTTTTATGCATGATTGTTTTCTGTCTTTCCTATACTTGACACGAAGTCTAGTTTCACTTAATGCTTTCATGTTTTATTTATTGTTATTTCATTTTCCATTTGTTACTACTGCTTGTATGTATTGTTTATGATTTTATTCTTTATGTTTTATTCATGTTGTATTTCTTTGATGTCACTTACACCGTTATGGCTGACTCCTGTAGTTTTGACGATTAAGGTTATCTCTAGCCTCATATTTTACAGGTAGGTACCTATAGCATTGGAATTTAGATGCATGTAGTAGAATTATAGTGTGGCTTATGTAAATTGTAAAAGAATGTGTTGTAAAAGAAAGAAATTGTAATTTAATGTGTTTAATTTTCTATTGTGTTTTGTAAAGAATTGTTGTAATAAAAGTTGAAAATTTTATCTGTGTTTTGGCTATGTTTACTATTACATTGAGGTAGATGCTGAAAATTGTGCCACGTATTTCTGAAATATTATATTGGAAATTCAGGGCACTACAATAGTATTGTTGGAAAAATTCATTTCCTAATAGTACATCATTATTCATATCATCAAACTGGTAAATTATTAGTAATTTTAGTACGTAATTTTCTATTTGTATAGTAACATTTTGTTGATACCTATCAAGTATGACAGTTTTTCCAGTTAATCCAGTTATCGCCTTTTTATTATATCCATCTTGTTTCCATTTTGGTAGTATATTTTCACGGCATAAGCGAGTGCCTGCTCCAGTGTCTATTAGACTAAGATAGTTTCTTGATTTGCATCTTTCGTAGACAAATTCTTTTAATATGTATAATGTATTTTTTGTTGCTCTTAATGGATTTGTTTACACAATATTCTATTTATTACTATTTTTATTGTTTACTGTTATTGCGATTTTTTCTTCTTGAATTGAGTAAGGTTGTACTGATGTCACAACTCGCTTCCCAAAATACGGAGATACAGGCACGTGACTAAGGTTCAGCGTATAAGCATACTACTCATATCATCCATAAGCTGTACAATACCAGTAAGCTCAACAATACAATAATGATAATCACGTGAACAATAATAGCATGAATAACCAAAATCTGAGATACAGGAACTTACAGAATAGCCTCGAGAATATGCAATACAATAATAGTACGTCAAGATATTTCAGTATCACATCATTTGTATATGTATAAACATTAACTCAAAAGAAAGAAGAAGGGTACCTGTTAGAGCAAGCTACGGGCCGCAAGTAGTGGCAAGTAGTTAAAGAATAAAAGGACAACATATCAAGAACAAGAAATTTGAATGATATCGGAGTCAATAAATAACAAGCGATAACATGATCAAGAAAGCAAGGGTCGGTAAACAATAGTCAATAATGCAATGATCGATAAACAGTAATGCAATGGTTTGTAATCAATATTCAACAATCAATGATCCATAAACGATAAACAATAATCAAAATGTAAGTGTCTATGCTCAGTGTCGATCTTATGTGTATCAGTCTTTTATTAATTTATCTAATGTACGCAATTCTGCATCTCATACCACAGGTTTAGGTGCATACAATCAAGTGAACGTTTCGACTATAGTGGTGAATCTTATAGGTTCATGTACTCAGCAACAGTAATTAATAAACAGTAATCAGTAACGGTACAGTACACAATAGTTAGGATACTATAGTCAATAATCCTCAATCAATCGATACAACAATAATCAATATCATAATCAGTACGGGAAACACGGTCCCCTCCTCCGAGTACAGTCTCCTGTATTACCCACTACTAAGTCGTTCTCTTTTTATCCCGGCTTGTCATTATTTTATTATAATGAATCATGTATATGCAATCGATCGAACAGTGTCAAGAAAATATATCAAGGAGGTATCAATGAATGTAGAATGAACGGTATGCTGTGCAATTCATTAGATGCAAAGTTTTAACATATTTATATTTAAAAGAATGAAGATACAATTCAGGACAGCAATATGTTGTTGTACAAAAATTAACTTGTCCGCCACTACGGGAAAGCGAATCAGGTTCCGTTAGAAGTTCTAGAAAATAGACTCCCTGAAGGTTCCAACGCATATTAACACGATGCATTTCGATTACAATAAGTGTGTCTACTGGTTGATTCTTTATGGGTCTACTGTTCATGCAACAACTTAGTATCAAGTTATTATATATATAGTTCAACTAAAGACTTAACCAAAATTCTTTAAAAAATTATAACTTAGTTCTTGATAGTGTTCATTAACATTCCTGAAATTTTTATATCATAACTCTTACATTAAACTACTGTTTCAATTAGTTGAACATGACAATATAACTAGAAGACAGCGAATCTGGAATTACGACAGTACAATGGTAGAATCTAAATATTTGCAATCTATAAGTTGGATTGAAAATTCGTAAGATGTTCTATAAACTAGATACAGTGTGATACAATTTATATTTAATAAGTTCAAGATGATACCAATAGTAACTAGGTCGAATTCTCACTCCAAGTTGGAGCAAACAACAGGCCAGAAACATACATGTTGATCTTTTAACGATTTTCATTTGCAAACGTATAGTTTCATAGTTAGAATTGAACATAAAACCACATCTAGAAATCAATATGGTTTCTATTATTAACATGACGAACATTAGCACTTCAACAATATTAAACTACGAATATAATCATATGATCATATGCAAATACAATTCATTCAATCACTCATTCTTTTATATTTTCGTGCTCCAAATTTGTGTCTGTATAATGTTTGCATATATAGACGGGTTCTCATGAATTTCTATGACATTTGGGTTGATGAAAGTCGAATGAAACGACGAACAATGTATAGATTCAAATTCAAACAATATATGATGATAATGAGTAGATTAATAACATAGATACAAAGATGAGACTATTTGCGGAGATCAAGGAGATGCTTGCACAAGAATAAAAAAATTGTACAAGTGATGCTTGCCTTAACGCGACGATTTCAAGTATGAATGAACGAAAGAAATAAGAGAGATCCCCACGGTGGCACTGATAATGCAAACACGAATGGCGACGAACAGTAATGCCGCAAAAGTACGACGACAATTAGCAAGAGTGATGACCGCAACAGGCGAATACAAGCGATGAAGAAGAGTCCGAGACTGCTGGAAAATTGAAGTGGTCTTGCTCATTTCTGCAATGATAAGTGATGTGTTCAATATATACACATGTATACCTATTTAAACATATATATATAGAGTCCCCTTCCATTTACACTAGACCGCCATGTGCACTCGTGTGCACTCGGCCTTCCCGCCTTCGTATTGACGATCTGAACCATTCACATTGATCTACGCATCTAAATTAGTCTAAATATGT
This sequence comes from Hemerocallis citrina, assembly GCA_017893485.1. NCBI lineage: Eukaryota > Viridiplantae > Streptophyta > Magnoliopsida > Asparagales > Asphodelaceae > Hemerocallis > Hemerocallis citrina. The sequence continues at coordinate 247,252 of JACEHZ010000576.1, forward strand.
AAAATCAAATCATTTGAAATTCATTTGTCCATCCATTGAAGTGTTATAAAATTTTATGCCTAAAAATCTTTGTTTTTTATCGTCACATGATGGATAGGCAAATGAATTTCAAATGATTTGATTTTACATATTTGGACTAATTTAGATGTGTAGGTCAATGTGAATATTTCGGATAGTCAATACGAATGCGGGAAGACCGAGTGCACACGGTGGCCTAGTTCACAATGGAAGGGGACTATATATATATATACATATATATATATATATATATATATATATATATATATATATATATATATATGGGGTTAGACAACTTTAGTGGATCTAATACAATTAAGGAAAACTACAGTTACACACCCATTTGGGAAAATGGGTGTTCGAGTTTATGTGCAGCAAGAAGGAGGAGGATGAGGAGCCTAGGTTGGCTTCGGGTGTGCTCGGGGGTGCATGTGCTGGCCGTTGATGAGGGGATGCGATGGAGCTTCGGTTGAAGAGAAGGCAGTCGAGGTCGGGCGGTGGTTGCAAGGAAGAGTCGCGGGTGAGGGAGACAGTCGGGGTGGCTGCGAGAAGAGATGGAGTAGCAGTCGGGGGTCTAGGTTCGGAGCGGCATGAAGGCAAACCTCGGGTGTTGTTGCGGTGATCGATAGTGGAGGAGCTGAAGGCGCTTGGATGCTGGCTGGTCGTCAATGGCGGTGGCAGGGATTGCCGGGGGTGAGTGCGAGGAGAGAGGTCGGTGCCGCAAGGTCGGGGCGCCATCTATGTTGGCTGGTTGGGAAGGCAGCAGGAGGTGTCGTTGGGCTTCGAGTTGCAGCTAGGTCAAGTGGTGGTGGGACCGATTGTTGGCGGTGGTACGGTGCTATCGAGTAGACAATGGCGTCGGGTGAGTGCCACGAGGGAGAGGTGGAGTTGCGTTCGGTGGGGCTCGGTGCTTCGGGGTGAGGTGTCGGCTGTAGGCAGCAAGAGGTGGTGAAGAGGGGGGTGGCGGCCGTCGATGGAGGAGCGCATTCGGGTGGTGATCGTGGTGGCAGTGATGTGGAGTTGGCGATGAGGAGGTGCAGCGGCGAGGTGGAGAGAAGGTGGCTCTCGGAGCTGCAGTCGGGGATGGTCATGCGTAGGTGGTTTCGATGGTCGGGAGATGGAGTCGGTCGACTGCAGTAGGAGGAAGAAGAAGAGATGGGGGGGGGCGAGATTTATTAAATAATAGTTATTATATAATAATTGGGTGATTAATAGATAATTGATTAAGAATTATTGGGGTATGTTATGATTTTTTTAAATAGATTATAAGGATTGAGCTACGGAGGTGGGGTTTTGGGAAGATTTTGCCGCACTGCCCCACTTTTGGAAAATATTTAGTGATATGCCTCACTTCTCAAAACAATTAGCGATATGCCCTTGTTTAGGACACGTCAGTAAGAAACGTTATTGGAAAAAACGGCATAGGTTATTTCCATGCCGTTCTTCCCAATAACGGCATCTGTTTGGAAAAAAAATTGCATGCCGTTATTTGGAATAACGGCATAGGTTGTTTTGTTTTTCGAGAGCTTGTAGTCTACACTTAGAGAAAAAATTGCAAGTATGAAAAACTTTATAACAGATGCCGTTATTCCAAATAACGGCATTCTCAATACTGATGCCGTTATTTGGAATAACGGCATCAGTTATAAATTTTTTTAATGAAAAAGTAACTTATTATTCATCCTCTCTGATGAATAAGTAAAAAAAAAAAAAAAAAATTATAACTGATGCCGTTATTCCGAATAACGGCATCAGTTATAATTTTTTTTTTTTTTTAACTTTTTATCAATTCTTTCTGTTTCCAAACAGCGGCAAGAGTGCATATTGATATATAACTCCAATAACGGCATCAGGCATTCGAATGCCGTTATTCAGGATAACGGCATCGTTTATAAGTTTTTTTCACACTTAGAACTTTTTAAACTTAGAAGATTCACACTTGTAAGACAAATATACTGATGTCGTTATTCCAAATAACGGCATGCAATTTTTTTTTTCAAACAGATGCCGTTATTGGGAAGAACGGCATGAAAATAACCTATGCCATTTTTCCCAATAACGTTTCTTGCTGACGTGTCCTAAACAAGGGCATATCGCTAATTGTTTTTGGAAGTAGGGCATATCGCTAAATATTTTCAAAAAGTGGGGCAGTGCGGCAAAATTTTCGGGTTTTGGCTGCTATGATATGTTGTGTTGGTATGGGATTGAATCATGCGCTTTTAATAAAGAACTCAAATAATTATAGAATGGGCTTAACATTTAATAAACAAAATAATAATAATAATAATATCGGGCTGGGCCTAAATTTCACACAAAATAAAATAATCAATAGTAATAATAGTATGAGTTTCGGGTTTGGGCTATCGGCTTCACATGAAAATAAGATAAGGCATTAAATAATTGAGTTGAGCTTCACAATAAGAAATAATTGTAGAGTGGCTAGGATAGAAAAAAGTAATTGAGAAGGAACTAGGAATTTAATATGGTCTTACAAACTATAGGGTGAAATGGGCTTGATAAAATAATACTAATTATCGAATGTATGCAATAAGGGTTAAAAAACAAGGAGAAATGCGGAAAAATTAAAATACAATAATACGAAGAAAATAAAATACAAATCCGTATAATCGAAAATGGGGGTTACAACTGATATAAGGAAGTCAGTTCCTAATAATATTTCATTAACATTGTGTTCTAGATCTACATGTAAACGTAATAGCATTTCATTTCTACCATTTATCTTCAGTGGCAATATTATTTTATGCACAATTGGATGTCTATTATTATAATAGTCTAAGTAGTAATATGGATTTTCTTATGGCATTAATTATGTTGTTTTTATATTTGTTTGTTTATGTGAATTAGTAGCTCGTGTATCTACTAAGGCTACTTGTTTATTACATTTTCCACTGTCATAATATTCTATTTCTATTTTAAATTAGTTATTATTTTGATTTTCTAATGTATTTATTATTGGTATTAATTCTAATGTTTGTTGTTTGTTTCTTATTGATAGTGGTCTCTTTCCGCACATTATTTGTGGTGTTTTTCCTTTTGCAATTTCTTTTTCTTTATTGAAGTCAAATTCTATACAATTTGGTATAGACATTTCATGGTTTTCTCTAGTTGGTTTGCATCTTATAATTTCTCTGAATAACAGTTTTATCTTAAAATTATTATTTTTCTGTTTTTTACTTCATGCTTACTAGTGAAAGCATAAATATTTCTTATTTTTATACTCATAACTTTGCTTTTCTCAATCATTTCTATTCCTGATAATTTGTGGTACACGACTAAACTTTTGTCATTATTTCCTTCGACCATATTTATAGAGAAATTAGGTTTTATTTTAAATTTTATTTTTTGATACATTAGGTTTGTAACAACCCGCAAAATTGTAAATGACAATTTTGCCCTCACATGTTACGCACGTGTATTTTGTACCGTTACTAGAAATATTTATAATGTATTTCACTACGTATTTTGTTTTCCGACTATTTATGCATTTTTCGTATTCTCAAAATTTATTTTAATCCCATTTGAGTCAACTCAAATATAAACTTTCGATCTTTGTGTTTTTACGTGCTTTATACGTGTTATCGATGCACGTATCGATTACGTATTTTCCACCGCTACGTGTGATATTTTCTATGTGTTTCAATTATTTATTTTATTTATTCGAATTCTTTTTATAAACGGAAGTTCATTTTTCTCCTTTTTCGATTTAAATATTTTTTATACGTGTGGTGCACGTGTTTTCTATGAACGTAGTGATTACGTCATGCAATATATAAAATTAATAAATATATTTTTCTTATGTTGCATTTCGATTATATTTAAATATTTTCCATTGATAAATTCAAATTTTGTATTTCGGTATTTTTACGTGTGAAGCACGTGTTTGCGGTGCACGTATTTAAGCGTACTCTTTTCAAAATGAAATTTTGAAGTATGTGTGTATTTATTTTATTTGTGCATGAAAAATTATAATTTTTAATTAAACTAATTTTACATACATATTATATATATATAACTTATGTTTTAATTTAAAAATAAAAATAATTGATTTTGTGAAGTGTACACAAAGCACGTGCACGTGCACACGTGCAATGTGCACACCTCAATTTGATAGGCTGGCTATTCTTTTTGGGATGGAGGGAAACACAAATTTGAATTGTAGGAGTGGAGTTAGTGGATGTATTAGTGGGGGTAGTTAATGTGACCATCTCCTAAAATTTCTTATATAACCACACACTCTCATTTTCTCTTCATTCCTCATTCTTTGCTCGCTTTGTCAATCCGAACAGACCATCCAGAGCCATCTCCATGTGCTTTCTCCATTCATTCACCATATAAATGTATATATATATACACACATTTGTATGGTGAATGGATGGAGAAAGCACATGGAGATGGCTCTGGATGGTCTGAATGGAGAAAGCACACGGAGAAAGCCATCTCCATGTGCTTTCTCCATTCATTCACCATACAAATGTGTGTGTGTGTGTGTGTATATATATATATATATTAAAAAAAATTTACACCTATACCCATACCCCATATTTCACACTCTACTCCTTCCCCTCTTTCTTTCTTTCCTCTGTCCGATTCGAAATCAGACCTCCAACAAGTCCCCTTTGCTCTCTCCACCTAATCACATACAAACATACACATCTAGATGAATACCTATTCTATCATATAAACACACACACACACACACACACACACACACATATATATATATATATGAGATGAGTGAGGTGCTTCACTGTTTGCTCAGCCGAAATGAGAAGGGAGTACTTCTCTGTATGCTTGCCGAAGTGAAGAGAAGGAGGTGCTGTCCTTGCTTGCCGAATGGAGATTGGAGTCTTTTCCTTGTGCACGGAATTCAAGGATACAAATTGGAGCTTCTCTTGGGGTTTATTTCTAGGAGTTCATTTGAGTACATCCATATTCCTTGAGTGGGTGTTTCTAAAATTCTTTCTAAATTAGGAGTATGATGCATGCTAGTGATAAATGGTTTATTTGTTAGATTTTAATTGGTATGATGAAATTAGATTGCATGCTAGTTGATGTAGAATTTAATTGTTAGATTTTGATTAGTGTGGTAGATGCGAATTGCTTAATTTATTATCTGAAATTTGTTATGATGCTTTATTTGCATGCTAGAATATATGCAAATTGATGAATCATGATTGTATGAAAAATTGATGCTTGGTAGAATATTTTCTATTATTGTCAAAATAAATGCAATATGTATGAAAGAGGATTATTTTGATGCTAATGTGGTGAAGAAGTGTAGAATTAATCTCATTAGTTTATTTTATGAGTATAGAAATTTTTATAGAGTTTTTGATGAAAAACAACATTTTATTTTGAAAATTGATTATATGTGTTTCTAATACAATTTGGGAGAAACCTTTGTTACATTATCAAAAAGAGAATTTTTATAAAGTTTAAATAAACATACTATACTGTATTTTGATAGAACACGTCCTGGAAAAGAATCAAGTTTTTGAATGAGTACAAATCAATTGAAAAGTCGAGTTTAGTAAAGAAAAAATTAATTACAGTGCGGTATACACAAAAAATATTTAACTCATTTCATATCAGTTAGTCACTCAAGACCATTTGGTCTTCGGGTGCGATCTGGGTCCGTTACTGTAGCTGAGCGGAGCTCTGGCCTTGGGTTCGAGTCTTGCAAGAGACCTTTGTTTTTCTGAAAATTTGAATTTTAATTAAATCCCGAACCCACACTTTAAGTATAAATTGAGTCCCCTTTATAACAATTAGTCACTCTAGACCAGCAAATCTTCGGGTGCACTTTAAATAGGTCACTGTTCACAGGCGGGGGTTCGGTTCTAGGTTCGAATCCGACCTTGCCCACTTTGTTTTCTTTTTTGATTTTTTTTGGTTATTTTGAGTTTTAAGTAAAATAAAAATTTGAAAAAAAATACTAATATTCTTCTAAAATTGTTTAGACTTTATAAAAATTATGTCTACAATATTTTGATATATTTTGTGAGTATTGAAAAATGATTTTACATTAAATATTGTTGAAGAACTCGATTTTATCGATTAAAATGTGACTCTTGTTTAATTTAAGAAGGATGAAAATTTGGAATGCACTTAGATTCTTCTTAAAGATATTTTATGATTATTAATATTTGATTAAGTGAAGATTTGAATTGTGTACAATGTTATAAATGATTAAATTGATAAAGAGGTTGAATTGACTTATTTCATGTCATGAGATTATAAAAGAAATATTTTCTTTGATAAAGATTTATGAATAAAGAGATTGAAATATTATTTTGAGATTGAATATGAAATATTGTTGATCTCTAGAAAGAGATAGTTGTTGGAATCTAGAGCCTAGGCAAGACCCTAGTGACCGGCAATTTTTATTTATGAATTTGAGAGCTAACCAGTGTGGGTTGAGAATCTCTTGAGAAGTAGCCAGACTGGGCTGACTGTCTCTTTTGTTTTGGTTTAAGTCCGGTAGGGTAAGCTAGCTCTAAGTTGTGATGATTTTCTTATTAAAGAAACTAAATATATAAGGACTACACTATAGTGGAGATGTGATGAAAGTAAGAGAAAAACACAAGTATGAGGGCCTCGGATCTACGATGTGAGAGTATTCACAGGATGTCCACATGATACGTCATGTCAGGACATGGATACTTCTCCAGGATATCGGGACCGTGACGATGCTTGTGGGGTATTTGGTGACTACGTAGTTCCATCATTCCATGGTGGAGGCGAATTGTCCATAGAATGTCTGCATGATGCGTCATGTCATGACGTGGGATTTTCTCCAGGATGTCAGGATATGGGCTCGTAACTTATAGAACATCTAAGATACTTACCGTAGTTACCATACTAGTTTAAATCATGGCGAGGGAATCAACCCTACAAGATGAAGTACGATTAAGGGCTTTCCCTCGGACCTATGTAGTATGGGATGCATAGAATCCGAACAAGTGTGCATTAATGTCATTTAATATAAATAACTACATTAAGGATTAGGTGCACAACACCCACGACATCAACAGGATAGTCCCTCTTTAGCTTTATTTTTTTATCAAGTTTGTGTTTGTTAAAGTAGTTAAGAATCATTATACTTTTGGCATAGTGATGATGGCCGTGTACAATATTTCGTCGGTTGTAAGCAACTGACATGCTTGATAGCTTCTTTGTGTTTTACTATATAGATATATAAGATCAGCCAAAAAAATTAAAAAAATATTTAATTTTTATGTTTCGTCTGTTTGATTTTTTTCTCTACTTTGCTATTTTTTAGCATTTCACCATTGCAGCAAATGTCAAATTGCTATTGCTATTTTGTCATTTTCCCAATTTTTAGCATGCACCATTGTGGATGCTCTTACACCAATTTCCTATATGGAATTAGAGTTTTAGTGGCTTATGGGCCTCCAAAAATTAAATTAAATTAAATTTAAATTTAAATTAAATTAAATTAATCAACTAATCATAATTACCTTTCGAATTGTTCAGAAAATATTAGTATAAATTTGGTTGTTTAGGTAGTGTTCGGCCCAGCTTAAAATTAGCTTAGCTTCTCCTTTAGAAGGAGAAGCTGGGCCAAACACATATTTTGAAAAGCCCAAAAAAAGTAGAAGTAGCTTATTTTTTAATGAGGAAAAGGACCTTGAAAAGAAGCCATCCAGATCTACTTCTGGCTTCTGGCTTCTCCTTCTCTTCTTTTTTTTACCCAAAACCAAATATCAAAAAAATTCATCTGCCCCTACCCCTTCCCCTTCCCCTCATAACAACTTCGATCCCAATCCATCAAAAACCCAGCCATCGCCGTCTTCCTCCTCATTCTCTCCCTCTCCCTTCTTCCTCCTCGTCCCGAATCTCAAAGCAAAAAATGTGGAGATCCAAAGTTCGCGCCTTTCTCCTCCTCACCTCCCGCCACTCTCCTCTCCGACGACGAAATTGCTGTTGAGAGTGATGAGAAAGTGAAAACGTCTGCTGCGGTTGGTCTTCTTGTGATTGTGGGATTTGATTATGTGTTGGGGAAGGAGAAATGGGTTTTGATACTTCATTTTTTTGTAAAGATTTTTTTTACAAAATATAAAAGTATAAAGATTGTTGACAGTGATTGTTAAGATTTTTTTTACAGATTTTTTTTACAAAATCTGTTGAGAGTGATTGTTCTGAGCTTAAAAAATATAAAGATTTTTTTTTTTAATTTGATAACTTATATTTTATTCTTAAATAAAATCAAAAACTTAAGTTAAGTATAAAAGTAGCTTACAATTGATATCTTATGCCAAACAACTTCTAGCTTAAAAGTAACTTTAAAGTTAAAAAAAAAGCTGACTATCCAAACAGCTTCAGCTTTTAATTTCAAAGCTGTACTTTCTAGCTTCTCCTTCTGAAGTAGCTTTAAAGCTAAAAAAAACTAGGCCAAACACACCCTTAGTGTCATATGGATATCATTGCTTTAACTTGACATATTCGAGCATTTTAGGGAGATTATTTTGAGTTATAAGATCTTATGAGCAATTTAGGAAAATTTTATTCAGAATTATTTTTAAGCAACCAATGGCAGCAAGAAATAGATATATGAAAAATAACCCCAAACAAATTAATATACCAAAGACAAGATGAATACATCTATCTCTACTACTATAATGGGAGAAGGCCTTAGTGTAATTTGTCCATATCCCAACCCGTGCAACGTCCGTGCTGGTAGAATTTTTTTTCCCCCTTTTCATTCCCCCTCCCCAATTTTCCCCACGTGCACAGCACGTGTATAATACTAGTATAATAAAACACAAAGAGAGCTATCAAAGGCCCAGATCTAACCTCACAAAACACATTTTCTTTCCCCCCAAAACTCAGATTTAAATTCCCCAAAAACAACTTCTTTATTTATTTAATTCTCTCTCTCTCTCTGTATATATATATATATATATATATATATATATATATATATATATATATATATATATATATGGAAACGCTCCATTGAAAACGCAAATGTTGTGAAAACCCGTAAAAACAACCTAGGCCGCTGTTTGGAACAACGGCCTAGGTTTGTTTTCACGTTTTCCACGCTACAGTACGTTTTCAATGGAGCATTTCTCATATATATATATATATATATGAGAAATGCTCCATTAAAAACAGGTTTGTTTTCACGGGTTGGAAAACAGCGATCTGAGCCATTGGATCGCTCTTGATCGTGATCAGCGGCTCAGATCGCTGCCGCCCATCACCCAATATCACTTAAGTGCCGGAGGGTTAATTTGGAAATTTCGTCCCAAATAACTCTTCACCTGATTAGCTCTGAAAAATTGATATAACCTAGGCCGTTGTTAGGAACAATGGCATGGGTTATGAAAAATTTAATCATAGGCCGTTGTTTGGAACAACGGCCTATGATTCAATTTTTCATAACCTAGGCGGTTGTTCCCAACAACAGCTTAAGTTATAAAATTTTATTGTTTTAAATAACCTAGGCTATAAAATTTTATAGACTAGGCTGTTGTTTGGAACAACGGCCTAGGTTATAAAAATTGGATGAAGGCCGTTGTTCCAAACAACGGCCTATGATTCAATTTTTTATAACCTAGGCTGTTGTTGGGAACAACGGCCTAGGTTATATCAATTTTTCAGCGCGAATCAGGCAAAAAGTTATTTGGGATGAAATTCCCAAATTATCCCTCCGCCACTTAAGTGATATTGGGTGATGGCGGCAGCGATCTGAGCCGCTGATCACGATCAAGAGTGATCCAACGACTCAGATCGCTTTTTCCAACCAGGTGAAAACAAACCCGTTTTCAATGGAGCATTACTATATATATATATATATATATATATATATATATATGAGAAAAGTGAGCCTCATATAGAGTATGAGGAAATTTTTCTCATACAAAGTGATTATACTCACTTGGTAGGGCCCTTATGGAAGATCCACCCCGTCCATCATGTTTATCATATTAATGGATGTATGTGTAGAAAAAATCAAGTGGTTTGGAGATCATTCACCCATGCATCATGTGGTTGAAAAATGAACGATTTCAACAGTAATACAAATCGAACCACAAATTAGACCCACATGATGCATAGGTGAATGACCTCCAAACCACTTGATTTTTTCTACACATACATCTATTAGCATGATAAAAATGATGGGCGGACTGGATCTTCCATAAGGGCCCCACCAAGTGAGTATAACCACTTTGTATGAGGAAAATTTCCTCATACAAATATGAGGCTCGCATTACTCTCTCTCTCTATATATATATATGGGAAATGCTCCATTGAAAACACAAATAGCGTGGAAAACGTGAAAACGAACCTAGGCCGCTGTTGGTTATAATGCATTATAACCTAGGCCGATGTTCCCAACAACGGCTTAGGTGGTTTTCTACGTTTTCACAGACATTTGCGTTTTCAACTGAGCATTTCTATATATATGTGTGTGTGTGTGTGTGTGTGTGTGTGTGTGTGTGTGTGTGGCAAATACTCCATTGAAAACGGGTGTGTTTTCAACGGGTTGGAAAATGCACTCGTGAGCCGTTGGATCTTGCAAGATCATACTCAACGGCTCAGATCGAAACCCACTAAAGCCTCCCACTAACAGCTCTAAAAGCGGAGGGGCAATTTCGGAACTTCACGCCAAAAAAGTTTCAGACTTAGCATTTTTTTGGTGTGGAGTTTTTTTGTGGAAAAACTTATACTTAGGCCGTTGTTCTAGGTTGCTTGAAGTTTTTTTTGAAGAAAATTGTACTTAGGTCGTTGTTTCCAATAATGGTCTAGGTTATTTTTTTAAAAAAAATAAAATAACCTAGGCCGTTGTTCCCGTTGTCGGGAACAACGGCCTAAGTATGTACATACTCAGATCTGAGCCATCTCCCATACAACTCTTCGACAACTCTCTCTCTCTCTCTCTCTCTCTCTCTCTCTCTCTCTCTCTCTCTCTATATATATATATATATATATATATAGAGAGAGAGAGAGAGAGCTCCCGAAACCCAATCCCCAAACCCTAGCTCTACTCCAACCTCCTCTCTCTCTATTTGAAACTCTTCTCGATCTTCTCCTCTTCTCGATCTATCTCTATCTATCTCTCCCTCTCCCGAATACCCCAAACCCTAATCCAATCTGAAATCTCCCCAACTCACCCGAACCCTAGCACAAATTCTACGATACCGTAGACTTTACAACTTGTTTGTCTACAACAGCGGCTCCTCACATCTTCGACGACTCTCTCTCTCTCTCTTTGGACTAGGTAGTCACTTTTTCACAATTTAGTATAATGAACTATGTTAATTTATTGAATTTTTTTCATTTTTTGAGTTTGATTTTTTGTACTATGCATAATAGTCTTCAATTTAGAGAGTAAAATTTTTATATCATGTGTGTTGTATATATTTTGTGTACATTTTTGTAGATATAGTGTTAGTTGTAGTTGTAGAATATAGAAAAAGCAAACAAACGAGATCAAAAAATTCCAAAATTTGAAGACTTGGTTGGGCTCACCACGCAGAAGGCAACACAATTTGTAGTGGCGATTTCCGTCTCACGGTTTGCAAGATACGTCCGTTTATCGCTTTTATTCAATAAAATGGATATAAAGCGATACACAGTCGTATATTACAAACCGAGAGTCAGAACTCACATCTACAACTTGCATTGGCTTGTGTTTGGTGTGCCAGACGTAACGGCCAAATTTCAAAATTTTTGCGTCTCGTTTGTGTTGTATTGTCGCGTATATGAAAAAACTTCTATATACCTTGAAATTTTTTAATACGAACTCACTAGAAAACTGCTCAAACGAATTTCAAAAAATACAAAACTGTGGGAGTAGGTCGGGCTTACCACTCAAAACCCAACACAACTTGTAGTTGCGAGTTCCGACCCACAGTTTGCGAGATACGTTAATGTATCAGTTTCCGCTCTTTTTCAAGATTGAAAGCGATACACAGTCGTATCTTTCAAACCGTCGGTCGGAACTCGCATGTACAAGTTGCGTTGCCTTGTGTGCGGGAAGCCCGACCCAATCGTAAAGTATAATTTTTTTTACCGTCGTTTTTGTGATTTTCTCATAAATTTTGTTATGTATTTAACGAGTTTACAATAGAAAAATGGCTCAAAAATCCAAAATTTTGCGGATAGGCCGTTTACGCCACTCACAAGCCAAAGCAACATATGGTTGGGAGTTCTCACCCACGGTTAGATATACGCGTCTGTGGATCGCATTTCGCTCTTTTTTCAAGAGTGAAAGCGATACATAGCCGTTTCTTGAAGACCGTTAGTCCAAACTCGCTTTTACAAGTTGCGGTAGCTTGTGTGCGGCATTTTTGACCCATTCGCAAAGTATGGTATTTTCTGAATGTTGTTTTTGCAGTTGTCTCATGTATTTTGTTTCGTATCTATATATGTGCTTTTTTTTGTGAACAATTTGTTTTATATATGCGAACTTTCTTACAGAAAATGGTTAGAATGAGGAAAACCGAAAGGTCATTTGTTAGTGGTCGGGGCAAACATTCCACAGAAGTAAGAGAACTATTAATTTGTATTGTACATTTTGTATATAGTGGTATTGTTAGTACACTAATAATAATTGTGTTTTGTGTTCGTGTAGCTTGGTGCATCCTCTTCGAGGCCACCACGTCGAGGTCCATGACCAATATATGATGGTGAACTTACCTTGCAAGACCGCCACAGATCCGCGGCAGTGTGGGGTAGGACGATGCGGATGTGTAATTTCTGATACCCCCACGAGACCATGACGGTGCACCCACGTATCATCGAGTACCTAGTTCCGGTCGATTTCTACGGAATCAGCATAATGGGTCAGGTGAAACTCGACTGAGCACTCGTGGAGCGATGGAAGCCAGAGTCACACACCTTCCATCTACCGGTCGGAGAGATGATGATGACGCTACAGGATATAGCGATGATCTGCGGTCTTCCAATAGATGGGATAGTCATGACTGGTAATTTGAACTTTGATAAGTTAGAGCTGTGTAATCAACTCCTCGGTGCAGAATTTGATGAGGAGGCCGCAGAAGATGGAGATATTTTTGTCGGACAATCAATCCGACTTTCTTAGTTAAAGGGACATTTTGAAGGAACGTTGAACGATGCATCGAGCGACCACGATGTACAGTCCTACAGAATAGTGTACATTCTAATGGTGCTCGGAGGGGTTCTCTTGCCTAACTCATCCGGAGATACGGTACACCTCATGTATCTACGATTGCTCGCCGACCTAGACTTAGCTGGTTGGTACAGCTAGAAAAGTTGCGCGTTGGCAACGTTATGCAGGACGTGTTCAGTAGCGTTAGATGGGACCGAGATAACCGATTCGATGGTCTTGTTACAGATTTGATCATAGGAGCGTCTGCACTTGGGTCGTCCCCGAATTACGAGGTCGGTGGACGGTTGGACGGCCGAACCACCAAATGCTCATATGTTAGCACCCTTAGCAGTATATTGGGCAGGTAGACAGAGTTACAAGGACAACCCAAAAGGTGTACTAACGTACTACAGAGACGAGCTCGACCAACTACGAGAAGAGTTCGTGATTTGGGTGTCGTACACACCCGAGCGGGTTGGAAGACTACCACCAATCGTAGTGATTGGGTCGCAGTTGTGGATGAAGGCTCCACCCATCAACTTTGGTATAGTGAAGCATCTGCGGCCGGAGAGTCCTTCGGCAGTTCGGTCTTCAACAAAATAGTCCCCCAAGCTGTGCAAATCTATACAACCATGAGTTACACACCGTGAGGGGTATCGGTCGTATGCCTACCCATGATTGGAAAGATTTCCACCGTGTTCACGTTGCAGAATAGAACGAGCGATGGTTTGAACTTGTAATTGTTAATGTTCCAGGGTACGATGGCACGCTGCAAGCGAAATACATGCAATGGTACAGATCATATACACGTTTATACATCTCTCCCGATACAGAACTACCTGCTGGTATTCAAGTACCAATTGAGGAGATGGAGATTAAACCACCACACGCCTATTCTAGTTCCCAACCCATGTTCCAACCAAAGGCCTCAGCTATACGTACAGTGGTGAGTATAATGTTCAAATTTTGTTGAATGTTCGTTATATTTAAAGTGTTTAAATTGTTTACATATCCGAATGTGTTTAATATTTTTTTTGTTTTTTGTTTTAGATCGATAATACGTTGGACATGACAAAAGAATGCGTGAAGGTAATCAAAAGTAATGCTGGCACGCCAATGAAGAAGTTCGCTCAGAAGATGCTCTCTTCATGTCGTACCAATTAGGATGTTTTAGGAGAGGGTGAAGATTTGCAACGATATTTGAATAGAACTGTACGTTCACAGCGACGTAAGAACGTGAGAGGTAGGCCATCTGCCCCGAGGCAACAACAGCAAGCAACAACAAGCTAGATCTCCACGTCCACCTCAAGAAGAAGAGCAACAAGAAGAGAATGAAGAAAGGGTTGTTGGAGACGTACAAGAGGAAGGAGAAGAAGAAGAAATTGCTGAGGCGTCATCCCCATACCGCGATGAAATCCTGCTCGGAAGAGGCGAGCACCACAACCTTACACGCCCGGTGCTTAGCTAATTCCCAATACAGTATTATTTTTGTAGTTTTTTATTGAATTTTTGTTTTTTTTGTTGTAAATTATTATGTGGTAATTGTTGTTAGCCAGTTTAAGTGTTGTTGATGTTATTGTTATTACCTGATATTTGTGAATTATGTTGCTATTGTTGGAGGCTGTATTTAGAAATTTATTTGGAGTGTGTAAATAATGGGAATGTATATAGGTTTAGGGGGTGACTGAAGTGTGGCAGCTGTAATTGCTGTGAAATTGCACCTTTTTTTTTTCTTTTACCTAGGTTGTTGGCCTAGGTTGTATGCTGGAAAAAAAAATTGGATGAGTACCTCTCTGTATTGGAGCAACAAGTCAGAGAGCAACATTTTTTTTATTTTTATAGTTTAGGCCATTGTATCCAACAACGGCCTAGATTATAGCAAAAAATTTGAAGTTTTTAGGGTGCTCTCTGACTTGGCTAAGTTTAAAAGAGCAATAAATCAGAGAGCAACAACCCTTTTTTTTATAGCTTAGGCCGTTGTCTCCAACAACGGCTTAGGTTATAGTCAAAAATTTGAAGTTTTTGGGGTGCTCTTTGATTTGGCCAAGTTAAAAAGAGCGACAAGTCAGAGAGTCACACCCTTTTTTTTTATAGCTTAGGCCGTTGTGGAGACAATAGCCTAAGTTATAAATTTTTTTTGGATATTTTGGTTTGCTCTCTGACTTGCCTTAGCTAAAAGGAGCAACAAGTCAAAGACCAACCATTTTTTTTAAACAAAGCTTAGGCCGTTGTCTCCAACAGCGACCTAAGTTATATGAAATTTTGTTATGCTTTTTACAACTTTCTCTCCGCTCTTTACGAATAGTGTCTCTGGAACTCTATACGAAAGATATTCATATGCTTGTATATCATTTATATATTTTATTAATTTTCATTTTTATCTACCTAACTAACCAATATAAAATCAGAAAGGTTAAATGTTTTTAAAAAATACCAGAAAATAAAGATGATCTTTTCATTTGTAAAAATTATTTTTTAAAATATATTCTTACCCCTAATATGTAAATTCTTCTTCAATGCGTACACCTATCCGGTTACTGGTGAGTGTAGGATTTCAACCCAAGTAGTAACTTCTAAGTTGTTTAAGGATAGGGTTAGGGTAAGGTTAGGGTTAGGGTTATGTTTTTTATGCTTTTTACAACTATCTCTCCACTCTTTACGAACATTGTCTCTTGAACTCTACAAAGTAGACATTCATATGCTTGTACATCGTTTATATTTTTATTAATTTCCATTTTAGCCACCTAACTAACCAATATAAAATCGTTAAGGTTAAATGTTAAAAAAATTTACAGGAAATAAAATATGATCTTTTCATTCGTAAAAATCAATTTTTTAAATATATTTTTAAGCCTAATATGTAATTTCTTCTGGAGTACGTATACCTATCCAGTTTAGCACCTAACCCCTAAACATATCCCCCAGAATGGTAATAATAAATCAGCTAGGGTTAGTGTAAGGTTAGGGTTAGTGTTAACAGGGGTTAGGGTAGGACTAAGGTAAGCTAAGGTTATGGTAGGGTTAAGGGTTAGTGTAGGGTTAGGGTTAGTGTTAGGGTTAGTTGTTATAAAACTCCTCCAATTTTCAAACCCATTTAAATATTCCAAAAACGGCCTATTAACCCTAACCCTACTATAACTCTATTCATAAGTATGGTTATGGTAGGGTTAGTGGTGAGTGTATGGTTATGAATAGGGTTGAGGTAGGTTCACAAGAATTTTACTCCTTTAATATACTCTTTGTAGGAAAATTTTAATGTATTTAGATCATATGTTTACTAATGAAATTCAAACATTCTAAATTCTATAAGAATCAAACTTGTAGTAAGAGATTGTTTTGAATTTTCATTAATTAGGTTAATATTTATAGTAACCTTACCATAACCCTACTCATAACCCTATACTGTTAAAAAAAGTGTCCTTTTTAGGATAAAACCATAAATACTTGTCATTTTTTTCAAGTTAGATCTGATGATTCTCCGCTGTAAAGCACACTGAATCTTTTCCCTTATTGGATTCTACATGTGGGGATCTACATGTAGTGCCTACTTTGTAGAGTGAAATGTAATAGTAGGCAAGTTATGGAATCCATGAGTTGATAAAACTTCATTCCATTCTCATTCACATGATCATTGTGATAATGCTCTTTGTACTTGTCACAAATTTTGTATCCTAAACCCACAAAAGGAAAGAAAATAAAAGAAAGAGTGAATAAACTTTTTAAATTGCTTAAAAATAGAAGAAAAACAGAATGACAAATAACCTAGAAGATCACCAGTAACCCAACCATAACCCTACTCATAACCCTATAGTCACCCATAACCCTACTTATAACCATACCTTAACCTTACCCTAACCCTATCCTAACCCCTATTAAAACTAAACTTAACCTTACCCTTACCTTATCCTAACCCCTGTTAACAATAAACTTAACCTTACCCTAACCCTAACTGAAATATTATAGGTTTAGGGGGTACGGTTAGGGGTTAGGTGTTGAACCAGATAGGTGTACGCATTACAGAAGATTTTACATATTAGGGATAAAAATATAATTTAAAAATTGATTTTTACAAATGAAAAGATCGTCTTTTATTTTCTGGTATTTTTTAAAAACATTTAACCCTCCTAATTTTATATTGGTTAGTTAAGTGGATAAAAATGGAAATTAATAAAATATATAAACGATATATAAGCATAGATCATCTGTCTTTGGTATAGAGTTTCACTGACACTGTTCGTAAACAGTGGAGAGAAAGTTGTAAAAAGCATAAAAATATTTCATATAACTTAGGCCGCTGTTGGAGACAACGGCCTACGCTTAAAAAAAAGGGTTGGTCTCTGACTTGTTGCTTCTTTTAGCTTCGACAAGTCAGAGAGGAACGCAAAAACTTCAAATTTTTGACTATAACTTAGGAAACAACGGCCTAAGCTATTAAAAAAAGGCTGTTGCTCTCTCACTTCTTGCTCTTTTTAACTTGGGCAAGTCAGAGAGGAACGCAAAAACATCAAATTTTTACTATAACCTTGGCCGTTGTTGGAGGCAACGACCTAAGGTATAAAAAATTTTGGGTGTTGCTCTCTAACTTGTTGCTCCTTTTAACTTGGTCAAGTCAGAGAGCAATGCAAAAACTTTAAATTTTTAGCTATAAGCTAGGCCGTTGATGGTGACAACGACCTAAGCTTTAAAAAACATACGGTGTTGCTCTCTGACTTCTTGCTCATTTTAACTTGGTCAAGTCAGAGAGCAACGCAAAAACTTCAAATTTTTAGCTATAATCTAGGCCATCGTCTCCAACAACGGCCTAAGATTTAAAAAATATAGGGTGTTGCTCTGACTTATTGCTCTTTTTAACTTGGCCAAGTAAGAGAGCACCAATAAAAATTCAAATTTTCTGCTATAATCGAGACAACGGCCTAGGTTTAGAAAAAATTTGCTCATTTCAAATAGGCCAATACAGAGAGCTACTGATCCAAAGAAAAATTTTCCACATAGAACCTAGGCCGACAACGACCTATGCAAAAGGAAAAAAAATTAACAACACTATCACACAGCAGTTAAAGCTGCTACACTAAATTCTCCCCCGAAAACTACATACAATCCCATCAGCTACAATCTCCCAACAACAACAACAAAATTAACAATCGACACAAACCAACACCACTTGAGTCTCAACAACATTTAAAATTAACAAAAACCAGTTAACAACACTTACATCAATATCTAATATACTGAAACTTTACATAAAAAAATTCCAATTCACAATGATCATCATATCTCTCGTCGGAACTCTCTTCATCGGATGGAATAACTTCTTGCGGATTTACTTAAATGTCATTAAAAAATGAATGATCCGTCTGTTTCTTAGATTCAAAAAAATCAATTAGCATTGTAGAATCATGTCCTTTCAATGCTTCTTGCGAATCTCTAAGTAAATTTCTAACATCTTTTTCGGTGAATCCTACTTGATCGTGACCACCACTAGCACTTTCGAAGAAGAGCATTTGTCGACATGTCTAGATATTAGCTTGGTTGAATTGATCTATTATCCTTTTATCCGTATTTGACACGGAACGGTTTCGAAGCAAAAGATGTCTTCTACCGGGCGAGGTGAATTTGTGATTGTGTGCTTCCTAAAATGAATACAACACCCACGTATTACTTGATTCGTTCAATTTTACACGAACGCAAGCCTTGCAACCCATTTTACATGTTTCCCGTCTACCATCACTATGTTGACTTGGCGACGACCCGGCTTTATTACAAAGATATGACTTATCTACTTCCACTCCTCCCTTTAATTTATTCCTACCCTTACGCATTGCAAAACCTCCATAACGAGCATATAAAGAATAAAAATTTTCGACCTCAACTAAAGTTGGAAACATCATACCTAACTTTGGTTTTACATGTTCTTCGACTAACGGCATCGAATCAATGATTGGTTCTACCCACAAAAAATTATTGCCAGCAACAGAACTCTCCGTATCGTTGTTCATCTGGAAAAAAATATATTTTTGGTAAATTAATACACACATCATATATAAAATAGCTTGTTAACAAACGATTGTAATACATATATACATACGAAACAAAATAAGTGACAAAACGTCAAAAACGAAGTTAAAATAATACAAAACTTTGTGATTGGGTCCGGCTTGCCGCAGACAAGGTAACGGAACTTGTAGAAGCGAGTTCCGATCCACGGTTTGCAAGATATGGCCGTGTCTCGCTCGTTTTCACTCTTCGAAATGAGGTGAATGCGATACATGGACTCATATAGCAAACCATGGGTGACAACTCGCAACTACAAGTTGCTATGACTTGTGAGTGGCGAGACCGACTTACTCGCAAAATTACAGATTTTTCAAGTGGGTTCTTTATTGAAAACTCGCTCAAAATATAACAAAAATCATGAGAAAACTACACAATCGACGGTAAAAAAAAAAATAAACTTTGTGATTGGGTCGGGCTCCCCGCACACAAGGCAACGCAACTTGTACAAGCGAGTTCCGACCAACGGTTTGCAAGATACAGCCGTGTATCGTATTCATTCATGAAAAATACCAACAATGCAATACATTGACGTAGGCCCCAAACCGTGGATCCGAACTCGCAATTACAAGTACTGTTTGGTAGCGAGCGGTAAGCCCAATATGCTCACAAAATTTCTTATTTTTTGGATGTCGTTTTCTAGTGAAAAGTTTCTCGATAGAAATCAAACATTAATTGTTATTGTTATTTGATATATGGCAGAAATCCACACATACGAGATCAAAAAAATCCGAAACTTTAGGAGTAGGACGGACGCAAAACACATGGGTCAACAAATTTGTAGATGTGAGTTTCGACTTACGGTTTGCAATATACGCCGATGTATCGCTTTCAGTCACGAAAAATACTCGAAAGCGATACACAGCCGTACACTTCAAACCGGGAATCCAAACACTTCTACAAGTTGTGTTGGCTTGTGCGTGGCAAGCCCGACGTACTCGCAAAATTGCATAATTTTTGGATCTCTTTGTGCACTATTACTAACAACGAACAACAACAACTAATACTACATCTACATTTGACAATAAAACTATAATAAACTAATCCATAAATACCTACGTATAATATACAAATTGTACACTCAAACATTAAATAAAAAATTTTAATCAATTAACCTAGTTAGATCTACTAAAATAGGAAAAAATTAATACCTTTCACAATGAGGTTATTTGGAAAGGAGATAGAGAATGCCCTTGCGCGCTGCTGTAGAGAAAGAAATGGGAGTACCGTTTGGCTAAATTATTTAAGATTAGGATTTTAGGGTTGGAAAGATTTCGTATGGGTTAGAATTTTTTTGGTAATCGGGATCTTCAAAGGAAGATGGCAAGAGTGTGAGAAGAGGGATAGATTGAGTGAGAATCAACGAGCAAGAAAGAGCTAGGAATTTCAGATCGAGAAAGAGAGAACTAGAAATGGGTTTCTCGACCTCCAGTAGTGCGATAAATTTTATTGTGAGGGAGATGGCGATCTGAGTATGTAAGTGTTTTTCCAAACACTTGTACATACTTAGGCCGTTGTTGGGAACAACGGCCTAGGTTGAATTCTTTTTAAAAAATACAATCAAGACCGTTGTTGGGAACAACGGCCTAAGTACAATTTTCTTCAAATAAAAACTTCAAACAACCTAGGCCGTTGTTCCCAACAACGGCATGAGTATAAGTTTTTCCCAAAAAAAAAAAAAACTCCACGCCAAAAACACGCTAAGTTTGAAACATTTTTTGGCGTGAAGTTCCAAAATTGCCCCTCCGCTTTTAGAGCTGTTAGTGGGAGGCTTTAATGGGTTTCGATCTGAGCCATTGATCATGATCTTGCAAGATCCAACGACTCACGGGTGCGTTTTCCAACCCGTTGAAAATGCACCCGTTTTCAATGAAGCATTTGCATTTGCTATATATATATATATATATATAGAGAGAGAGAGAGAGAGAGAGAGAGAGAAACATAGACTTTTATTTACAACTAATTATTGTCATACTATTTAAACTTGAGCTACATGATTATTGATTTACTGTTTACAAAACTTTTCATATGTTGTATCGTTCTGAAGACATATCGTAGGCACGTGCCCACGGGAAAATCTAGTAATGTCATAAAAGCTCAACGGGTCGTATATGCTAAAATCCTTACTTTTTTTTTGTTCATTTCACTACAACACATAACACCAATCCCGACATTTTTTTTGAAGCTATCCCGGCGTTTATAAACACCGGGATAGACCGTAGTGGCATTTCTGGAAACGTCGTCAGAAACGCTGTTATAGCAAGCGTCAGAACAGTTATAGGATCTATCCCAGCATTTTTTAAAAACGCTGCTATAGACAAATCTATCTTGGCATTTTAAATAAAAAACACCGGGATAGAAATTTTATTTTAAAAAAAAGAAAAAGTTACCTATTCCGGTATAGAAAAAGTTACCTATTCCGGTATTTTTGACCATAACCATCGGGATAAGTTATTTTTTTTTTTAAAAAAAAATAACCTATTCCGGCATTTTTGGCCAAAAACGCCGGATTTGGAATTTTTTTTTGAAAAAAATTATTTTTTTTTAATAAAAAAATACCCTGCATGAAATAGAATCTTATATAAATGTTATATAACATAAACTCCTCAATTTCATTCAATACAATCAATTGAAATCAACACGAATATTTATCAACAAGTAGTTCGTTATCTACGTAAATTTACATCGTAATTGAATCAATGACATCTAGTGTAAGAAAAAGAAAAAAAAGAATCTGGAAGATTAGAACACTAGGACAACTACTGCATGCCAATAGCATCGGCAATGATATACTTCCCCCTTTACCCAAAAAATTTGCCTAATCACATTCATCAATGCTGTAAAATTCACCTAGCCCAATTCTCATCATTCCTCCTCGAAAATAACAGCATCACCATAAAAGAGTTTATAAAAATAACATGCCTGAATAGCTGATTCAAACCTGATTAGGACATGCATAGAGCATTCCCTTTTGGTACAGTTTGATATAAAAGGACACTAGTCACAAAAATAAGAATAAGGTGTAGTATTATGTATTGAAAAATCCAGTGTATGCATCTAAGTTCTAGTGCATTGCTAAAATTTTGAATTATGCATGATCACATTGTTACTTCGCTGTTGTGGGATCAGGTCATGAGCATGTACTCCCCAGGAAACCATGCAAAAAAGAAAAAAATGTGTCCTTTGTTTTCACTTAAAATTATAAATACTGATTGTACTAACTTCAACTTTATCTCATACAACAAAAAAATGAACCAAGAGCAGGATATATTCACCCCCGAGTTTTATTTTCTCAGACTAAGGTATAGGTTAATAATTACATCTGATGCAATAATATAAAGCCAATAGTACTGAACTCCTATCATGGTGCTCATGGTGAGAAACACAGTTTTGAATCTATTGTATTGAAGAAGTGAACATTCAATAAAAAAATTTGCATACTGGGGATTAGCTGCTGGCATCTATTGTACTCAAGGGAACATTGCTCATTTATCATCACTTCCCATGAACAATAACTGTGAACATTCAGTTTTCAAAATAGACAAACGCATTAGGCACAAAATAAACAATCGCTACTAGTTGTTTTCTGTATCTTCATACTAGTCACATTAAACGACCTATTAAAGTCACTCATTTACCTATCCTTTACTTATGCCACTACAAAATCCAACAATTCTAAGTCCCATTAGACCTTATACATACAATTTTCCGTAAGCATCATCTAATTTTCAATTCATTGCCATTCTCATAATGCCGAACTAATTTCCATCCCCTTTTTGACAGAGGATTAAGGGAAAATAACAATGCAAAAAAAAAATGTGTCCTTTGTTTTCACTAAAAATTATAAATTCTGATTGTACTAACTTCAACTTTATCTCATAAAACAAAAAGATGAACCAAGAGCTGGATATATTCACCCCAGTGTTTTATTTTCTCATAGACTAAGGTATTGGTTAATAATTGCATCTGATGCAATAATGTAAAGCCAATAGTACTAAACTCCTATCATGGTGAGAAACACAGTTTTGAATCTATTGTATTGAAGAAGTGGACATTCAATAAAAAAACCATGCAAAAAAAATGCAGGATATATGTATTGAAGAAGTCACATTAAACACAGTTTTCAGGAAACCATGCAAAAATAAAGTGTCATTTGTTTTCACTAAAAATTATAAATACTGTTTGTACTAACTTCAACTTTATCTCATACAACAAAAAGATGAACCAAGAGCAGGATATATTCACCCTCAGTGTTTTATTTTCTCATAGACTAAGGTATTGGTTAATAATTGCATCTGATGCAATAATGTAAAGCCAATAGTACTGAACTCCTATCATAGTGAGAAACACAGTTTTGAATCTATAGTATTGAAGAAGTGAACATTCAATAAAAAATTTGCATACTGGCGATTAGCTGCTGGGATCTATTCTACTCAAGGCAACATTGCTCATTTATCATCACTTCCCATGAACAATAACTGTGAACATGCAGTTTTCAAAATAGACAAACGCATTAGGCACAATTAAACACGATACTAGTTGTTTTCTGTATCTTCATACTAGTCACATTAAACAACCTATTAAAGTCACTCATTTACCTATCCTTTACTTATGCCACTACAAAATCCAACAATTCTAAGTCCCGTTTCAGACCTTATACATACAATTTCCCATAAGCATCATCTAATTTTCAATTCATTGCCATTCTCATAATGCTGGACTAATTTCCATCCCCTTTCTGACAGAGGATTAAGAGGATTAAGGGAAAATAACAATTTCCCTAAAACCCTAGTGTCCCAACTGATAAATAGAACAAAGAAAATTATGAATATAAGTTAATACCTGACTTAGATCAAACTACTATTTAAAACACAGATTGACAAAATAACTAGATCTAAAAGATCAATTAAATATAAGAGCAACTAATAAAAATAATTAGTGTAATACAAGTTGCAACTACTAAATTAGGATTCACCTAAAAGTGCAGGAAAATGTGGAGTCTATGCGAATCGCAATCAATGAGCTTCATCGTTTTAATCGAACTTCCGCTATCTTCTCCTTTTTCAACTGTACTTCATCTTCCCTAAATTCACAAGGGTCATAAATTAATTACCGATTAACGTTACACAGTCAATAAAAAACAAACTTTCAAGCAACTGTGGGCGTTTGGTCTAGTCGTATGATTCTCAATTATTTTCTCTACAAAAGCAAAAACATACCAAAGGGGTGCCATCGAGAACGCCATTAATAATCAACTATTTTCTCTGCAAAATTGTGTAAGAGAAAAGCAATCTTTGGAAGTACAAAAGAAAAAAAACAGAACTCAGAATACACATAGCAAAAAATTCCGGCATGATTCTAAAGATAATTTATGAAAGCACTGACTTGTTTATGAACCCTCAGAATACTTGGTCTAAAGATAATTTATGAAACAGTGTAGCTGAACATTAGAACAAGTGCATGAGCTATACAAATTTTCATTCTTTACACTAAATAGAAGATTTGCAAAGCCCAATTGTAGTGTTTTGCATCAAGTACAAACTAGGACGAATATACGTTTTGGTACAAACTTGCATTTTTTACAAGAAAAAGAGAAACATCAAATGTTGAGGGATATGGCTAAAAATAGGATTAAATACGGACTGTTCAAATCGGGTGCGAATCTTGAAGCTCTCAGGGGTAAAACGGTAGTTTCACCTACAAACGGGTCCGAATTGAGAACCGGGTCTTTCTTCAAGACCCAATAACAAAAAAACGGACCTGTCCTATTGGATATGGGTAGCAACCCGTTACAAACCAATTCAGATATTTAAGAAATAATTCAAATTCATTATTATCTCTAAGAGGTGGTTTGAATCGCCTCTTTTATTATGAAACGAATTTAAACTCTACATCTTATTCAAAAACACCGGGACATAGAGATAAGTGATTATCTCTAAACTGTCCCTAAAGGCGACTATAAATACCCCTCATCCCCCCACCATAAAATGGGTAATCAATATTTTTCCACATAAACGCTTTTTCATAATCTTCTTGATTACTGACTTAAGCGTCGGAGGGTTCGTCGCCAAGATCCATCTCGGTGTATCAGACTTTTTGCACGTCAACGGCAGCAGCAAGAAACCAGTCAAACGCCGGTGAAAGTCAATAGGTTTGCCTTATTTGTTTCCAAAAGAATCTACAAATTCATCTGTTTGCTCCCACACCAAAATCAGCAGCAACAGTTTGGTGCCGTCTGTGAAAAACAAAAAGCAATCCAGCCTTACTGCACCGGTGAAGTTGTTTCCCAAGCTATGCCTCTGAAGAAGGGGAAGGCAGCGGTCTCCAGCCGCAGAGCCACTCCCATTCCTTCTCCTCCTCCACTTCATGATGTCCTTCCTCAACCCGTCCAACAGGTCGAGCAACCGCAGCCTGGACAGCCTCTCTCTCAACTTGTCCAGCAACCGCAGCCTGAACAGCCTCTTCCTCAATAACCTCACCCCCAGCAGGCCTCTCAAGGGCCTCAAAGGGCTGCCCCGGGACCCTCTTTCGAAGTCGTCAAAGGCAACCTCCTCTTCACGACCATGCCTCAGTACATAACCTCTCATCCAACTCCATGGCCTCTCACAGTCCTCCAACACCAAAGGATCTCTGACACGTTATTGTCAATCGGCAACATGGGATAGATCTTCGGACCCGTTTGAACAAGAGGTGGACCCATGACGGAATCCCTCGCCATGAACATCAAAGGGATCCTGTGATTCGTTCCCCTAGAGCCCGATTCCCCCGTGGGCCAGACCGTAGAAGATCGAACTCTCCCAGAAGGCGGAGGGAGTCACCCCCGCGCCGTCAGAGGAGGAGCCGCACCCCGATCGTCGTTCCGCCCCAAGGGACCACTGAGATCGGGAGGCACCTGTCACAAGGGCTGAGTTCCAGAATTTTCAAGAAGCCGTTCTGCAGGTCCTCAATTTTGCTCCTAACCACGATCAGTAGGAGCCTAGTCCTCAACCTGCCCTAAGCCATCACCATCACATCCCAATCCTTTTCCAGAAGAGAATTGAGTCCCGGGGTGCCCTAGGGATCGACTCAAGCTTGCCGGCTACACTCTCCACGAGTTCTTTGGGGTGCCAGTGATGATCAAGGGAGTGATAACTCTTGACGTAACCGCTGGCAAAACGCCGATCACCCTACCCAAGCCGATGGATTTCATGGTGGTAGACATGAAGGCCGCTTACAATATCATTCTGGATCGACCCGACCTAGTTGCTCTTCAGGCCGTGCCCTCAGCCTACCATATGAAGATGAAATTCTCCACCACAGCAGGGTGGGAGAAGTCAGAGGGAGCCAGGAGATGGCTCGCAAATGTTACATGACTTCAGTAAGAGGGTCGGTCCTCTCCCTTGAAGCCCTCGAGCTAGCCAAGCCATCTCAGAGCCGGTCGACGAGTTGGAAGAAATAGCCTTCTTAGAGGGAGATCCGACCAGGACATTCTAAGTTAGTAAGGTCCTTCCCCTCCTGTCAAATCCGACATTATCCAATGTATAAGGGGAAATCACGATATATTCGCTTGGACTGCGACCGACATGCCTGGAATCTCCGAAGAACTTCTCATGCATCACCTTAGTGTTGCTCCTGGGGCCAAACTTGTCCAGCAAAAGTGACGCAAGTTCGCTCCCGAACGACAGTAGGCAATCAAAGAAGAAGTAGAGAAACTCTTGAATGCCTGATTCATACAGGAGGTCAACTATCCCGAATGGATGTCCAATGTTGTGATGGTCAAAAAGGCCAACGGGAGCTGGAGAATTTGTATTGATTTTACGGATCTGAAGAAAACTTGTCCGAAATATCTATTTCCGGTCCCAAGCATTGATGCCCTGATTGATGCAACCTCCGACCACGAACTCTTGAGTTTCATAGATGCCTTCTCCGGGTACAACCAGATCAGGATGTTTCCTCCCGATATTCCGAAGACTTCGTTCGTAACCAACCAAGACCTATACTGCTACCAGAATATGCCCTTCAGGCTAAAGAACGCCGGTGCAACTTATCAGCACCTTGTCAACAAGGTCTTTAGAGAGCAGATCAATCGGAACATGGAAGTCTATGTGGACAACATGTTGGTAAAAAGCATCAGCAAAATGAACCATGTGTCCGACCTTCAGGAGGTCTTCGATGTGTTGCGGAGACACAACATGAGACTAAATCCGAACAAGTGTGCCTTCGGTGTCTTATCCGGCAAATTTCTTGGGTTCATGGTTAACCAAAGAGGCATAGAAGCCAACCCGAAAAAAATTTAGGCCATACTGAACATGACTCCCCTTTCCAGCATCAAAGACGTACAGAGACTCATAGGACACATCGCGACCATAGGGCATTTTCTCTCCAAGTCAGGAGAAAAATGTCTCTCGTTCTTCAAGGACTTAGAGGGGCGAAAGGCTTTGAGTGGGGGCAACAGCAGCAGGAGTCCTTCAAACAACTCAAAGCCTATCTAGTCAACCCCTCACTCTTGAGCAAGCCGAAGCCCGAAAAAGTCCTCTATATATACCTCGCTACCTCGGAACAGACTCTCAACGTCGTCCTAGTAAGAGAAAAAGATAAGATGCAAAAGCCAATCTACTATGTGAGTAAGGTCTTTAGGAATGCCGAACTCTGTTATCCAAAGGTAGAAAAGATGGCCTATGTGTTAGTCATGGCAGCCCGAAAGCTCTGCCCCTACTTCCAGTCCCACTCGGTGGTCGTTTTTACCGACCAGCCACTCAAGCAAGTTCTCTACAAGCCCGAAACTTCGAGGCGCCTTATAAAGCGGTCTATAAAGCTGAGCCAACATGATATCAACTATTAGCCCAGAACTGCTATCAAGGCACAAGCCCTGGCAGAGTTTATAGTAGAGAGCACTATCCCTGACCCCAGCAAGGTAATAAAGGAACCCCCATTCTGGATCGTGTGTGTTGATGGGTCCTCATGCACTGACAGGAGTGGGGTGGGGGTCATCATGACTAGCCCCGATGACTTCGTTCTTCAGTACTCACTCTGCATTAATTTCCGGACATCAAACAATGAAGCTGAATATGAGGCTCTCATAGTCGGTCTGTGTATGGCTCGCAAGGCCAGGGCCTAACGCATCAAAATATTCGGTGACTCACAGCTGGTAGTGAACCAGGTATCAGGAGAGTATGAGGCAAGGGATAATCGCATGGTCAAATATTTGGCCAAAGTCAAAGAGCTGCTGGCCACTTTCAAAGATGCACAACTCCAACGGATCCCCTGAGAGGAGAATGCGCAGGCAGATGCCTTCTCAAAGCTAGCCTTCTCTTCTCTCCGGGAGCTAGAACAAACTGTCTTGATAGAAGTCCTCTTGAAACCTCGCATCGAGGAAGAAAGTCCCGAACTGATGAAGACGCCGCCCCTAGCACTCGGGGAGAATTGGATGAGGCCATTGCTCGAGTTTCTAAAAGATGGAATCCTCCTTCCAGACCCTAAAGAGGCTAGAAGAATCAAAACCAGAGACGAGCGATACACGTTCATCAAAGTGGTCATGTACAAGCATTCTTACACTCAAGTGGACAGCAGACCCTACTTGAGATGCCTCTCTCCCGAGGAAGCCCAGTATGCTCTGAAGGAGACCATGAAGGGATGTGTGGCGCTCATTTGGGAGCAAGGTCCCTCGCCCACAAAATTTTAAATTACGGATACTTCTAGCCCACGCTCCTTAGTGACACCGAACAACACGCTCGCCAATGCGCCCCCTGCAAAAAGTTCTCGACGATTCAGTGCTTACCACAAGCACAGCTCTCCTCCCTATCCAGTCCGACCACTTTTGCAATGTGGGGGATGGATTTGCTTGGGCTGTTCCCTCCAACGTCGGGCCAGCTGAAGTTCCTTTCCATTGCAATCGACTATTTCTCCAAATGGATCGAAACCGAGCCTCTAGCGATGATCACTGAGAACAAAGTCTAGTGTTTCTTTTGGAAGAACATCGTCTGCAGATTCAGTATACCTCGAATCTTGGTAACGGACAATGGGACCCAATTTACAGGGACAGCCTTTCGCGATTTTTGTACCGACCTCAGTATCCAGTAATGATTCTCCTCAATATCTCACCCGCAATCCAATGGTTAAGCAGAGAGCGCCAATCGGCAAATTCTCCGGCCTAAAAAAGATACTGGACAAGTCTGCCAAGGAATTATGGGTCGAACAGCTCCATAATGTGCTCTGGAGCTATCACACTACTAAGAGGACCCCTACAGGAGAATCTCCCTTCAACCTCACTTACAGTTCCGAAACCGTCATCCCACTAGAAGTTAGCCTACCTTCGCCCCGCTTGATTGCCTACAGTGAAGAGCGAAATTCGAACCAGCTTCGGGGCAACTTGGACCTCATCAACGAGATTCGAGAAAGATCCTCCACCCGTTAGGATATTCATCGACGTATGATTGAGCAGTTCTACAACAAGAGAGTCCGCCCTACTAATCTCAAAGGAGATTTGGTGCTTAGAAAGCTTTCAATTTCTTTTCCAAGCAAGAAAGGCAGGCTATCACCTAACTGGGAAGGGTCGTATAGGATCTCCAAAGTTGTCTGCCCTGGCGCTTATCAACTTGAAGACCCGGGGGGGCAAGAGAGTACCAAGAACATGAAATGCAGAGCACTTATTGAAGTACCAAGAGGGTGTTTGAACACCGCTCCAAGCAACTTCTATCTTATTTAGTTGATTTTTTTATTTTTATTTTGTAATAATGGCTCGCAACTCAGAAGCAGCCACTTAGTTATCTTTAATAAAAGCAGTTTACTTTCTCAGAAAAGCTATTGTCTAAATGTTCTAGTTGTCTTACCCCGAAGCATACACTAAGTATAAAAAATCTCTTAACAACAAGTTCGGAGTCCAACACTTGGTTCGATGCTACTTTAGCTACCTGCGAACAAGCGAGTACAAAGTAGCTCACCATTCGAAATTGCTCCCACAACTGTTGAAACTCTCTTAACAACAAATTCGGAGTCCAACACTTGGTTCGATGCTACTTTAGCTACTTGCGAACAAGTGAGTACAAAGTAGCTCACCATTCGGAATTGCTCCAACAACTGTTGAAACTCTCTTAACAATAAGTTTGGAGTCCAACACTTGGTTCGATGCTACTTTAGCTACTTGCAAACAAGGAAGTACAAAGTAGCTCACCATTCGGAATTGCTCTCACAACTGTTGAAACTCTCTTAACAACAAGTTCGGAGTCCAACACTTAGTTCAATGCTACTTAAGCTACCTGCAAACAAGCAAGTACAAAGTAGCTCACCATTCGGAATTGCTCCCACAACTGTTGAAACTCTCTTAACAACAAGTTCGGAGTCCAACACTTGGTTCTATGCTACTTTAGCTACCTGCGAACAAGCGAGTACAAAGTAGCTCACCATTCAGAATTTCTCCCACAACTGTTGAAACTCTCTTAAACAACAAGTTCGGAGTCCAACACTTGGTTCGATGCAACTTTAGCTACTTGCAAACAAGCAAGTACAAAGTAGCTCACCCTTCGGAATTGCTCCCACAACTGTTAAAATTCTCTTGCGAAAGTTAGCAAAACACTTAAACTCTTAAAAGAAGCTCGCAAGATGCGATATATTATTCCATCAAAATTGGGGATACAAGTCTTATTCAAGATGAAAAACTAATACAAGACAAACTACAAGACTACAAGGCGTCGCCCTAGCTCCTTCTAGGAAGGGGGATGCTCCGATTAAGCGACACACGAGGACGACGAGCGCTATGTTGCTCTCGCCTTGTCTCCAAAGAAGTCTCTAGGCCTGCAGGCCGGGTCGCGCCGTCAACGCCTATGGGCCTAACCGTCGCCCCAACAGATGTCTCACTCGACTAGCTGGCCACTCCACTCTGCGCATCACTAGGGTTCCGCAGAGCGTCAGGCATGCGAAGATGTAATTCATGGAATGATCTCCCCTTGGCGTACTCCCCCCGTGGGCATGAAGTGCTCCACACATTACTTCCTATGGACAGCCACTTTAAGCGAAGATTCTCCGCCTCTAATTCGATGAGCCGCTCTCTGAGGGAGTCGTCTGTCACCCTGAGCTTTAAACGAGGTACCCCGCTCGCACTCCCTCCTCATTGAAACTCGAAGATACTCTTCCATAGATGAGCCGCTTCTAAACTCTTCTCGAGCACCATGTTCTTCAGCTCGTCTCTCTCCGCCCTTACTTCACATAGAGCGTCCTTCAGCTCGTCCCTCTCTGCCTTCACTTCGGATAAAGAGCTCTTCAGCTCATCTCTTTCGATCTTCACCGCGAATAAATAGTGCCGAAGGAACTTTAGCCTTGAACTTTGCTAGCTGCCATTAAGGGGTCGACCTCTCCCCCCTTGGGGGGAGCTTCTTGCAGAGCCTCCTTAAGTCGCTTCACTTCTATGTTTTGACGAGCCAAGACCAACCTCAGATGACTACGTACAAGCTCAGTCTTATATAGCTTCTCCTGAGAGCGAGCGACCCCTAGCCTAGCAACACGAAGATGGGCACAAAGGTGCGACGCTTCGCTACCCTGAGGAAGTAGACCAAAAGAGAGAAGTATAAATCACTCTTAAGTCGAGACAAATCTACAAAGATGATTCTATTTTCAATCAGGGCTACAAGACAGTTTAACGCACGAATAACAGCCACAAGTTGTGTCGTCACACAAAAAGCACTTCGTTACAAAAAGTAAAGATACAAAAGCAGTGGCCAGTCCGCTATAAGGCATCGATACAAGTGCATACAAAAAGAAAAGGGAGCAACTAAAAAACATGACGAAGATGCGATAAGGAGTCAGAGGACCACCTCGGTAGACGTCTCTAGGGGAACTGTGATCCCGCGACCGTCCTCCTCAGTTGCCTCCACACTGGTTGCATGAGGGTCCTCGGCAATGTCCTCCCCTCGTCTTCTTCTCCTTCTTCCTCTTCTTTAATCACCTCTTCGGCTGTCGGAGCAGTTTCGCCTTCGAGAAGATCATACAGGCAGTACCCCAAGCCATCAAAGTCGGGGATGCGCGCCTCCCCGTGCTTCAGTGCCCGAGCATAAGATTGCTCCATGTTCGTGCGCATATGCAACTTTGCTTCAGCCCTAATCGCCTCTGCAGCTACTTCCACGGTGGCCTCCCTCTCCCTCGTTGCATCCTCAGCGACCTTTGCGGCCATTTCCTTCTCCTTCTCGGCCCTCTCCTTCTCTTTGTCAGCCCACTCTTTCTCCCGGAAGGTCTGTTCGTTCCCCTTAGCCAAGACGGCCTCGAGGAGTTGGATCTGAGCCACTCGAGACTCGGACAAGCATTTCTCTACCTCGTACATTTTCACAGCCTTGGAGCGTCCGACCTATCTCTATCGCTCGCCACCTTGAGCTATTTCTCTTGTTCGGCGAACTGCTCCATCATATGACTAAAATGGCAGGTGATCTACGTAGACAAAAACAAGAAAGAACTTTTTTAAGCACAGAAGTCACCCTTAAAAAAAGGAAAGGGGGGGGAACAAGACCACTCATCGTCATGGTAGCCTTGGCAATCTCAAGGGCGTTGTCACCGACCGTCCCTGCCTTCAGCATAGCATGATCTTTTGGGGTCGGCAAGTGCCAAACTGCTTGCATACAACTGACGGAGTCCCCGAGGAAACCGTCATGCCTCATCACACGCCAGTCAGGGACGAAGAGCTTCTTGTGCTCCTCGGTAAGAATTGTCTCTATTGCCGCTGTCAGAGGAGGGGCTTCGAGCACCAATACCTGCTCGATGGAAGTTCCTTCAATGGTTAGAGCAGGGGAGGAAGGCGGGTTAGGGGGTTCGAATTCTAAGTTGACCACCGACGTCGCCAACACCAAGGTCTTCATAACTTTGGCAGACTGCGGCCCAGAGGTCGTCCTCTTCCTCTTCTTCCCATCGGGGGCCTTATTGCTAACTGCCGCTCCGTCAAGCAACATCGCCCTGAATTCCATTTGCGAAGCCTCTGTAAAAAAGAAAGACAACAAAGAGATGGGCATGTAAAAAGAAAAGGGGAAAGCTTGAATTAAAGAGAATAATAAAAACGAGGCGTACTATGGTCGATAGGACTGAGACCCCCATCGAAGAGGACCAACCTCCTTGGTTAACTCCTTCCAACACAAGGGTTCATGAACAAGGAGTTTAGTTACTATCTCATCTTCCTCCGAAGTCAACACCGGCTCGGCCTTCGTCCATTTTGGCACCTCCTCCCTCCACCTAATGGGAATGTGCCACGGCGCGTTGCCTCAGATTAAGAAGTACTTCTCCTTCCAAAACATGATAGAATCAGGGTTGTCTACCAGCTTTACACCCCGATGTGGCGACAAATAGTACCGGTACTCCGCCCTACTCTTCCGATGGATACGGTAGAGCCTTCGGAGAATGGTGAGTTGAGGCACGACCTCTATCACTTGGCACTGGAGGACAAATCCGTTGATGTGACTCCACATATTCGGCATATACTGGACCGGGCTCAAGCCGTACCATTGCAGCACCTGTAACACCCCGCAAAATTGAAATTACAATTTTGCCCCTGGGTGTTAGCACGTATATTTTTGTAATGTGTTTCACTACATATTTTGGATTCGTACTATTTATATATTTTCCGTATTGATTTCAGTCAACTAAAATATAATATTTCAATCCCTGGGATTTACGTGCTTTTTACGTGTTTTGATGCACGTGTTTCCACCACTACGTATAATATTTTCTATAGGTTTAAATTATTTATTTTTATGTATTTAAATCTATTTTATAAAATGAAAATTTATTTTCTCCTTATTTTGATTAAAATGCATTTTTCAATTTTCTGCACGTACAATGCACGTGCTTTCTACGTGTTGTGATTTCATCATGAAATATATATAAAATAGTAAATATAATTTTGCTTATATTGTTTTCGATTATATTTAATGAATTTTCATCGATAAAGTCAATTTTCGTATTTTAATATTTTACGTGCAACGCACGTGTTTCGGTGTGCGCATCCTTTCTCGAAATGAATTTAATAAAATGTGTGCACATTTTTGCATTATAAATTTTAATTAAACAAATTTTCTTAATAGTATAAATATATGATACATAAGTGTTATATATATATGGGTTGATATATATACCATAAGTTTGTATGTTAATATGTTGATTAAGATGAGATGAAATAGAAATCATGATGGAGGGCCCATGTGAACAAGTAAAACAGAAATAACAAATCTATGCTGAGTGCTTGTGCTTGGTTGACGTGGCTTTGGAAGCTTGGGGGCCCACACGAAAAATGAGAATAGCAAGCAAGCTTGCTTGGCTGCGTTTGGAAGATGTTGACTTCGGTCAAGTGTGGCGTGGATGTCACATTGGGTCCCATGGGGTTAACAACAACAGCAGGTGTTGTTTTCGGTTTTGAAAGAGAAAGTGATGGGGAGAGTGACCGGGACTGAGTGGGGGAGAGGAGAAGTTGGGAGTTAGGGAATTAGAGAAGTGGGTATATGAAAAGATGGGAGTTTTTAGGAGTTGAGAAAATGAAAAATTGGAAATTAAATTTGGGTAATTTATTAGGGATGTGTTTTTACAATTTGAACCCTAGTATTGTCCTATAAATACAACCCTCTTCTTCTCATTCCACACACCAAAAACAAAAGAAATAAAGAGAAAGGAAAAAGAAAGATAAGTAGAGTAGTGTGTTCTTGTGCTTGGAGACTCTTACTAGGAGGAGAAGAGGACTAGGAGTTGCTAGGAGCAAGAAGGAGCTATTCATTTGTAGTGTTCAACCTTCAAACAAAAGGTGGGTGTTCTCCTACTTTCTAATTTTTAGAATGTACGTGCTAATAAAAGTGAATGAGTAGTTATGATAAAGTAGAACAATCTATTCTATTGAATAAGGTGAGAATAGTAGTGAATCATGTTATGATTATTAAATTAAATTACAACTTGTTATTTGTTAATGAGAAAATAGATGATTGACTATTTTTGCCATGAACTAGTATATATGAATGCAGAAATTTTGATTGTATGAACTATTGTTGAGATCTTTCCCTTTTGATAAAAAATAAATTTTTGTGTGAAATCAAATTGATATACATAGAATCATTTTAAGAGATGCAAGTTGCCATTTTCGATACTCATAGTTCGTAATCATTGCAAACATACATTTTATCTTTATTTACCATCTTTGAATAACATTTTAATGTATGATTTATGGAAAAAGACTAGTGATGTGTAGGTTCGGATATTGTTAAATGTGAAACCATAACCGTGTAATCATGTTAAATTACTAATCAGGGCTTCCTTCATAATTTATGGTTTTTATGTGTAAACTAATCACGGCTTCCTTCATAATTTATGTTTTTTTTACATTCACACATAGCATGAACATACTGTTTATGTTTTGAACTCTTTTTGTTTAAATATATTCAAAAATGAATTTGAAGAGAAAGTTTGAGAGTCTTTGTTCACCATTTTCCCTCATCTTTGCAACAACCTGCCATGGTGAATTATTTTAGTAATTCAATAGGCATCAAGCAAGTACACGACTAGGTAACAAAATATGAAGGGTATTAGACAAGCTTATGAGAAGAGGTGAAGAAGGAACGAAAGCACAGAAAGCAATAGTACAAGGTTATAAATAGATAACGGGAAATGTAGAAGAGATAAAGAGAAGAATCTTAAAGTTGTTAGTCTGATATGCATAGATTTAAGCATAGAATTTAGAATTCAACTTTAAGGATAGTATAAGTCCATAGTACGCAACTTGAAACTAGGAAATTATTTAGTTTCAGAAAATCAGTTATTTGAAGATACTATGTTTGAGTGAAGCGAAATATTAAAGTTTATAAGAATATAGATTATACTTGTTTGAAATACTGCAAGGCTTAGAGTAGCGGTCATAAGAAAATAGAATACTAAATAGAAAGATCTATGAGGAGCAAGAAGTAAGTAGTAAGGAATATAAAAGACATAAATGGATATTGTAACTTAGAAAAATGATAAAAACAAAGAAAATGAACACTGAAACTGTGCTAGCTAAGCAGTAAGAATGTAATTAGTTAGAGTGAAATGTAAGAATCAGGAAATGTCTGAGTGAAGAAAGATCAGAAACAGAAAAGATATCTTGTAACTTTGACAAAAAGTAAGGTAGTACGTGTACAAAATGATTAATTTTTTTGTTGGTTTTAATCAAATAAATTATTGACTTCAAAATTCTATTATTTAATAATAGACCTTTATTTTATTAAGAAGAGTAAAGTATTAGTTTGTAAAGTGATTTTGCTTGAAGAGAATTATACTCTTATTTGTGTAAAGAATGTTTTGAAGTGAGTTGAGATATTGTAAGAGTTTGAATTTATTGATAAAATTTCATGTGATGAAATTGCGTACTTGAAAGGAATTATTTTGCTTATAAAGATTTTGAATGAATAAGTTGATTATGAATATGTGCTTAAGTTGTTAAAAAGATTGATAATGGATGAAAATTTTGTTCATGAAAAAGGATTATTTGTTTTTTTTATGGGAAATTATGAATGAATGAATGAATGAATCATGGGTAATGCAAAAATGAGACATTGATTAGATTATGGATAAGTTAGAGATATGAATATAATAAGTTTAAGATATGATTATTAAAGGGTGTGAATAGCCATGCTTCTTGTACGTGAAAGTTTATGATTTAGAGTTAGTAAGACCTCGATACCGGCATTATTGAAAGAAAAGATTTGAGATATGATTTTGAGATATGGCCATGGGGCTATCTCGTATTTGTTGATTAAGTCCGGTAAGAGGTAAAACTAATTCTACGTGTGGGAATTATTCATGTCTTGAACTTAGAAAAATGTAGGCACATAAGTGAAGATGTAGTAAACTTAGCGAAATGTAAGTGGGGTGCTCTATAAAGTTGTTGGTGGACTCCAAGACTATAGACCCAGTTGGTGGACTGAGGTTGCCCTGTGGGAGACAGATTATTATATTTTAGTCCGGGACTATGAGGACGGGTCAGCGGTGGACTCCGGGATCTTGAGTAGTCGGACAGATGGATTTTTGTGTTTACCGTCTCCAATGTATATATATATATATATATTGGGCTAGAGGGTCACATACGGGACGGTTCGTACGATGTGGAATCTGTTATAACAGCTGTTGGTGGACTCCAAGGCTGGGATTCACATTCGTGGAATAGTCTGAACTTTGTTTTGCTACCGGGTAGTTTTCATGGCGAGGGATCGAGCCCTTCAATGTGGAGTACGTAGGCGCTTGCCCTCGGACCTATGTAGTATGGGATGCATAGAATCTGAACAAGTGTGCATTAGTGTCATCCTAGTGTAGAATTGTGTGCATTAGGCATTAAGACATGACATACACTTATGTTTAGAATAATCACTTTTGACACTTTACTTGTTCATTCAATCTTTTTGTGATTTGTTAAAGTATGAGACCGTTATACTATTCCCGGCATAGAGAGGATAGCCGTGTATAACATTTCGTCAGTTGTAAGTAACTGACGTGCCCACAGATTAATATGCAGGTAATGGACTATTCGCGAAGCTATAAAGTGGATATGCTGGAGCTATGTTATTTTAAAGATGTTGTAAATGTTTTATTGTAAATTTCATTCTTCCGCTGTGTAAAACCAAGTTGTAATTGAACTCTGATGTATTGTGAATAAAAAGTTTTAAATTCCTTGTAAAATTGTACGAAGTGAAGTAAAGATCCTGTGAAATCTCGAATTTATCCTTATTTGAAATTCGGGGCGTTACAGATGGTATCAGAGCATGCTTCACAAGTAGTACAAGTTTATAAGGAACGATAAAAAGTGGCGATAAATTTGGGAACAAACCAAAAGAGTCCTTCTGTCAACCGGGTGTAAACAACCCTAAGCGACACGGTATTTAAGCGTCTTCGGACCACCGCTAGCTGGGAACCGACTCTTACGGCTAACCCAAGTGAATCAGAACTTGATAGACTAAAGATTTGTTTAGGAAAAGTAGTGAGATCATTAACTATAGTCTAGAACCCGTGACACCTTATTGAGTAGTTACAATATTATTCCTGTGGACACTAGAGTGTGAGTTTCAATCTATAGAGATTTAAATGTAAGTGATTTACATTTGTGTTGCTCTATACACTGATGTTTTCTCTCCATTTTCTTTGGATGGCTGGAGTCGTGAATGCAGTAGTTATTGACTTTCATTCATGATGTTTTTCTCGTATACATTGATATGAGAGTGTATGCGAGCACATTTTCTCCTGGGTATCAGAGTGGCGCAGTGGAAGCGTGGTAGCTTGGACCGTCATTCATGATACCTTACACACTTCCCTCTCAAATTATTTTTGTAGATCATTATCATGGTACTTTCTCCATATTCAATATATAAATTTTTAATAAATATTTTCTTATGTTATTAAATCATTTGAATATTTATTATTTATCTATCTTCCTTAGTCTTGATATTTTAAACTTGTTTTTCAAACTTAAAATTTCGTCTTTCATATATTTATGTCACTTTATGTTTACCCGTTTATATCTACTATTATTTTACGTATTTTTTCAAGTTTTAAATTGCCATTTATTAAATTAATATTTCAACAATTATTTTCTTCATTATTTTGGATTTTTCTTATGTGCACTCATTTTATATGATTTTGATTTCTGTAATATTATATTATCTTATCCTATATGTTTTTAACAAGATTGAAATCTTCTAACTATACGAATATGACATACTATTTTGTTTTATTGCCTACATTCGATACTATTGTTATTACATGTTAATTGCAAATTTTTTTTGATTTATTTTTACTATTAATCGCTAATTTTGTAGTTTTTCACTTCTTTAATATAATGCATATACTCACTATTTATACATTATCTTTTCTCAAATTTTAACTATCTTTACATTCTTAGTTATTACTTATATTTTTCCAATGATTTCTATATATATCATATATTTCAATATTCCCATTATACATATCATTTTACCCTCATCTAATTACTACATTAATATTTTTGCATATACTTGTTTATGTCTATTGTCCTAATTTGCTATATAATTATTGTTTTCAATTGTGTTTTCATCTCGTGTATGTGCTTTACACTATTCTGTCTTAATGTTATAAATTAATTTCATCACTACAAAATTTTGTATATTCAAAAGTATTTCGACGGATGCCTTCTCTTTTTTCAAATTGTGTGTATAATTATTATAGTTCCCTTACAAACTATTTTATTAATTGACATACAAAGTCATTTTATGTTTTCAACAAATTCTTATTCCCATTTATTTTTCCAAAACTCTTATTCAATTGTCTTGTTTTAAATTGCTAATTAGATTTCATTATACAGTTTGCAAATTTTCTACCGTTTATTACATTGATAAATTTTTCTAAATTATCTATTGACGATGTTTTCTTCATCACATTGTTTTCCGAACTATTTCGAAATTAACGACATAATTGACTTTTCCCTTTTATCAAATAGCTTACCTAATATTTTTTTTTTTTTTGTACAAAAATTTCTCTCAAACTATTCTGTCTACTGTCACATTTCATTTCTTATGCCATTTTCCTATTTTTCTTGTTCTGTCTTGTAACATTTTAATATTCATAATTTTCCTATATAGAGTTTATCTTGTTTTCCTCGTTGCATATTTTAAAGTTTGTAGTTTCCTAAATACAAGAATAATATTTTCTTTGGCTTGTACAAAATACAATCTTTACCCTAGCGAGTTCCGGGGACGGAACTACTCTAAGGGGGGGAGAGTGTAACACCCCGCAAAATTGAAATTACAATTTTGTCCCTGGGTGTTACGCACGTATATTTTTGTAATGTGTTTCACTACATATTTTGGATTCGTACTATTTATATATTTTCCGTATTGATTTCAGTCAACTAAAATATAATATTTCAATCCCTGGGATTTACGTGCTTTTTACGTGTTTTGATGCACGTGTTTCCACCACTACGTATAATATTTTCTATAGGTTTAAATTATTTATTTTTATGTATTTAAATCTATTTTATAAAATGAAAATTTATTTTCCCCTTATTTTGATTAAAATGCATTTTTCAATTTTCTGCACGTATAATGCACGTGCTTTCTACGTGTTGTGATTTCATCATGAAATATATATAAACTAGCAAATATAATTTTGCTTATATTGTTTTCTATTATATTTAATGAATTTTCATCGATAAAGTCAATTTTCGTATTTTAATAT
Source organism: Hemerocallis citrina (assembly GCA_017893485.1). NCBI lineage: Eukaryota > Viridiplantae > Streptophyta > Magnoliopsida > Asparagales > Asphodelaceae > Hemerocallis > Hemerocallis citrina. Next base: position 287,615 of record JACEHZ010000576.1, read on the forward strand.
TTTACGTGCAACGCACGTGTTTCGGTGCGCGCATCCTTTCTCGAAATGAATTTAATAAAATGTGTGCACATTTTTGCATTATAAATTTTAATTAAACAAATTTTCTTAATAGTATAAATATATGATATATAAGTGTTATATATATATGGGTTGATATATATACCATAAGTTTGTATGTTAATATGTTGATTAAGATGAGATGAAATAGAAATCATGATGGAGGGCCCATGTGAACAAGTAAAACAGAAATAACAAATCTATGCTGAGTGCTTGTGCTTGGTTGACGTGGCTTTGGAAGCTTGGGGGCCCACATGAAAAATGAGAATAGCAAGCAAGCTTGCGAATTTTTTCCCAAAATGCCCCATTTTTGCAAAGTTTTTCCCAAACCGCCCTACTTTTTTTTTTAATTCCCAAAGCACCCCACTCGGTCTCTCAAAGACCGAGTCTAGTGCAAATAGACTCGGTCTTTGAAAGACCGAGTCTTGCGCTTTGAAAAATCCAAGAGCAAGACTCGGTCTTTCAAAGACCGAGTCTATTTGCACTAGACTCGGTCTTTGAGAGACCGAGTCTTCACTCTGCGTTTTAATAACCGCAGATCCCCTTTCTTTCTTCTTCTTCTTCACTTTCGAATTCTTATTTCTTTTCGCTCTTTCCCTCAACGAATCCCTCCCAATCCCTACTTTTCCGTTCGATTACTCTCTTAATCGAATGTTGAACTTCCCAAAACCAATTACTCTTTAATTCATTTTCGATTTTAGAAAATCCTCTTCCCCCAAATCGATTCTTTCTCTAAACCCTAAACCCCGAATACCCATAATTGGAAGATTTCGGTTGTAGGATCTTGCTCTTCTCGCCAATTTCGTCTTCGTGTTCGGATTCTCCTACTTGTTAGGTATATTTCTGAAGCTTTTCGTAAGCAAAATTTGTGTTAGTGTTGATGCTATTGTGAAGTTCATTAGTTGAATTTGATTTGTTGTTGACAAAGTAGATTAGTTTATTGATGTTATTTTCACTGTTAATTTTGCTTAGCATTGATGTTCCAAATGAAAGAGTTAGTGTTGATGCTTAGCATTAGTTGAATTGATGTTCAAAAAGAAATAGTGAGCACTTCCTGATATTTGAACTATCAGTATGTGCCACACAGGGCTAAGGTCTTTTTACAAAAACAAAAAAAAAAGGTATATACCAGACTGATACTTAATTGGAGGCCAACAAGGAAAAGTATTCAGACACACAAGGCATTTGGTAAGACTGATAATCCAAATAATATGTTCCTGCTCCTTTTAAAATTGAAACAATGATTCAAAATAAAATAAAACCCTTATAAGACAAGTGACCCAAGGAAGTTGAAGGTATATCTTCACCAGTGCGAAGAAATTTAGAGTTTCAATGATGATGGTGATGGATGCATTGGGTGTGTTAATTCTGTCGGAAAAAAGTGAAATATTCTGGTGTTTATAATGATATAAGCATAATATTATATGGAAAGACTTTGACGATGATTGTATATGTTGAAGAAATAGTTGAGTTATTTTTAGTATTAATACCCAAATTTTGTTGAGTTATTGATTTTCAAAAAGAAATAGTTGAAAGAGTTGAAGTTGGAATGAATAGAATTCTGTTGAAAGAGTTGAAAGAAATATGGAGTTGAAAGAGTTCAATTTTGTATAGAATTTTGTTGAAATAGTTGATAGAGTTATTGAAACCTTGTTGAATAGAATTTTGTTGTTGAATCAATTTTGTATAGAATTCCATATAGTATGTGTTGAATCTAGTTTTTTAGAAATTTATAGTCTAGGTTATGTATAGAATTTGTTGAATTTGTTATACTCTAGTTTTTTGCTAAAATTAGAGAATGAACGGCTTTGTTATATATAATTTGTTTTTATATCTAGCTTTTGTGTAGTTAATAACATTTTTGTTGAACTTGTAGGATTTGTACTCTATTGTAAATGGCACGCACAAGGGGTAACATGGAGGTAGGAGAAAGTAGTAGACCTCCACGTAATCGCGGTGGCCGTGATCGTGGTCGTGGTCGTGGTCGTGGTCGTGCTTCTACCGATGCTACTAATGTAAGTAATTAAATGTTGATTCTAATAGAATTGTATTATATTTCGGTCTACTGATGTAAATGTTATTGTTATGTAGGTTGATTTCGAGGCGGGCCCTTCGTCGTCATACATCCCTCCTGCAGGCCCCGGACCACTCGACCCTTCACTTCTCACTCTCCAGCCGATGCATCGATCGCAGTATGTTTGGAACGGCGAGGCTACGGAGTGCCGTTTTAGGACTGGGCATCCGCTACCTGTGCACCCACGCATACACGAGATGCTTAGAGATTGTGGGTTCTACGGTATTTCCATGATGACATCCATCAAGTGCGACCGTCCACTTCTCGAAGCACTGCTTGAACGATGGAGGCCCGAGACACACTCATTTCACCTGCCAGTCGGGGAGATGACGGTGACTTTACAAGACGTTGCTATACTAACCGGGCTTCCAATCGATGGAGAGGCAGTGACAGGATCGATGGACTTCGATCCCGTGTATCTCGTGGAGGAGTTCCTAGGGGTTGAAGTGGAAGCTGGCGCGATAAATGGGAAATTTATCCGCCTAAAGTGGTTGAAGGATACGTTCAAAGATAGATTGAATGACGCTTCAACTGCAGCGGAGGTGGAGTGCTACTTTAGGGCATATGTTCTAACGCTATTCGGCACGGTCCTGTTTCCAAACTCGACCGGGAATACCGTAGCACTGATGTTCTTGCTCCTAATCGCCGATATAGGTAGGATCGGCCGTTTCAGTTGGGGCAGTGCAATTCTATCGGCACTGTATCGGAGTCTGTGTCTGTGCAGTATAGGTTCGAACCAGATGAATGGACCTCTAATTCTACTGCAGATATGGAGTTGGGAACGGGTTCACGTAGGTCGGCCCGTAGTACGGATCCAGTCCCAACATTGGAGAGTTCTTCCTGAAGATATAGACATGCTACCTCCGATTGGTGTGTATTGGACAGGAAAACTGACATGGACGGCCAACCCCAACAGGTGCTTGACATACTACCGCGACGAGTTGGACAGGTTGGCCGCCGACTGCATGGTGTGGACCCCGTACACAGAGGAGCGATTGATTCGACTGCCACCTATCTGTACGTTCAGGCGTAATTTGTGGCTCACGAAAGCACCTCTAATCAACTTTGGGGTTGTTGAGTTCTACTACCCCGATAGGGTCTTACGGTAGTTTGGTCTGCACCAGGGGATTCCAGTTACCGAGCCATTCAATGCCGAGATGCATAACATCACTGGAATGGGCCGTACACCGGGACACAACTGGGCCACTTGCTTCTTCGAATACGTTCAGAGATGGAACATTAACCGTTTCGAAGAAATCATCGTTGACACCCCACCTTTTGACCTCTCCTTGCATGGTGTGTACTTGTCTTGGTACGAGAGAGTCACTAGACGGTTCATTTCCCCACCGTTGCAGGCTCCTGCCGGAGTCGTTGTACCGATACGTCGACCAGGGACCGAACCAGTAGATGAGCATTCGGTGAGGTTGCCGATGTACCAACCAAAGGGATCCGCTATTCGTGGCTTTGTAAGCTTTAATGTTTCGTTTTAAATTTTCAAAATTTATATATCAATATGTTTTTATATATTTATGTGCATCTAATTCAACCTTTCATGTTTCTCAGTTGACCCAGACTTGGTCCCTTGCCAAGAAATGTGCTCATATGCTAAATAGCAACATCGCCGATCAGACGAAGGTTACTGTACGGGAGATGTTATCATGTTGCCGTGCACAAGCTGATCTTGTGGGGGAGGGCGCAACAGTAGATGCGATACTTAGGACCCCTACACATCGAACCGGCGGTCGTACCGGTCAACGACGAAAGAGAACTGTTCATAGGCCGCCACCTCAACCTCGAAGTGATTCGGAACACGAACAAGAAGCAGACCCTGATATTGAAGCACAAGGTGAGGAAGAACAGCTCGTTGGGGATGAGATTGAAGAAGAGCCGGAGATCCCGTTGTCTGCACTGACACAGGCAACTCCCCATCGTCGTAGACGACACAGAAGACCCCCAGATTACTTCACACCGGACCCTTGATGTAATATTTTTAATTATTTTGATTCTGTAGTTTTTTTAATGTAGTATTTTCAATGTAGTATTCTTAATGTAGTATTTTTTAATGTAGTTTTTTTTAATGTAGTTTTTTTATTTTTTTAACTTGGTTGCTGATCTTGTAGCTGTGTTGATGTAGTATTTTTGAAATGTTCTTCTGTTTGAGATGAAGTTATTAAAATTGTTGATGTGGTTGAGATTGTTGGAGTGGTGATATTGGTAGTTGATGAAGTTATTAAAATTGCTTAGTTTTGGGAATTAGTTGGAGTGGTGATATTGGTAGTCGGAGTGGTGATTTTGTTGGAGTGTTGATATTGGTGTGGTGTGGCTTTATTTTGTGATTAAGATTGTTTATTGTGAAGTTGGAGTGGTGATATTGGAGTGGTGCTTTTTGTGTTGATTTATGAAGTTCAGATGTTTATTTGTGAAGTTGAAGATTGTTTCTTGTGTTTATTTGTGAAGTTCAGATGTGTTGATTTATGAAGTTTGGATGTTGAGTTTGGATGTGTTGATTTATGAAGTTTGGATGTTGAGTTTGGATGCGTTGAGTTTGGAAGTTGAGTGTGGATGTTGAGTTTGGATGTTGAGTGTGGATGTTGAGTTTGGATGTTGAGTTCAGATGTGTAGATTTGTGAGTTTGGATGTGTGAAATTTGTGAAAGAAGCATATGGCTGATACAAAAAAAATTACACAGCCTTAAGGGTCGGTCTTCCAAAGACCGAGCATAATATTATTAGACTCGGTCTTTGGAAGACCGAGTCTTGAAGCTGATAGCAAAGTTTTGCAATCAGCTTCAAGACTCGGTCTTCCAAAGACCGAGTCTAGTAATATTGAGCTCGGTCTTTGGAAGACCAACTGTTGACTATCTCTCACTTCCAGAAACAAGCGAGCCTCTGTAAGTGATTGAACACAACAGTCGGTCTTCCAAAGACCGAGCTCAATATTACTAGACTCGGTCTTTGGAAGACCGACCCTTAAGGCTGTGTAATTTTTTTTGTATCAGCCATATGCTTCTTTCACAAATTTCACAAGCTTCTTTCAAACAAGCTTCAGAAGCTTCTTTCAAACAGCCATATGAACACATCCAACTTCACAAAGAAACTCAACATACACCCACACCACATCCAACTTCACAAAAAAACTCAACAAAAAGCCACAAATAAACATCGCAACTTGAACTTCTCAACAACAATCTTCACAAACAAACACATCCACGCTTGTAAGAAGCACAAACAAACAAGAACATCTTCACACACAAACAACTATCTTCACAAACAACTATCTTCGCAACAACAGTGCTCAGTTCGAAATAAATATTACAAACACAATAGGAAGCACAAATTCAAATTTTAATTGTTTTGTGATGCTCTGTTAGTACATCGACGCTTGTTGTGTCCTTCCAAGCCGCATCTTGAACATTTCATTCTTGTACCCCTACTAGAACTATCTCTCACATCCATATCGTTGCGTATTCTCGTGGATTTAGGCCGGCCTTTCCGTGAACGTCGCAAACTAGAATCTGGTACAAGTCGTGGACCGTCGATAGTAGGCCAATATGCTTCATCTAGAATAGGACTGAACACAGGAGCCCAAGTTTGTGCTAATGACGTGATAAGGTAAAATTTATCAACATAAGGCTTGTGATCGATTGCACGATAAGCACAGGCTGCTAATACATGAGAACAGGGAATATGATATAGATGAAACTTCATACATGTGCATGTTTTCGTACCCAAATTCACGGTGTGCAAGTTCCCACCCTTCCGTTCTCCATTTACCATGCGTATACCAGTTTTGACGGAAAAAATTCCAGCCTGATGATGAAACATTGTAACCACATGTTGATTTGCTCTTTCACGGCGAATATCAATTAAATCTTGTACTCGTTTAGCAAAAATTTTGCCTTCACATAATAGCTTATTAGCTTCCTGTCGACGAGTAGTAAAGTAAGAGTTGAGACGTAAAAAAATCGTCTCAACAATTGCAGTTACTGGTAAACTACGGACTCCTTTCAGTACTGAATTGAAGCATTCTGACAGGTTCGTAGTCATCATTCCATATCGTCGACCTTCATCTGCATAAAGTGCCCATTTCTGAACCGGTTTCTCTTTCAACCAGTTAGCCGCCTCGACATTGACGGTTTCAAGTTCGGCGAGTTTGGCCATGAACTTTTTGGGTTGGTGTTGACAAGCTATACTTTTGGCCTTCTTGCGCAATGCTTTGCTACCAAATTTACTAAAAAAATTTGTGGCAAAATGACGCATGCAATAACGATGAAATCCATTCGGTTCGTTCCAAGCACCGTTTTGCAAATTCATAGCAGACAATATACCAGCATGACGATCCGAGATAACATACAACTCAGTGCGATCGGTGACATAATGCCGGACGCAAGTCATAAACCAAGTCCACGTGTTTATACTCTCTCCATCAACCAATGCAAATGCAAAAGGAAATAAGCAACCATTCGCATCCGGGGAAACAGCAATTAGCAAACAACCCTTGTACTTACCGTACAAGTGAGTTCCATCTACACTAATAACCGGTCTGCAAGACTTGAAACCTTCAATCGAAGGACCAAATGCCCAAAATACTCCCTTGAATGTTTCCTCGCTGGGGCTAGACTCAAATTTGTCCCAGTGGACAACGGTACCTGGATTTGCTGCTTGAATTGCTGTTAGTAGAAAAGGCAACTTCGTGTATGCTTCTTCGAAGGTACCGTACAACCTCTCAATTGGCTTTTGTTTTGCTTTCCAAGCTTTCTTATATGAAATCTGATAATTATATTCTATTTTCACAATCTCAATAATTGCCCCCGGTGATACAGCAATATCCTTCTTCACCACACCCATAATCAAATTACTAACAAGGTTAGCATCAATTTTGCAGTGGTCTTGATTCAACGTGGGATTCGTACAAGTATGCGGGCCGACTATCTTCTTCACCACAAAATTTCTCTCTCCTTTTGGAACAATAGCTCGTAATCTCCAAGGGCATCCACCGTCACTTACTCCTGGGGGACCTTGTACGATCTCCTCTATTGTACGTTTTCTAGGTGCCATTTTACATTTAACAGTGTATTGTGACGGTGATGTTTTCAATGTGACAAATTCACGATGTTTCTTGATAGAATACACCTTCACAGCATGTAGAAGGGAGTCTTTACTAACAAACTCCTGTCCAACGTAAAATTCGTCTACATTGGATGAACCAGAAGACTCTTGTGGAAATGGGGGTACTCTAGCAGCTTCAGCCATCTTCTCCGTAACATGAGCGTTAACATTAGCATACCTATCAGTAGCTCTCACTTCATTCGAACTATTGTTCGAAGGATTTACATTAGCTACATCATCATCTTCTTCTCCATCATCACTTTCTAGACTTTCATCATCGTCTGTTTCTTCCTCTTCTTCATCATCATCTAATAAGCTGTTGTTAATCACTGCATTTTGAAAGAGTTCAAACATACTGTCATTTGGAACAGAGTCAGGAACGGGGCTTAGTTGGCGTGGCAGCTCAACATTTACAGAATCCGGAATTGTTGTATTTGTGAAGGTGTTCTCTTGTGAGGATACCGGATTTGGTTGTGAAGATTGATCGGGGTTAGGCCTCGACTGCTGTGTAGGTACTACCCGTATGAAGCTTGCACTGGGGATATCATGGGGCTGAGCATTTACAACTCGAATTTGCTGAATATATAACTCTAATACAGACCAAGCACAATTCGGATCAAATGTCCTAGCAATCAATGACTTCAGCGCATTATCAGTAGGTACGGGTACTATCATAAAATACTGAACACCTCCTCTTCCTGCTGCGTATCGAGCTAAAATTTTCGCATTCCATTCATTCCTATCCCAATTAGTAACTTCATAGATTTTCTCAACTAGTTCTTCAAATGTAATGGTACGGGGTACCCAAACTATTTCCGGTTCCAAATGACTATAACTACTACCAATCTTTGGATCAAGAATAATTTCACCACCAAAGTATAACCAAATAGGAATCTCAAGATCCATACCTAGGTATATTTATTAAAATATGCGAGTTATTATCTAAACGCAAACAAAATCTATACCAAATTTCAGAAAATTAAAGGCCAATATTCATCATACCTTCACAAGCGTCAGGAACAGAGCCGTATAGATTTCGTTATAGATTTGGTGGGTAGGAGGTCGCCCTAGATTTAGGAAGATGGGTTAGAGAAATAGAATAGGTTAAAGTCGAGAAGAAGAAGAAGAAAGAAAGGGGATCTGTGGTTATAAAAATGCAGAGTGAAGACTCGGTCTCTCAAAGACCGAGTCTAGTGCAAATAGACTCGGTCTTTGAAAGACCGAGTCTTGCGCTTTGAAAAATCAAAGAGCAAGACTCGGTCTTTCAAAGACCGAGTCTATTTGCACTAGACTCGGTCTTTGAGAGACCGAGTGGGGTGCTTTGGGAATTAAAAAAAAAAGTAGGGCGGTTTGGGAAAAACTTTGCAAAAATGGGGCATTTTGGGAAAAAATTCCAAGCTTGCTTGGCTGCGTTTGGAAGATGTTGACTTCGGTCAAGTGTGACGTGGATGTCACATTGGGTCCCATGGGGTTAACAACAACAGCAGGTGTTGTTTTCGGTTTTGAAAGAGGAAGTGATGGGGAGAGTGACCGGGACTGAGTGGGGGAGAGGAGAAGTTGGGAGTTAGGGAATTAGAGAAGTGGGTATATGAAAAGATGGGAGTTTTTAGGAGTTGAGAAAATGAAAAATTGGAAATTAAATTTGGGTAATTTATTAGGGATGTGTTTTTGCAATTTGAACCCTAGTATTGTCCTATAAATACAACCCTCTTCTTCTCATTCCACACACCAAAAACAAAAGAAATAAAGAGAAAGGAAAAAGAAAGATAAGTAGAGTAGTGTGTTCTTGTGCTTGGAGACTCTTACTAGGAGGAGAAGAGGACTAGGAGTTGCTAGGAGCAAGAAGGAGCTATTCATTTGTAGTGTTCAACCTTCAAACAAAAGGTGGGTGTTCTCCTACTTTCTAATTTTTAGAATGTACGTGCTAATAAAAGTGAATGAGTAGTTATGATAAAGTAGAACAATCTATTCTATTGAATAAGGTGAGAATAGTAGTGAATCATGTTATGATTATTAAATTAAATTACAACTTGTTATTTGTTAATGAGAAAATAGATGATTGACTATTTTTGCCATGAACTAGTATATATGAATGCAGAAATTTTGATTGTATGAACTATTGTTGAGATCTTTCCTTTTTGATAAAAAATAAATTTTTGGGTGAAATCAAATTGATATACATAGAATCATTTTAAGAGATGCAAGTTGCCATTTTCGATACTCATAGTTCGTAATCATTGCAAACATACATTTTATCTTTATTTACCATCTTTGAATAACATTTTAATGTATGATTTATGGAAAAAGACTAGTGATGTGTAGGTTCGGATATTGTTAAATGTGAAACCATAACCGTGTAATCATGTTAAATTACTAATCAGGGCTTCCTTCATAATTTATGGTTTTTATGTGTAAACTAATCACGGCTTCCTTCATAATTTATGTTTTTTTTACATTCACACATAGCATGAACATACTGTTTATGTTTTGAACTCTTTTTGTTTAAATATATTCAAAAATGAATTTGAAGAGAAAGTTTGAGAGTCTTTGTTCACCATTTTCCCTCATCTTTGCAACAACCTGCCATGGTGAATTATTTTAGTAATTCAATAGGCATCAAGCAAGTACACGACTAGGTAACAAAATATGAAGGGTAATAGACAAGCTTATGAGAAGAGGTGAAGAAGGAACGAAAGCACAGAAAGCAATAGTACAAGGTTATAAATAGATAACGGGAAATGTAGAAGAGATAAAGAGAAGAATCTTAAAGTTGTTAGTCTGATATGCATAGATTTAAGCATAGAATTTAGAATTCAACTTTAAGGATAGTATAAGTCCATAGTACGCAACTTGAAACTAGGAAATTATTTAGTTTCAGAAAATCAGTTATTTGAAGATACTATGTTTGAGTGAAGCGAAATATTAAAGTTTATAAGAATATAGATTATACTTGTTTGAAATACTGCAAGGCTTAGAGTAGCGGTCAAATAGAATACTAAATAGAAAGATCTATGAGGAGCAAGAAGTAAGTAGTAAGGAATATAAAAGACATAAATGGATATTGTAACTTAGAAAAATGATAAAAACAAAGAAAATGAACACTGAAACTGTGCTAGCTAAGCAGTAAGAATGTAATTAGTTAGAGTGAAATGTAAGAATCAGGAAATGTCTGAGTGAAGAAAGATCAGAAACAGAAAAGATATCTTGTAACTTTGACAAAAAGTAAGGTAGTACGTGTACAAAATGATTAATTTTTTTGTTGGTTTTAATCAAATAAATTATTGACTTCAAAATTCTATTATTTAATAATAGACCTTTATTTTATTAAGACGAGTAAAGTATTAGTTTGTAAAGTGATTTTGCTTGAAGAGAATTATACTCTTATTTGTGTAAAGAATGTTTTGAAGTGAGTTGAGATATTGTAAGAGTTTGAATTTATTGATAAAATTTCATGTGATGAAATTGTGTACTTGAAAGGAATTATTTTGCTTATAAAGATTTTGAATGAATAAGTTGATTATGAATATGTGCTTAAGTTGTTAAAAAGATTGATAATGGATGAAAATTTTGTTCATGAAAAAGGATTATTTGTTTTTTTTATGGGAAATTATGAATGAATGAATGAATGAATCATGGGTAATGCAAAAATGAGACATTGATTAGATTATGGATAAGTTAGAGATATGAATATAATAAGTTTAAGATATGATTATTTAAGGGTGTGAATACCCATGCTTCTTGTACGTGAAAGTTTATGATTTAGAGTTAGTAAGACCTCGATACCGGCATTATTGAAAGAAAAGATTTGAGATATGATTTTGAGATATGGCCATGGGGCTATCTCGTATTTGTTGATTAAGTCCGGTAGGAGGTAAAACTAATTCTACGTGTGGGAATTATTCATGTCTTGAACTTAGAAAAATGTAGGCACATAAGTAAAGATGTAGTAAGCTTAGGGAAACGTAAGTGGGGTGCTCTATATAGTTGTTGGTGGACTCCAAGACTATAGACCCAGTTGGTGGACTGAGGTTGCCCTGTGGGGGACGGATTATTATATTTTAGTCCGGGACTATGAGGACGGGTCAGCGGTGGACTCCGGGATCTTGAGTAGTCGGACGGATGGATTTTTGTGTTTACCGTCTCCAATGTATATATATATATATTGGGCTAGAGGGTCACATACGGGACGGTTCGTACGATGTGGAATCTGTTATAACAGCTGTTGGTGGACTCCAAGGCTGGGATTCACATTCGTGGAATAGTATGAACTTTGTTTTGCTACCGGGTAGTTTTCATGGCGAGGGATCGAGCCCTTCAATGTGGAGTACGTAGGCGCTTGCCCTCGGACCTATGTAGTATGGGATGCATAGAATCTGAACAAGTGTGCATTAGTGTCATCCTAGTGTAGAATTGTGTGCATTAGGCATTAAGACATGACATACACTTATGTTTAGAATAATCACTTTTGACACTTTACTTGTTCATTCAATCTTTTTGTGATTTGTTAAAGTATGAGACCGTTATACTATTCCCGGCATAGAGAGGATAGCCGTGTATAACATTTCGTCAGTTGTAAGTAACTGACGTGCCCACAGATTAATATGCAGGTAATGGACTATTCGCGAAGCTATAAAGTGGATATGCTGGAGCTGTGTTATTTTAAAGATGTTGTAAATGTTTTATTGTAAATTTCATTCTTCCGCTGTGTAAAACCAAGTTGTAATTGAACTCTGATGTATTGTGAATAAAAAGTTTTAAATTCCTTGTAAAATTGTACGAAGTGAAGTAAAGATCCTGTGAAATCTCGAATTTATCCTTATTTGAAATTCGGGGCGTTATAGATGGTATCAGAGCATGCTTCACAAGTAGTACAAGTTTATAAGGAACGATAAAAAGTGGCGATAAATTTGGGAACAAACCAAAAGAGTCCTTCTGTCAACCGGGTGTAAACAACCCTAAGCGACACGGTATTTAAGCGTCTTCGGACCACCGCTAGCTGGGAACCGACTCTTACGGCTAACCCAAGTGAATCAGAACTTGATAGACTAAAGATTTGTTTAGGAAAAGTAGTGAGATCATTAACTATAGTCTAGAACCCGTGACACCTTATTGAGTAGTTACAATATTATTCCTGTGGACACTAGAGTGTGAGTTTCAATCTATAGAGATTTAAATGTAAGTGATTTACATTTGTGTTGCTCTATACACTGATGTTTTCTCTCCATTTTCTTTGGATGGCTGGAGTCGTGAATGCAGTAGTTATTGACTTTCATTCATGATGTTTTTCTCGTATACATTGATATGAGAGTGTATGCGAGCACATTTTCTCCTGGGTATCAGAGTGGCGCAGTGGAAGCGTGGTAGCTTGGACCGTCATTCATGATACCTTACACACTTCCCTCTCAAATTATTTTTGTAGATCATTATCATGGTACTTTCTCCATATTCAATATATAAATTTTTAATAAATATTTTCTTATGTTATTAAATCATTTGAATATTTATTATTTATCTATCTTCCTTAGTCTTGATATTTTAAACTTGTTTTTCAAACTTAAAATTTCGTCTTTCATATATTTATGTCACTTTATGTTTACCCGTTTATATCTACTATTATTTTACGTATTTTTTCAAGTTTTAAATTGCCATTTATTAAATTAATATTTCAACAATTATTTTCTTCATTATTTTGGATTTTTCTTATGTGCACTCATTTTATATGATTTTGATTTCTGTAATATTATATTATCTTATCCTATATGTTTTTAACAAGATTGAAATCTTCTAACTATACGAATATGACATACTATTTTGTTTTATTGCCTACATACGATACTATTGTTATTACATGTTAATTGCAAATTTTTTTTGATTTATTTTTACTATTAATCGCTAATTTTGTAGTTTTTCACTTCTTTAATATAATGCATATACTCACTATTTATACATTATCTTTTCTCAAATTTTAACTATCTTTACATTCTTAGTTATTACTTATATTTTTCCAATGATTTCTATATATATCATATATTTCAATATTCCCATTATACATATCATTTTACCCTCATCTAATTACTACATTAATATTTTTGCATATACTTGTTTATGTCTATTGTCCTAATTTGCTATATAATTATTGTTTTCAATTGTGTTTTCATCTCGTGTATGTGCTTTACACTATTCTGTCTTAATGTTATAAATTAATTTCATCACTACAAAATTTTGTATATTCAAAAGTATTTCGACGGATGCCTTCTCTTTTTTCAAATTGTGTGTATAATTATTATAGTTCCCTTACAAACTATTTTATTAATTGACATACAAAGTCATTTTATGTTTTCAACAAATTCTTATTCCCATTTATTTTTCCAAAACTCTTATTCAATTGTCTTGTTTTAAATTGCTAATTAGATTTCATTATACAGTTTGCAAATTTTCTACCGTTTATTACATTGATAAATTTTTCTAAATTATCTATTGACGATGTTTTCTTCATCACATTGTTTTCCGAACTATTTCGAAATTAACGACATAATTGACTTTTCCCTTTTATCAAATAGCTTACCTAATATTTTTTTTTTTTTTTGTACAAAAATTTCTCTCAAACTATTCTGTCTACTGTCACATTTCATTTCTTATGCCATTTTCCTATTTTTCTTGTTCCGTCTTGTAACATTTTAATATTCATAATTTTCCTATATAGAGTTTATCTTGTTTTCCTCGTTGCATATTTTAAAGTTTGTAGTTTCCTAAATACAAGAATAATATTTTCTTTGGCTTGTACAAAATACAATCTTTACCCTAGCGAGTTCCGGGGACGGAACTACTCTAAGGGGGGGAGAGTGTAACACCCCGCAAAATTGAAATTACAATTTTGTCCCTGGGTGTTACGCACGTATATTTTTGTAATGTGTTTCACTACATATTTTGGATTCGTACTATTTATATATTTTCCGTATTGATTTCAGTCAACTAAAATATAATATTTCAATCCCTGGGATTTACGTGCTTTTTACGTGTTTTGATGCACGTGTTTCCACCACTACGTATAATATTTTCTATAGGTTTAAATTATTTATTTTTATGTATTTAAATCTATTTTATAAAATGAAAATTTATTTTCCCCTTATTTTGATTAAAATGCATTTTTCAATTTTCTGCACGTATAATGCACGTGCTTTCTACGTGTTGTGATTTCATCATGAAATATATATAAACTAGTAAATATAATTTTGCTTATATTGTTTTCGATTATATTTAATGAATTTTCATCGATAAAGTCAATTTTCGTATTTTAATATTTTACGTGCAACGCACGTGTTTCGGTGCGCGCATCCTTTCTCGAAATGAATTTAATAAAATGTGTGCACATTTTCGCATTATAAATTTTAATTAAACAAATTTTCTTAATAGTATAAATATATGATATATAAGTGTTATATATATATGGGTTGATATATATACCATAAGTTTGTATGTTAATATGTTGATTAAGATGAGATGAAATAGAAATCATGATGGAGGGCCCATGTGAACAAGTAAAACAGAAATAACAAATCTATGCTGAGTGCTTGTGCTTGGTTGACGTGGCTTTGGAAGCTTGGGGGCCCACATGAAAAATGAGAATAGCAAGCAAGCTTGCGAATTTTTTCCCAAAATGCCCCATTTTTGCAAAGTTTTTCCCAAACCGCCCTACTTTTTTTTTTAATTCCCAAAGCACCCCACTCGGTCTCTCAAAGACCGAGTCTAGTGCAAATAGACTCGGTCTTTGAAAGACCGAGTCTTGCGCTTTGAAAAATCAAAGAGCAAGACTCGGTCTTTCAAAGACCGAGTCTATTTGCACTAGACTCGGTCTTTGAGAGACCGAGTCTTCACTCTGCGTTTTAATAACCGCAGATCCCCTTTCTTTCTTCTTCTTCTTCACTTTCGAATTCTTATTTCTTTTCGCTCTTTCCCTCAACGAATCCCTCCCAATCCCTACTTTTCCGTTCGATTACTCTCTTAATCGAATGTTGAACTTCCCAAAACCAATTACTCTTTAATTCATTTTCGATTTTAGAAAATCCTCTTCCCCCAAATCGATTCTTTCTCTAAACCCTAAACCCCGAATACCCATAATTGGAAGATTTCGGTTGTAGGATCTTGCTCTTCTCGCCAATTTCGTCTTCGTGTTCGGATTCTCCTACTTGTTAGGTATATTTCTGAAGCTTTTCGTAAGCAAAATTTGTGTTAGTGTTGATGCTATTGTGAAGTTCATTAGTTGAATTTGATTTGTTGTTGACAAAGTAGATTAGTTTATTGATGTTATTTTCACTGTTAATTTTGCTTAGCATTGATGTTCCAAATGAAAGAGTTAGTGTTGATGCTTAGCATTAGTTGAATTGATGTTCAAAAAGAAATAGTGAGCACTTCCTGATATTTGAACTATCAGTATGTGCCACACAGGGCTAAGGTCTTTTTACAAAAACAAAAAAAAAAGGTATATACCAGACTGATACTTAATTGGAGGCCAACAAGGAAAAGTATTCAGACACACAAGGCATTTGGTAAGACTGATAATCCAAATAATATGTTCCTGCTCCTTTAAAAATTGAAACAATGATTCAAAATAAAATAAAACCCTTATAAGACAAGTGACCCAAGGAAGTTGAAGGTATATCTTCACCAGTGCGAAGAAATTTAGAGTTTCAATGATGATGGTGATGGATGCATTGGGTGTGTTAATTCTGTCGGAAAAAACTGAAATATTATGGTGTTTATAATGATATAAGCATAATATTATATGGAAAGACTTTGACGATGATTGTATATGTTGAAGAAATAGTTGAGTTATTTTTAGTATTAATACCCAAATTTTGTTGAGTTATTGATTTTCAAAAAGAAATAGTTGAAAGAGTTGAAGTTGGAATGAATAGAATTCTGTTGAAAGAGTTGAAAGAAATATGGAGTTGAAAGAGTTCAATTTTGTATAGAATTTTGTTGAAATAGTTGATAGAGTTATTGAAACCTTGTTGAATAGAATTTTGTTGTTGAATCAATTTTTTGTATAGAATTCCATATAGTATGTGTTGAATCTAGTTTTTTAGAAATTTATAGTCTAGGTTATGTATAGAATTTGTTGAATTTGTTATACTCTAGTTTTTTGCTAAAATTAGAGAATGAACGGCTTTGTTATATATAATTTGTTTTTATATCTAGCTTTTGTGTAGTTAATAACATTTTTGTTGAACTTGTAGGATTTGTACTCTATTGTAAATGGCACGCACAAGGGGTAACATGGAGGTAGGAGAAAGTAGTAGACCTCCACGTAATCGCGGTGGCCGTGATCGTGGTCGTGGTCGTGGTCGTGGTCATGCTTCTACCGATGCTA
This sequence comes from Hemerocallis citrina, assembly GCA_017893485.1. Taxonomy (NCBI): domain Eukaryota; kingdom Viridiplantae; phylum Streptophyta; class Magnoliopsida; order Asparagales; family Asphodelaceae; genus Hemerocallis; species Hemerocallis citrina. The sequence goes on from JACEHZ010000576.1 coordinate 304,224, forward strand.
CTAATGTAAGTAATTAAATGTTGATTCTAATAGAATTGTATTATATTTCGGTCTACTGATGTAAATGTTATTGTTATGTAGGTTGATTTCGAGGCGGGCCCTTCGTCGTCATACATCCCTCCTACAGGCCCCGGACCACTCGACCCTTCACTTCTCACTCTCCAGCCGATGCATCGATCGCAGTATGTTTGGAACGGCGAGGCTACGGAGTGCCGTTTTAGGACTGAGCATCCGCTACCTGTGCACCCACGCATACACGAGATGCTTAGAGATTGTGGGTTCTACGGTATTTCCATGATGACATCCATCAAGTGCGACCGTCCACTTCTCGAAGCACTGCTTGAACGATGGAGGCCCGAGACACACTCATTTCACCTGCCAGTCGGGGAGATGACGGTGACTTTACAAGACGTTGCTATACTAACCGGGCTTCCAATCGATGGAGAGGCAGTGACAGGATCAATGGACTTCGATCCCGTGTATCTCGTGGAGGAGTTCCTAGGGGTTGAAGTGGAAGCTGGCACGATAAATGGGAAATTTATCCGCCTAAAGTGGTTGAAGGATACGTTCAAAGATAGATTGAATGACGCTTCAACTGCAGCGGAGGTGGAGTGCTACTTTAGGGCATATGTTCTAACGCTATTCGGCACGGTCCTGTTTCCAAACTCGACCGGGAATACCGTAGCACTGATGTTCTTGCCCCTAATCGCCGATATAGGTAGGATCGGCCGTTTCAGTTGGGGCAGTGCAATTCTATCGGCACTGTATCGGAGTCTGTGTCTGTGCAGTATAGGTTCGAACCAGATGAATGGACCTCTAATTCTACTGCAGATATGGAGTTGGGAACGGGTTCACGTAGGTCGGCCCGTAGTACGGATCCAGTCCCAACATTGGAGAGTTCTTCCTGAAGATATAGACATGCTACCTCCGATTGGTGTGTATTGGACAGGAAAACTGACATGGACGGCCAACCCCAACAGGTGCTTGACATACTACCGCGACGAGTTGGACAGGTTGGCCGCCGACTGTGTGGTGTGGACCCCGTACACAGAGGAGCGATTGATTCGACTGCCACCTATCTGTACGTTCAGGCGTAATTTGTGGCTCACGAAAGCACCTCTAATCAACTTTGGGGTTGTTGAGTTCTACTACCCCGATAGGGTCTTACGGCAGTTTGGTCTGCACCAGGGGATTCCAGTTACCGAGCCATTCAATGCCGAGATGCATAACATCACTGGAATGGGCCGTACACCGGGACACAACTGGGCCACTTGCTTCTTCGAATACGTTCAGAGATGGAACATTAACCGTTTCGAAGAAATCATCGTTGACACCCCACCTTTTGACCTCTCCTTGCATGGTGTGTACTTGTCTTGGTACGAGAGAGTCACTAGACGGTTCATTTCCCCACCGTTGCAGGCTCCTGCCGGAGTCGTTGTACCGATACGTCTACCAGGGACCGAACCAGTAGATGAGCATTCGGTGAGGTTGCCGATGTACCAACCAAAGGGATCCGCTATTCGTGGCTTTGTAAGTTTTAATGTTTCGTTTTAAATTTTCAAAATTTATATATCAATATGTTTTTATATATTTATGTGCATCTAATTCAACCTTTCATGTTTCTCAGTTGACCCATACTTGGTCCCTTGCCAAGAAATGTGCTCATATGCTAAATAGCAACATCGCCGATCAGACGAAGGTTACTGTACGGGAGATGTTATCGTGTTGCCGTGCACAAGCTGATCTTGTGGGGGAGGGCGCAACATTAGATGCGATACTTAGGACCCCCACACATCGAACCGGCGGTCGTACCGGTCAACGACGAAAGAGAACTGTTCATAGGCCGCCACCTCAACCTCGAAGTGATTCGGAACACAAACAAGAAGCAGACCCTGATATTGAAGCACAAGGTGAGGAAGAACAGCTCGTTGGGGATGAGATTGAAGAAGAGCCGGAGATCCCGTTGTCTGCACTGACACAGGCAACTCCCCATCGTCGTAGACGACACAGAAGACCCCCAGATTACTTCACACCGGACCCTTGATGTAATATTTTTAATTATTTTGATTCTGTAGTTTTTTTAATGTAGTATTTTCAATGTAGTATTCTTAATGTAGTATTTTTTAATGTAGTTTTTTTAATGTAGTTTTTTTATTTTTTTAACTTGGTTGCTGATCTTGTAGCTGTGTTGATGTAGTATTTTTGAAATGTTCTTCTGTTTGAGATGAAGTTATTAAAATTGTTGATGTGGTTGAGATTGTTGGAGTGGTGATATTGGTAGTTGATGAAGTTATTAAAATTGCTTAGTTTTGGGAATTAGTTGGAGTGGTGATATTGGTAGTCGGAGTGGTGATTTTGTTGGAGTGTTGATATTGGTGTGGTGTGGCTTTATTTTGTGATTAAGATTGTTTATTGTGAAGTTGGAGTGGTGATATTGGAGTGGTGCTTTTTGTGTTGATTTATGAAGTTCAGATGTTTATTTGTGAAGTTGAAGATTATTTCTTGTGTTTATTTGTGAAGTTCAGATGTGTTGATTTATGAAGTTTGGATGTTGAGTTTGGATGTGTTGATTTATGAAGTTTGGATGTTGAGTTTGGATGCGTTGAGTTTGGAAGTTGAGTGTGGATGTTGAGTGTGGATGTTGAGTTTGGATGTTGAGTTCAGATGTGTAGATTTGTGAGTTTGGATGTGTGAAATTTGTGAAAGAAGCATATGGCTGATACAAAAAAAATTACACAGCCTTAAGGGTCGGTCTTCCAAAGACCGAGCATAATATTATTAGACTCGGTCTTTGGAAGACCGAGTCTTGAAGCTGATAGCAAAGTTTTGCAATCAGCTTCAAGACTCGGTCTTCCAAAGACCGAGTCTAGTAATATTGAGCTCGGTCTTTGGAAGACCGACTGTTGACTATCTCTCACTTCCAGAAACAAGCGAGCCTCTGTAAGTGATTGAACACAACAGTCGGTCTTCCAAAGACCGAGCTCAATATTACTAGACTCGGTCTTTGGAAGACCGAGTCTTGAAGCTGATTGCAAAACTTTGCTATCAGCTTCAAGACTCGGTCTTCCAAAGACCGAGTCTAGTAAAACTGAGCTCGGTCTTTGGAAGACCGACCCTTAAGGCTGTGTAATTTTTTTTTGTATCAGCCATATGCTTCTTTCACAAATTTCACAAGTTTCTTTCAAACAAGCTTCAGAAGCTTCTTTCAAACAGCCATATGAACACATCCAACTTCACAAAGAAACTCAACATACACCCACACCACATCCAACTTCACAAAAAAACTCAACAAAAAGCCACAAATAAACATCGCAACTTGAACTTCTCAACAACAATCTTCACAAACAAACACATCCACGCTTGTAAGAAGCACAAACAAACAAGAACATCTTCACACACAAACAACTATCTTCACAAACAACTATCTTCGCAACAACAGTGCTCAGTTCGAAATAAATATTACAAACACAATAGGAAGCACAAATTCAAATTTTAATTGTTTTGTGATGCTCTGTTAGTACATCGACGCTTGTTGTGTCCTTCCAAGCCGCATCTTGAACATTTCATTCTTGTACCCCTACTAGAACTATCTCTCACATCCATATCGTTGCGTATTCTCGTGGATTTAGGCCGGCCTTTCCGTGAACGTCGCAAACTAGAATCTGGTACAAGTCGTGGACCGTCGATAGTAGGCTAATATGCTTCATCTAGAATAGGACTGAACACAGGAGCCCAAGTTTGTGCTAATGACGTGATAAGGTAAAATTTATCAACATAAGGCTTGTGATCGATTGCACGATAAGCACAGGCTGCTAATACATGAGAACAGGGAATATGATATAGATGAAACTTCATACATGTGCATGTTTTCGTACCCAAATTCACGGTGTGCAAGTTCCCACCCTTCCGTTCTCCATTTACCATGCGTATACCAGTTTTGACGGAAAAAATTCCAGGCTGATGATGAAACATTGTAACCACATGTTGATTTGCTCTTTCACGGCGAATATCAATTAAATCTTGTACTCGTTTAGCAAAAATTTTGCCTTCACATAATAGCTTATTAGCTTCCTGTCGACGAGTAGTAAAGTAAGAGTTGAGACGTAAAAAAATCGTCTCAACAATTGCAGTTACTGGTAAACTACGGACTCCTTTCAGTACTGAATTGAAGCATTCTGACAGGTTCGTAGTCATCATTCCATATCGTCGACCTTCATCTGCATAAAGTGCCCATTTCTGAACCGGTTTCTCTTTCAACCAGTTAGCCGCCTCGACATTGACGGTTTCAAGTTCGGCGAGTTTGGCCATGAACTTTTTGGGTTGGTGTTGACAAGCTATACTTTTGGCCTTCTTGCGCAATGCTTTGCTACCAAATTTACTAAAAAAATTTGTGGCAAAATGACGCATGCAATAACGATGAAATCCATTCGGTTCGTTCCAAGCACCGTTTTGCAAATCCATAGCAGACAATATACCAGCATGACGATCCGAGATAACACACAACTCAGTGCGATCGGTGACATAATGCCGGACGCAAGTCATAAACCAAGTCCACGTGTTTATACTCTCTCCATCAACCAATGCAAATGCAAAAGGAAATAAGCAACCATTCGCATCCGGGGAAACAGCAATTAGCAAACAACCCTTGTACTTACCGTACAAGTGAGTTCCATCTACACTAATAACCGGTCTGCAAGACTTGAAACCTTCAATCGAAGGACCAAATGCCCAAAATACTCTCTTGAATGTTTTCTCGCTGGGGCTAGACTCAAATTTGTCCCAGTGGACAACGGTACCTGGATTTGCTGCTTGAATTGCTGTTAGTAGAAAAGGCAACTTCGTGTATGCTTCTTCGAAGGTACCGTACAACCTCTCAATTGCCTTTTGTTTTGCTTTCCAAGCTTTCTTATATGAAATATGATAATTATATTCTATTTTCACAATCTCAATAATTGCCCCCGGTGATACAGCAATATCCTTCTTCACCACACCCATAATCAAATTACTAACAAGGTTAGCATCAATTTTGCAGTGGTCTTGATTCAACGTGGGATTCGTACAAGTATGCGGGCCGACTATCTTCTTCACCACAAAATTTCTCTCTCCTTTTGGAACAATAGCTCGTAATCTCCAAGGGCATCCACCGTCACTTACTCCTGGGGGACCTTGTACGATCTCCTCTATTGTACGTTTTCTAGGTGCCATTTTACATTTAACAGTGTATTGTGACGGTGATGTTTTCAATGTGACAAATTCACGATGTTTCTTGATAGAATACACCTTCACAGCATGTAGAAGGGAGTCTTTACTAACAAACTCCTGTCCAACGTAAAATTCGTCTACATTGGATGAACCAGAAGACTTTTGTGGAAATGGGGGTACTCTAGCAGCTTCAGCCATCTCCTCCGTAACATGAGCGTTAACATTAGCATACCTATCAGTAGCTCTCACTTCATTCGAACTATTGTTCGAAGGATTTACATTAGCTACATCATCATCTTCTTCTCCATCATCACTTTCTAGACTTTCATCATCGTCTGTTTCTTCCTCTTCTTCATCATCATCTAATAAGCTGTTGTTAATCACTGCATTTTGAAAGAGTTCAAACATACTGTCATTTGGAACAGAGTCAGGAACGGGGCTTGGTTGGCGTGGCAGCTCAACATTTACAGAATCCGGAATTGTTGTATTTGTGAAGGTGTTCTCTTGTGAGGATACCGGATTTGGTTGTGAAGATTGATCGGGGTTAGGCCTCGACTGCTGTGTAGGTACTACCCGTATGAAGCTTGCACTGGGGATATCATGGGGCTGAGCATTTACAACTCGAATTTGCTGAATATATAACTCTAATACAGACCAAGCACAATTCGGATCAAATGTCCTAGCAATCAATGACTTCAGCGCATTATCAGTAGGTACGGGCACTGTCATAAAATACTGAACACCTCCTCTTTCTGCTGCGTATCGAGCTAAAATTTTCGCATTCCATTCATTCCTATCCCAATTAGTAACTTCATAGATTTTCTCAACTAGTTCTTCAAATGTAATGGTACGGGGTACCCAAACTATTTCCGGTTCCAAATGACTATAACTACTACCAATCTTTGGATCAAGAATAATTTCACCACCAAAGTATAACCAAATAGGAATCTCAAGATCCATACCTAGGTATATTTATTAAAATATGCGAGTTATTATCTAAACGCAAACAAAATCTATACCAAATTTCAGAAAATTAAAGGCCAATATTCATCATACCTTCACAAGCGTCAGGAACAGAGTCGTATAGATTTCGTTAAAAGAGTTGAAGTTGCGATCCGCTCCAAATTTAGCAAAAATCAGAAAAATGGATCTTTCAAAATAAGGGTTTTGGGTTGTTATAGTGGAGATGGTTAGAGGGTTAGGAAGATATTGGTGTATATATTTAGATTAAGATTAGATTTGGTGGGTAGGAGGTCGCCCTAGATTTAGGAAGATGGGTTAGAGAAATAGAATAGGTTAAAGTCGAGAAGAAGAAGAAGAAAGAAAGGGGATCTGCGGTTATAAAAACGCAGAGTGAAGACTCGGTCTCTCAAAGACCGAGTCTAGTGCAAATAGACTCGGTCTTTGAAAGACCGAGTCTTGCGCTTTGAAAAATCAAAGAGCAAGACTCGGTCTTTCAAAGACCGAGTCTATTTGCACTAGACTCGGTCTTTGAGAGACCGAGTGGGGTGCTTTGGGAATTAAAAAAAAAAGTAGGGCGGTTTGGGAAAAACTTTGCAAAAATGGGGCATTTTGGGAAAAAATTCCAAGCTTGCTTGGCTGCGTTTGGAAGATGTTGACTTCGGTCAAGTGTGACGTGGATGTCACATTGGGTCCCATGGGGTTAACAACAACAGCAGGTGTTGTTTTCGGTTTTGAAAGAGGAAGTGATGGGGAGAGTGACCGGGACTGAGTGGGGGAGAGGAGAAGTTGGGAGTTAGGGAATTAGAGAAGTGGGTATATGAAAAGATGGGAGTTTTTAGGAGTTGAGAAAATGAAAAATTGGAAATTAAATTTGGGTAATTTATTAGGGATGTGTTTTTGCAATTTGAACCCTAGTATTGTCCTATAAATACAACCCTCTTCTTCTCATTCCACACACCAAAAACAAAAGAAATAAAGAGAAAGGAAAAAGAAAGATAAGTAGAGTAGTGTGTTCTTGTGCTTGGAGACTCTTACTAGGAGGAGAAGAGGACTAGGAGTTGCTAGGAGCAAGAAGGAGCTATTCATTTGTAGTGTTCAACCTTCAAACAAAAGGTGGGTGTTCTCATACTTTCTAATTTTTAGAATGTACGTGCTAATAAAAGTGAATGAGTAGTTATGATAAAGTAGAACAATCTATTCTATTGAATAAGGTGAGAATAGTAGTGAATCATGTTATGATTATTAAATTAAATTACAACTTGTTATTTGTTAATGAGAAAATAGATGATTGACTATTTTTGCCATGAACTAGTATATATGAATGCAGAAATTTTGATTGTATGAACTATTGTTGAGATCTTTCCCTTTTGATAAAAAATAAATTTTTGGGTGAAATCAAATTGATATACATAGAATCATTTTAAGAGATGCAAGTTGCCATTTTCGATACTCATAGTTCGTAATCATTGCAAACATACATTTTATCTTTATTTACCATCTTTGAATAACATTTTAATGTATGATTTATGGAAAAAGACTAGTGATGTGTAGGTTCGGATATTGTTAAATGTGAAACCATAACCGTGTAATCATGTTAAATTACTAATCAGGGCTTCCTTCATAATTTATGGTTTTTATGTGTAAACTAATCACGGCTTCCTTCATAATTTATGTTTTTTTTACATTCACACATAGCATGAACATACTGTTTATGTTTTGAACTCTTTTTGTTTAAATATATTCAAAAATGAATTTGAAGAGAAAGTTTGAGAGTCTTTGTTCACCATTTTCCCTCATCTTTGCAACAACCTGCCATGGTGAATTATTTTAGTAATTCAATAGGCATCAAGCAAGTACACGACTAGGTAACAAAATATGAAGGGTATTAGACAAGCTTATGAGAAGAGGTGAAGAAGGAACGAAAGCACAGAAAGCAATAGTACAAGGTTATAAATAGATAACGGGAAATGTAGAAGAGATAAAGAGAAGAATCTTAAAGTTGTTAGTCTGATATGCATAGATTTAAGCATAGAATTTAGAATTCAACTTTAAGGATAGTATAAGTCCATAGTACGCAACTTGAAACTAGGAAATTATTTAGTTTCAGAAAATCAGTTATTTGAAGATACTATGTTTGAGTGAAGCGAAATATTAAAGTTTATAAGAATATAGATTATACTTGTTTGAAATACTGCAAGGCTTAGAGTAGCGGTCACAAGAAAATAGAATACTAAATAGAAAGATCTATGAGGAGCAAGAAGTAAGTAGTAAGGAATATAAAAGACATAAATGGATATTGTAACTTAGAAAAATGATAAAAACAAAGAAAATGAACACTGAAACTGTGCTAGCTAAGCAGTAAGAATGTAATTAGTTAGAGTGAAATGTAAGAATCAGGAAATGTCTGAGTGAAGAAAGATCAGAAACAGAAAAGATATCTTGTAACTTTGACAAAAAGTAAGGTAGTACGTGTACAAAATGATTAATTTTTTTGTTGGTTTTAATCAAATAAATTATTGACTTCAAAATTCTATTATTTAATAATAGACCTTTATTTTATTAAGAAGAGTAAAGTATTAGTTTGTAAAGTGATTTTGCTTGAAGAGAATTATACTCTTATTTGTGTAAAGAATGTTTTGAAGTGAGTTGAGATATTGTAAGAGTTTGAATTTATTGATAAAATTTCATGTGATGAAATTGCGTACTTGAAAGGAATTATTTTGCTTATAAAGATTTTGAATGAATAAGTTGATTATGAATATGTGCTTAAGTTGTTAAAAAGATTGATAATGGATGAAAATTTTGTTCATGAAAAAGGATTATTTGTTTTTTTATGGGAAATTATGAATGAATGAATGAATGAATCATGGGTAATGCAAAAATGAGACATTGATTAGATTATGGATAAGTTAGAGATATGAATATAATAAGTTTAAGATATGATTATTAAAGGGTGTGAATACCCATGCTTCTTGTACGTGAAAGTTTATGATTTAGAGTTAGTAAGACCTCGATACCGGCATTATTGAAAGAAAAGATTTGAGATATGATTTTGAGATATGGCCATGGGGCTATCTCGTATTTGTTGATTAAGTCCGGTAGGAGGTAAAACTAATTCTACGTGTGGGAATTATTCATGTCTTGAACTTAGAAAAATGTAGGCACATAAGTAAAGATGTAGTAAGCTTAGGGAAACGTAAGTGGGGTGCTCTATATAGTTGTTGGTGGACTCCAAGACTATAGACCCAGTTGGTGGACTGAGGTTGCCCTGTGGGGGACGGATTATTATATTTTAGTCCGGGACTATGAGGACGGGTCAGCGGTGGACTCCGGGATCTTGAGTAGTCGGACGGATGGATTTTTGTGTTTACCGTCTCCAATGTATATATATATATATATTGGGCTAGAGGGTCACATACGGGACGGTTCGTACGATGTGGAATCTGTTATAACAGCTGTTGGTGGACTCCAAGGCTGGGATTCACATTCGTGGAATAGTATGAACTTTGTTTTGCTACCGGGTAGTTTTCATGGCGAGGGATCGAGCCCTTCAATGTGGAGTACGTAGGCGCTTGCCCTCGGACCTATGTAGTATGGGATGCATAGAATCTGAACAAGTGTGCATTAGTGTCATCCTAGTGTAGAATTGTGTGCATTAGGCATTAAGACATGACATACACTTATGTTTAGAATAATCACTTTTGACACTTTACTTGTTCATTCAATCTTTTTGTGATTTGTTAAAGTATGAGACCGTTATACTATTCCCGGCATAGAGAGGATAGCCGTGTATAACATTTCGTCAGTTGTAAGTAACTGACGTGCCCACAGATTAATATGCAGGTAATGGACTATTCGCGAAGCTATAAAGTGGATATGCTGGAGCTGTGTTATTTTAAAGATGTTGTAAATGTTTTATTGTAAATTTCATTCTTCCGCTGTGTAAAACCAAGTTGTAATTGAACTCTGATGTATTGTGAATAAAAAGTTTTAAATTCCTTGTAAAATTGTACGAAGTGAAGTAAAGATCCTGTGAAATCTCGAATTTATCCTTATTTGAAATTCGGGGCGTTACAGATGGTATCAGAGCATGCTTCACAAGTAGTACAAGTTTATAAGGAACGATAAAAAGTGGCGATAAATTTGGGAACAAACCAAAAGAGTCCTTCTGTCAACCGGGTGTAAACAACCCTAAGCGACACGGTATTTAAGCGTCTTCGGACCACCGCTAGCTGGGAACCGACTCTTACGGCTAACCCAAGTGAATCAGAACTTGATAGACTAAAGATTTGTTTAGGAAAAGTAGTGAGATCATTAACTATAGTCTAGAACCCGTGACACCTTATTGAGTAGTTACAATATTATTCCTGTGGACACTAGAGTGTGAGTTTCAATCTATAGAGATTTAAATGTAAGTGATTTACATTTGTGTTGCTCTATACACTGATGTTTTCTCTCCATTTTCTTTGGATGGCTGGAGTCGTGAATGCAGTAGTTATTGACTTTCATTCATGATGTTTTTCTCGTATACATTGATATGAGAGTGTATGCGAGCACATTTTCTCCTGGGTATCAGAGTGGCGCAGTGGAAGCGTGGTAGCTTGGACCGTCATTCATGATACCTTACACACTTCCCTCTCAAATTATTTTTGTAGATCATTATCATGGTACTTTCTCCATATTCAATATATAAATTTTTAATAAATATTTTCTTATGTTATTAAATCATTTGAATATTTATTATTTATCTATCTTCCTTAGTCTTGATATTTTAAACTTGTTTTTCAAACTTAAAATTTCGTCTTTCATATATTTATGTCACTTTATGTTTACCCGTTTATATCTACTATTATTTTACGTATTTTTTCAAGTTTTAAATTGCCATTTATTAAATTAATATTTCAACAATTATTTTCTTCATTATTTTGGATTTTTCTTATGTGCACTCATTTTATATGATTTTGATTTCTGTAATATTATATTATCTTATCCTATATGTTTTTAACAAGATTGAAATCTTCTAACTATACGAATATGACATACTATTTTGTTTTATTGCCTACATTCGATACTATTGTTATTACATGTTAATTGCAAATTTTTTTTGATTTATTTTTACTATTAATCGCTAATTTTTTAGTTTTTCACTTCTTTAATATAATGCATATACTCACTATTTATACATTATCTTTTCTCAAATTTTAACTATCTTTACATTCTTAGTTATTACTTATATTTTTCCAATGATTTCTATATATATCATATATTTCAATATTCCCATTATACATATCATTTTACCCTCATCTAATTACTACATTAATATTTTTGCATATACTTGTTTATGTCTATTGTCCTAATTTGCTATATAATTATTGTTTTCAATTGTGTTTTCATCTCGTGTATGTGCTTTACACTATTCTGTCTTAATGTTATAAATTAATTTCATCACTACAAAATTTTGTATATTCAAAAGTATTTCGACGGATGCCTTCTCTTTTTTCAAATTGTGTGTATAATTATTATAGTTCCCTTACAAACTATTTTATTAATTGACATACAAAGTCATTTTATGTTTTCAACAAATTCTTATTCCCATTTATTTTTCCAAAACTCTTATTCAATTGTCTTGTTTTAAATTGCTAATTAGATTTCATTATACAGTTTGCAAATTTTCTACCGTTTATTACATTGATAAATTTTTCTAAATTATCTATTGACGATGTTTTCTTCATCACATTGTTTTCCGAACTATTTCGAAATTAACGACATAATTGACTTTTCCCTTTTATCAAATAGCTTACCTAATATTTTTTTTTTTTTTTTGTACAAAAATTTCTCTCAAACTATTCTGTCTACTGTCACATTTCATTTCTTATGCCATTTTCCTTTTTTTCTTGTTCTGTCTTGTAACATTTTAATATTCATAATTTTCCTATATAGAGTTTATCTTGTTTTCCTCGTTGCATATTTTAAAGTTTGTAGTTTCCTAAATACAAGAATAATATTTTCTTTGGCTTGTACAAAATACAATCTTTACCCTAGCGAGTTCCGGGGACGGAACTACTCTAAGGGGGGGAGAGTGTAACACCCCGCAAAATTGAAATTACAATTTTGTCCCTGGGTGTTACGCACGTATATTTTTGTAATGTGTTTCACTACATATTTTGGATTCGTACTATTTATATATTTTCCGTATTGATTTCAGTCAACTAAAATATAATATTTCAATCCCTGGGATTTACGTGCTTTTTACGTGTTTTGATGCACGTGTTTCCACCACTACGTATAATATTTTCTATAGGTTTAAATTATTTATTTTTATGTATTTAAATCTATTTTATAAAATGAAAATTTATTTTCCCCTTATTTTGATTAAAATGCATTTTTCAATTTTCTCCACGTATAATGCACGTGCTTTCTACGTGTTGTGATTTCATCATGAAATATATATAAACTAGTAAATATAATTTTGCTTATATTGTTTTCGATTATATTTAATGAATTTTCATCGATAAAGTCAATTTTCGTATTTTAATATTTTACGTGCAACGCACGTGTTTCGGTGCGCGCATCCTTTCTCGAAATGAATTTAATAAAATGTGTGCACATTTTCGCATTATAAATTTTAATTAAACAAATTTTCTTAATAGTATAAATATATGATATATAAGTGTTATATATATATGGGTTGATATATATACCATAAGTTTGTATGTTAATATGTTGATTAAGATGAGATGAAATAGAAATCATGATGGAGGGCCCATGTGAACAAGTAAAACAGAAATAACAAATCTATGCTGAGTGCTTGTGCTTGGTTGACGTGGCTTTGGAAGCTTGGGGGCCCACATGAAAAATGAGAATAGCAAGCAAGCTTGCGAATTTTTTCCCAAAATGCCCCATTTTTGCAAAGTTTTTCCCAAACCGCCCTACTTTTTTTTTTAATTCCCAAAGCACCCCACTCGGTCTCTCAAAGACCGAGTCTAGTGCAAATAGACTCGGTCTTTGAAAGACCGAGTCTTGCGCTTTGAAAAATCAAAGAGCAAGACTCGGTCTTTCAAAGACCGAGTCTATTTGCACTAGACTCGGTCTTTGAGAGACCGAGTCTTCACTCTGCGTTTTAATAACCGCAGATCCCCTTTCTTTCTTCTTCTTCTTCACTTTCGAATTCTTATTTCTTTTCGCTCTTTCCCTCAACGAATCCCTCCCAATCCCTACTTTTCCGTTCGATTACTCTCTTAATCGAATGTTGAACTTCCCAAAACCAATTACTCTTTAATTCATTTTCGATTTTAGAAAATCCTCTTCCCCCAAATCGATTCTTTCTCTAAACCCTAAACCCCGAATACCCATAATTGGAAGATTTCGGTTGTAGGATCTTGCTCTTCTCGCCAATTTCGTCTTCGTGTTCGGATTCTCCTACTTGTTAGGTATATTTCTGAAGCTTTTCGTAAGCAAAATTTGTGTTAGTGTTGATGCTATTGTGAAGTTCATTAGTTGAATTTGATTTGTTGTTGACAAAGTAGATTAGTTTATTGATGTTATTTTCACTGTTAATTTTGCTTAGCATTGATGTTCCAAATGAAAGAGTTAGTGTTGATGCTTAGCATTAGTTGAATTGATGTTCAAAAAGAAATAGTGAGCACTTCCTGATATTTGAACTATCAGTATGTGCCACACAGGGCTAAGGTCTTTTTACAAAAACAAAAAAAAAAGGTATATACCAGACTGATACTTAATTGGAGGCCAACAAGGAAAAGTATTCAGACACACAAGGCATTTGGTAAGACTGATAATCCAAATAATATGTTCCTGCTCCTTTTAAAATTGAAACAATGATTCAAAATAAAATAAAACCCTTATAAGACAAGTGACCCAAGGAAGTTGAAGGTATATCTTCACCAGTGCGAAGAAATTTAGAGTTTCAATGATGATGGTGATGGATGCATTGGGTGTGTTAATTCTGTCGGAAAAAACTGAAATATTATGGTGTTTATAATGATATAAGCATAATATTATATGGAAAGACTTTGACGATGATTGTATATGTTGAAGAAATAGTTGAGTTATTTTTAGTATTAATACCCAAATTTTGTTGAGTTGTTGATTTTCAAAAAGAAATAGTTGAAAGAGTTAAAGTTGGAATGAATAGAATTCTGTTGAAAGAGTTGAAAGAAATATGGAGTTGAAAGAGTTCAATTTTGTATAGAATTTTGTTGAAATAGTTGATAGAGTTATTGAAACCTTGTTGAATAGAATTTTGTTGTTGAATCAATTTTGTATAGAATTCCATATAGTATGTGTTGAATCTAGTTTTTTAGAAATTTATAGTCTAGGTTATGTATAGAATTTGTTGAATTTGTTATACTCTAGTTTTTTGCTAAAATTAGAGAATGAACGGCTTTGTTATATATAATTTGTTTTTATATCTAGCTTTTGTGTAGTTAATAACATTTTTGTTGAACTTGTAGGATTTGTACTCTATTGTAAATGGCACGCACAAGGGGTAACATGGAGGTAGGAGAAAGTAGTAGACCTCCACGTAATCGCGGTGGCTGTGATCGTGGTCGTGGTCGTGGTCGTGGTCGTGCTTCTACCGATGCTACTAATGTAAGTAATTAAATGTTGATTCTAATAGAATTGTATTATATTTCGGTCTACTGATGTAAATGTTATTGTTATGTAGGTTGATTTCGAGGCGGGCCCTTCGTCGTCATACATCCCTCCTGCAGGCCCCGGACCACTCGACCCTTCACTTCTCACTCTCCAGCCGATGCATCGATCGCAGTATGTTTGGAACGGCGAGGCTACGGAGTGCCGTTTTAGGACTGAGCATCCGCTACCTGTGCACCCACGCATACACGAGATGCTTAGAGATTGTGGGTTCTACGGTATTTCCATGATGACATCCATCAAGTGCGACCGTCCACTTCTCGAAGCACTGCTTGAACGATGGAGGCCCGAGACACACTCATTTCACCTGCCAGTCGGGGAGATGACGGTGACTTTACAAGACGTTGCTATACTAACCGGGCTTCCAATCGATGGAGAGGCAGTGACAGGATCAATGGACTTCGATCCCGTGTATCTCGTGGAGGAGTTCCTAGGGGTTGAAGTGGAAGCTGGCGCGATAAATGGGAAATTTATCCGCCTAAAGTGGTTGAAGGATACGTTCAAAGATAGATTGAATGACGCTTCAACTGCAGCGGAGGTGGAGTGCTACTTTAGGGCATATGTTCTAACGCTATTCGGCACGGTCCTGTTTCCAAACTCGACCGGGAATACCGTAGCACTGATGTTCTTGCCCCTAATCGCCGATATAGGTAGGATCGGCCGTTTCAGTTGGGGCAGTGCAATTCTATCGGCACTGTATCGGAGTCTGTGTCTGTGCAGTATAGGTTCGAACCAGATGAATGGACCTCTAATTCTACTGCAGATATGGAGTTGGGAACGGGTTCACGTAGGTCGGCCCGTAGTACGGATCCAGTCCCAACATTGGAGAGTTCTTCCTGAAGATATAGACATGCTACCTCCGATTGGTGTGTATTGGACAGGAAAACTGACATGGACGGCCAACCCCAACAGGTGCTTGACATACTACCGCGACGAGTTGGACAGGTTGGCCGCCGACTGTGTGGTGTGGACCCCGTACACAGAGGAGCGATTGATTCGACTGCCACCTATCTGTACGTTCAGGCGTAATTTGTGGCTCACGAAAGCACCTCTAATCAACTTTGGGGTTGTTGAGTTCTACTACCCCGATAGGGTCTTACGGCAGTTTGGTCTGCACCAGGGGATTCCAGTTACCGAGCCATTCAATGCCGAGATGCATAACATCACTGGAATGGGCCGTACACCGGGACACAACTGGGCCACTTGCTTCTTCGAATACGTTCAGAGATGGAACATTAACCGTTTCGAAGAAATCATCGTTGACACCCCACCTTTTGACCTCTCCTTGCATGGTGTGTACTTGTCTTGGTACGAGAGAGTCACTAGACGGTTCATTTCCCCACCGTTGCAGGCTCCTGCCGGAGTCGTTGTACCGATACGTCTACCAGGGACCGAACCAGTAGATGAGCATTCGGTGAGGTTGCCGATGTACCAACCAAAGGGATCCGCTATTCGTGGCTTTGTAAGTTTTAATGTTTCGTTTTAAATTTTCAAAATTTATATATCAATATGTTTTTATATATTTATGTGCATCTAATTCAACCTTTCATGTTTCTCAGTTGACCCATACTTGGTCCCTTGCCAAGAAATGTGCTCATATGCTAAATAGCAACATCGCCGATCAGACGAAGGTTACTGTACGGGAGATGTTATCGTGTTGCCGTGCACAAGCTGATCTTGTGGGGGAGGGCGCAACATTAGATGCGATACTTAGGACCCCCACACATCGAACCGGCGGTCGTACCGGTCAACGACGAAAGAGAACTGTTCATAGGCCGCCACCTCAACCTCGAAGTGATTCGGAACACGAACAAGAAGCAGACCCTGATATTGAAGCACAAGGTGAGGAAGAACAGCTCGTTGGGGATGAGATTGAAGAAGAGCCGGAGATCCCGTTGTCTGCACTGACACAGGCAACTCCCCATCGTCGTAGACGACACAGAAGACCCCCAGATTACTTCACACCGGACCCTTGATGTAATATTTTTAATTATTTTGATTCTGTAGTTTTTTTAATGTAGTATTTTCAATGTAGTATTCTTAATGTAGTATTTTTTAATGTAGTTTTTTTATTTTTTTAACTTGGTTGCTGATCTTGTAGCTGTGTTGATGTAGTATTTTTGAAATGTTCTTCTGTTTGAGATGAAGTTATTAAAATTGTTGATGTGGTTGAGATTGTTGGAGTGGTGATATTGGTAGTTGATGAAGTTATTAAAATTGCTTAGTTTTGGGAATTAGTTGGAGTGGTGATATTGGTAGTCGGAGTGGTGATTTTGTTGGAGTGTTGATATTGGTGTGGTGTGGCTTTATTTTGTGATTAAGATTGTTTATTGTGAAGTTGGAGTGGTGATATTGGAGTGGTGCTTTTTGTGTTGATTTATGAAGTTCAGATGTTTATTTGTGAAGTTGAAGATTATTTCTTGTGTTTATTTGTGAAGTTCAGATGTGTTGATTTATGAAGTTTGGATGTTGAGTTTGGATGTGTTGATTTATGAAGTTTGGATGTTGAGTTTGGATGCGTTGAGTTTGGAAGTTGAGTGTGGATGTTGAGTGTGGATGTTGAGTTTGGATGTTGAGTTCAGATGTGTAGATTTGTGAGTTTGGATGTGTGAAATTTGTGAAAGAAGCATATGGCTGATACAAAAAAAATTACACAGCCTTAAGGGTCGGTCTTCCAAAGACCGAGCATAATATTATTAGACTCGGTCTTTGGAAGACCGAGTCTTGAAGCTGATAGCAAAGTTTTGCAATCAGCTTCAAGACTCGGTCTTCCAAAGACCGAGTCTAGTAATATTGAGCTCGGTCTTTGGAAGACCGACTGTTGACTATCTCTCACTTCCAGAAACAAGCGAGCCTCTGTAAGTGATTGAACACAACAGTCGGTCTTCCAAAGACCGAGCTCAATATTACTAGACTCGGTCTTTGGAAGACCGAGTCTTGAAGCTGATTGCAAAACTTTGCTATCAGCTTCAAGACTCGGTCTTCCAAAGACCGAGTCTAGTAAAACTGAGCTCGGTCTTTGGAAGACCGACCCTTAAGGCTGTGTAATTTTTTTTTGTATCAGCCATATGCTTCTTTCACAAATTTCACAAGCTTCTTTCAAACAAGCTTCAGAAGCTTCTTTCAAACAGCCATATGAACACATCCAACTTCACAAAGAAACTCAACATACACCCACACCACATCCAACTTCACAAAAAAACTCAACAAAAAGCCACAAATAAACATCGCAACTTGAACTTCTCAACAACAATCTTCACAAACAAACACATCCACGCTTGTAAGAAGCACAAACAAACAAGAACATCTTCACACACAAACAACTATCTTCACAAACAACTATCTTCGCAACAACAGTGCTCAGTTCGAAATAAATATTACAAACACAATAGGAAGCACAAATTCAAATTTTAATTGTTTTGTGATGCTCTGTTAGTACATCGACGCTTGTTGTGTCCTTCCAAGCCGCATCTTGAACATTTCATTCTTGTACCCCTACTAGAACTATCTCTCACATCCATATCGTTGCGTATTCTCGTGGATTTAGGCCGGCCTTTCCGTGAACGTCGCAAACTAGAATCTGGTACAGGTCGTGGACCGTCGATAGTAGGCCAATATGCTTCATCTAGAATAGGACTGAACACAGGAGCCCAAGTTTGTGCTAATGACGTGATAAGGTAAAATTTATCAACATAAGGCTTGTGATCGATTGCACGATAAGCACAGGCTGCTAATACATGAGAACAGGGAATATGATATAGATGAAACTTCATACATGTGCATGTTTTCGTACCCAAATTCACGGTGTGCAAGTTCCCACCCTTCCGTTCTCCATTTACCATGCGTATACCAGTTTTGACGGAAAAAATTCCAGGCTGATGATGAAACATTGTAACCACATGTTGATTTGCTTTTTCACGGCGAATATCAATTAAATCTTGTACTCGTTTAGCAAAAATTTTGCCTTCACATAATAGCTTATTAGCTTCCTGTCGACGAGTAGTAAAGTAAGAGTTGAGACGTAAAAAAATCATCTCAACAATTACAGTTACTGGTAAACTACGGACTCCTTTCAGTACTGAATTGAAGCATTCTGACAGGTTCGTAGTCATCATTCCATATCGTCGACCTTCATCTGCATAAAGTGCCCATTTCTGAACCGGTTTCTCTTTCAACCAGTTAGCCGCCTCGACATTGACGGTTTCAAGTTCGGCGAGTTTGGCCATGAACTTTTTGGGTTGGTGTTGACAAGCTATACTTTTGGCCTTCTTGCGCAATGCTTTGCTACCAAATTTACTAAAAAAATTTGTGGCAAAATGACGCATGCAATAACGATGAAATCCATTAGGTTCGTTCCAAGCACCGTTTTGCAAATCCATAGCAGACAATATACCAGCATGACGATCCGAGATAACACACAACTCAGTGCGATCGGTGACATAATGCCGGACGCAAGTCATAAACCAAGTCCACGTGTTTATACTCTCTCCATCAACCAATGCAAATGCAAAAGGAAATAAGCAACCATTCGCATCCGGGGAAACAGCAATTAGCAAACAACCCTTGTACTTACCGTACAAGTGAGTTCCATCTACACTAATAACCGGTCTGCAAGACTTGAAACCTTCAATCGAAGGACCAAATGCCCAAAATACTCTCTTGAATGTTTTCTCGCTGGGGCTAGACTCAAATTTGTCCCAGTGGACAACGGTACCTGGATTTGCTGCTTGAATTGCTGTTAGTAGAAAAGGCAACTTCGTGCATGCTTCTTCGAAGGTACCGTACAACCTCTCAATTGCCTTTTGTTTTGCTTTCCAAGCTTTCTTATATGAAATCTGATAATTATATTCTATTTTCACAATCTCAATAATTGCCCCCGGTGATACAGCAATATCCTTCTTCACCACACCCATAATCAAATTACTAACAAGGTTAGCATCAATTTTGCAGTGGTCTTGATTCAACGTGGGATTCGTACAAGTATGCGGGCCGACTATCTTCTTCACCACAAAATTTCTCCCTCCTTTTGGAACAATAGCTCGTAATCTCCAAGGGCATCCACCGTCACTTACTCCTGGGGGACCTTGTACGATCTCCTCTATTGTACGTTTTCTAGGTGCCATTTTACATTTAACAGTGTATTGTGACGGTGATGTTTTCAATGTGACAAATTCACGATGTTTCTTGATAGAATACACCTTCACAGCATGTAGAAGGGAGTCTTTACTAACAAACTCCTGTCCAACGTAAAATTCGTCTACATTGGATGAACCAGAAGACTTTTGTGGAAATGGGGGTACTCTAGCAGCTTCAGCCATCTCCTCCGTAACATGAGCGTTAACATTAGCATACCTATCAGTAGCTCTCACTTCATTCGAACTATTGTTCGAAGGATTTACATTAGCTACATCATCATCTTCTTCTCCATCATCACTTTCTAGACTTTCATCATCGTCTGTTTCTTCCTCTTCTTCATCATCATCTAATAAGCTGTTGTTAATCACTGCATTTTGAAAGAGTTCAAACATACTGTCATTTGGAACAGAGTCAGGAACGGGGCTTGGTTGGCGTGGCAGCTCAACATTTACAGAATCCGGAATTGTTGTATTTGTGAAGGTGTTCTCTTGTGAGGATACCGGATTTGGTTGTGAAGATTGATCGGGGTTAGGCCTCGACTGCTGTGTAGGTACTACCCGTATGAAGCTTGCACTGGGGATATCATGGGGCTGAGCATTTACAACTCGAATTTGCTGAATATATAACTCTAATACAGACCAAGCACAATTCGGATCAAATGTCCTAGCAATCAATGACTTCAGCGCATTATCAGTAGGTACGGGCACTGTCATAAAATACTGAACACCTCCTCTTTCTGCTGCGTATCGAGCTAAAATTTTCGCATTCCATTCATTCCTATCCCAATTAGTAACTTCATAGATTTTCTCAACTAGTTCTTCAAATGTAATGGTACGGGGTACCCAAACTATTTCCGGTTCCAAATGACTATAACTACTACCAATCTTTGGATCAAGAATAATTTCACCACCAAAGTATAACCAAATAGGAATCTCAAGATCCATACCTAGGTATATTTATTAAAATATGCGAGTTATTATCTAAACGCAAACAAAATCTATACCAAATTTCAG
The DNA here is from genome assembly GCA_017893485.1 of Hemerocallis citrina. NCBI lineage: Eukaryota > Viridiplantae > Streptophyta > Magnoliopsida > Asparagales > Asphodelaceae > Hemerocallis > Hemerocallis citrina. The sequence continues at coordinate 325,211 of JACEHZ010000576.1, forward strand.
AAAATTAAAGGCCAATATTCATCATACCTTCACAAGCGTCAGGAACAGAGTCGTATAGATTTCGTTAAAAGAGTTGAAGTTGCGATCCGCTCCAAATTTAGCAAAAATCAGAAAAATGGATCTTTCAAAATAAGGGTTTTGGGTTGTTATAGTGGAGATGGTTAGAGGGTTAGGAAGATATTGGTGTATATATTTAGATTAAGATTAGATTTGGTGGGTAGGAGGTCGCCCTAGATTTAGGAAGATGGGTTAGAGAAATAGAATAGGTTAAAGTCGAGAAGAAGAAGAAGAAAGAAAGGGGATCTGCGGTTATAAAAACGCAGAGTGAAGACTCGGTCTCTCAAAGACCGAGTCTAGTGCAAATAGACTCGGTCTTTGAAAGACCGAGTCTTGCGCTTTGAAAAATCAAAGAGCAAGACTCGGTCTTTCAAAGACCGAGTCTATTTGCACTAGACTCGGTCTTTGAGAGACCGAGTGGGGTGCTTTGGGAATTAAAAAAAAAAGTAGGGCGGTTTGGGAAAAACTTTGCAAAAATGGGGCATTTTGGGAAAAAATTCCAAGCTTGCTTGGCTGCGTTTGGAAGATGTTGACTTCGGTCAAGTGTGACGTGGATGTCACATTGGGTCCCATGGGGTTAACAACAACAGCAGGTGTTGTTTTCGGTTTTGAAAGAGGAAGTGATGGGGAGAGTGACCGGGACTGAGTGGGGGAGAGGAGAAGTTGGGAGTTAGGGAATTAGAGAAGTGGGTATATGAAAAGATGGGAGTTTTTAGGAGTTGAGAAAATGAAAAATTGGAAATTAAATTTGGGTAATTTATTAGGGATGTGTTTTTGCAATTTGAACCCTAGTATTGTCCTATAAATACAACCCTCTTCTTCTCATTCCACACACCAAAAACAAAAGAAATAAAGAGAAAGGAAAAAGAAAGATAAGTAGAGTAGTGTGTTCTTGTGCTTGGAGACTCTTACTAGGAGGAGAAGAGGACTAGGAGTTGCTAGGAGCAAGAAGGAGCTATTCATTTGTAGTGTTCAACCTTCAAACAAAAGGTGGGTGTTCTCATACTTTCTAATTTTTAGAATGTACGTGCTAATAAAAGTGAATGAGTAGTTATGATAAAGTAGAACAATCTATTCTATTGAATAAGGTGAGAATAGTAGTGAATCATGTTATGATTATTAAATTAAATTACAACTTGTTATTTGTTAATGAGAAAATAGATGATTGACTATTTTTGCCATGAACTAGTATATATGAATGCAGAAATTTTGATTGTATGAACTATTGTTGAGATCTTTCCCTTTTGATAAAAAATAAATTTTTGGGTGAAATCAAATTGATATACATAGAATCATTTTAAGAGATGCAAGTTGCCATTTTCGATACTCATAGTTCGTAATCATTGCAAACATACATTTTATCTTTATTTACCATCTTTGAATAACATTTTAATGTATGATTTATGGAAAAAGACTAGTGATGTGTAGGTTCGGATATTGTTAAATGTGAAACCATAACCGTGTAATCATGTTAAATTACTAATCAGGGCTTCCTTCATAATTTATGGTTTTTATGTGTAAACTAATCACGGCTTCCTTCATAATTTATGTTTTTTTTACATTCACACATAGCATGAACATACTGTTTATGTTTTGAACTCTTTTTGTTTAAATATATTCAAAAATGAATTTGAAGAGAAAGTTTGAGAGTCTTTGTTCACCATTTTCCCTCATCTTTGCAACAACCTGCCATGGTGAATTATTTTAGTAATTCAATAGGCATCAAGCAAGTACACGACTAGGTAACAAAATATGAAGGGTATTAGACAAGCTTATGAGAAGAGGTGAAGAAGGAACGAAAGCACAGAAAGCAATAGTACAAGGTTATAAATAGATAACGGGAAATGTAGAAGAGATAAAGAGAAGAATCTTAAAGTTGTTAGTCTGATATGCATAGATTTAAGCATAGAATTTAGAATTCAACTTTAAGGATAGTATAAGTCCATAGTACGCAACTTGAAACTAGGAAATTATTTAGTTTCAGAAAATCAGTTATTTGAAGATACTATGTTTGAGTGAAGCGAAATATTAAAGTTTATAAGAATATAGATTATACTTGTTTGAAATACTGCAAGGCTTAGAGTAGCGGTCACAAGAAAATAGAATACTAAATAGAAAGATCTATGAGGAGCAAGAAGTAAGTAGTAAGGAATATAAAAGACATAAATGGATATTGTAACTTAGAAAAATGATAAAAACAAAGAAAATGAACACTGAAACTGTGCTAGCTAAGCAGTAAGAATGTAATTAGTTAGAGTGAAATGTAAGAATCAGGAAATGTCTGAGTGAAGAAAGATCAGAAACAGAAAAGATATCTTGTAACTTTGACAAAAAGTAAGGTAGTACGTGTACAAAATGATTAATTTTTTTGTTGGTTTTAATCAAATAAATTATTGACTTCAAAATTCTATTATTTAATAATAGACCTTTATTTTATTAAGAAGAGTAAAGTATTAGTTTGTAAAGTGATTTTGCTTGAAGAGAATTATACTCTTATTTGTGTAAAGAATGTTTTGAAGTGAGTTGAGATATTGTAAGAGTTTGAATTTATTGATAAAATTTCATGTGATGAAATTGCGTACTTGAAAGGAATTATTTTGCTTATAAAGATTTTGAATGAATAAGTTGATTATGAATATGTGCTTAAGTTGTTAAAAAGATTGATAATGGATGAAAATTTTGTTCATGAAAAAGGATTATTTGTTTTTTTATGGGAAATTATGAATAAATGAATGAATGAATCATGGGTAATGCAAAAATGAGACATTGATTAGATTATGGATAAGTTAGAGATATGAATATAATAAGTTTAAGATATGATTATTAAAGGGTGTGAATACCCATGCTTCTTGTACGTGAAAGTTTATGATTTAGAGTTAGTAAGACCTCGATACCGGCATTATTGAAAGAAAAGATTTGAGATATGATTTTGAGATATGGCCATGGGGCTATCTCGTATTTGTTGATTAAGTCCGGTAGGAGGTAAAACTAATTCTACGTGTGGGAATTATTCATGTCTTGAACTTAGAAAAATGTAGGCACATAAGTAAAGATGTAGTAAGCTTAGGGAAACGTAAGTGGGGTGCTCTATATAGTTGTTGGTGGACTCCAAGACTATAGACCCAGTTGGTGGACTGAGGTTGCCCTGTGGGGGACGGATTATTATATTTTAGTCCGGGACTATGAGGACGGGTCAGCGGTGGACTCCGGGATCTTGAGTAGTCGGACGGATGGATTTTTGTGTTTACCGTCTCCAATGTATATATATATATATATTGGGCTAGAGGGTCACATACGGGACGGTTCGTACGATGTGGAATCTGTTATAACAGCTGTTGGTGGACTCCAAGGCTGGGATTCACATTCGTGGAATAGTATGAACTTTGTTTTGCTACCGGGTAGTTTTCATGGCGAGGGATCGAGCCCTTCAATGTGGAGTACGTAGGCGCTTGCCCTCGAACCTATGTAGTATGGGATGCATAGAATCTGAACAAGTGTGCATTAGTGTCATCCTAGTGTAGAATTGTGTGCATTAGGCATTAAGACATGACATACACTTATGTTTAGAATAATCACTTTTGACACTTTACTTGTTCATTCAATCTTTTTGTGATTTGTTAAAGTATGAGACCGTTATACTATTCCCGGCATAGAGAGGATAGCCGTGTATAACATTTCGTCAGTTGTAAGTAACTGACGTGCCCACAGATTAATATGCAGGTAATGGACTATTCGCAAAGCTATAAAGTGGATATGCTGGAGCTGTGTTATTTTAAAGATGTTGTAAATGTTTTATTGTAAATTTCATTCTTCCGCTGTGTAAAACCAAGTTGTAATTGAACTCTGATGTATTGTGAATAAAAAGTTTTAAATTCCTTGTAAAATTATACGAAGTGAAGTAAAGATCCTGTGAAATCTCGAATTTATCCTTATTTGAAATTCGGGGCGTTACAGATGGTATCAGAGCATGCTTCACAAGTAGTACAAGTTTATAAGGAACGATAAAAAGTGGCGATAAATTTGGGAACAAACCAAAAGAGTCCTTCTGTCAACCGGGTGTAAACAACCCTAAGCGACACGGTATTTAAGCGTCTTCGGACCACCGCTAGCTGGGAACCGACTCTTACGGCTAACCCAAGTGAATCAGAACTTGATAGACTAAAGATTTGTTTAGGAAAAGTAGTGAGATCATTAACTATAGTCTAGAACCCGTGACACCTTATTGAGTAGTTACAATATTATTCCTGTGGACACTAGAGTGTGAGTTTCAATCTATAGAGATTTAAATGTAAGTGATTTACATTTGTGTTGCTCTATACACTGATGTTTTCTCTCCATTTTCTTTGGATGGCTGGAGTCGTGAATGCAGTAGTTATTGACTTTCATTCAAGATGTTTTTCTCGTATACATTGATATGAGAGTGTATGCGAGCACATTTTCTCCTGGGTATCAGAGTGGCGCAGTGGAAGCGTGGTAGCTTGGACCGTCATTCATGATACCTTACACACTTCCCTCTCAAATTATTTTTGTAGATCATTATCATGGTACTTTCTCCATATTCAATATATAAATTTTTAATAAATATTTTCTTATGTTATTAAATCATTTGAATATTTATTATTTATCTATCTTCCTTAGTCTTGATATTTTAAACTTGTTTTTCAAACTTAAAATTTCGTCTTTCATATATTTATGTCACTTTATGTTTACCCGTTTATATCTACTATTATTTTACGTATTTTTTCAAGTTTTAAATTGCCATTTATTAAATTAATATTTCAACAATTATTTTCTTCATTATTTTGGATTTTTCTTATGTGCACTCATTTTATATGATTTTGATTTCTGTAATATTATATTATCTTATCCTATATGTTTTTAACAAGATTGAAATCTTCTAACTATACGAATATGACATACTATTTTGTTTTATTGCCTACATTCGATACTATTGTTATTACATGTTAATTGCAAATTTTTTTTGATTTATTTTTACTATTAATCGCTAATTTTTTAGTTTTTCACTTCTTTAATATAATGCATATACTCACTATTTATACATTATCTTTTCTCAAATTTTAACTATCTTTACATTCTTAGTTATTACTTATATTTTTCCAATGATTTCTATATATATCATATATTTCAATATTCCCATTATACATATCATTTTACCCTCATCTAATTACTACATTAATATTTTTGCATATACTTGTTTATGTCTATTGTCCTAATTTGCTATATAATTATTGTTTTCAATTGTGTTTTCATCTCGTGTATGTGCTTTACACTATTCTGTCTTAATGTTATAAATTAATTTCATCACTACAAAATTTTGTATATTCAAAAGTATTTCGACGGATGCCTTCTCTTTTTTCAAATTGTGTGTATAATTATTATAGTTCCCTTACAAACTATTTTATTAATTGACATACAAAGTCATTTTATGTTTTCAACAAATTCTTATTCCCATTTATTTTTCCAAAACTCTTATTCAATTGTCTTGTTTTAAATTGCTAATTAGATTTCATTATACAGTTTGCAAATTTTCTACCGTTTATTACATTGATAAATTTTTCTAAATTATCTATTGACGATGTTTTCTTCATCACATTGTTTTCCGAACTATTTCGAAATTAACGACATAATTGACTTTTCCCTTTTATCAAATAGCTTACCTAATATTTTTTTTTTTTTTTTTGTACAAAAATTTCTCTCAAACTATTCTGTCTACTGTCACATTTCATTTCTTATGCCATTTTCCTATTTTTCTTGTTCTGTCTTGTAACATTTTAATATTCATAATTTTCCTATATAGAGTTTATCTTGTTTTCCTCGTTGCATATTTTAAAGTTTGTAGTTTCCTAAATACAAGAATAATATTTTCTTTGGCTTGTACAAAATACAATCTTTACCCTAGCGAGTTCCGGGGACGGAACTACTCTAAGGGGGGGAGAGTGTAACACCCCGCAAAATTGAAATTACAATTTTGTCCCTGGGTGTTACGCACGTATATTTTTGTAATGTGTTTCACTACATATTTTGGATTCGTACTATTTATATATTTTCCGTATTGATTTCAGTCAACTAAAATATAATATTTCAATCCCTGGGATTTACGTGCTTTTTACGTGTTTTGATGCACGTGTTTCCACCACTACGTATAATATTTTCTATAGGTTTAAATTATTTATTTTTATGTATTTAAATCTATTTTATAAAATGAAAATTTATTTTCCCCTTATTTTGATTAAAATGCATTTTTTAATTTTCTGCACGTATAATGCACGTGCTTTCTACGTGTTGTGATTTCATCATGAAATATATATAAACTAGTAAATATAATTTTGCTTATATTGTTTTCGATTACATTTAATGAATTTTCATCGATAAAGTCAATTTTCGTATTTTAATATTTTACGTGCAACGCACGTGTTTCGGTGCGCGCATCCTTTCTCGAAATGAATTTAATAAAATGTGTGCACATTTTTGCATTATAAATTTTAATTAAACAAATTTTCTTAATAGTATAAATATATGATATATAAGTGTTATATATATATGGGTTGATATATATACCATAAGTTTGTATGTTAATATGTTGATTAAGATGAGATGAAATAGAAATCATGATGGAGGGCCCATGTGAACAAGTAAAACAGAAATAACAAATCTATGCTGAGTGCTTGTGCTTGGTTGACGTGGCTTTGGAAGCTTGGGGGCCCACATGAAAAATGAGAATAGCAAGCAAGCTTGCTTGGCTGCGTTTGGAAGATGTTGACTTCGGTCAAGTGTGACGTGGATGTCACATTGGGTCCCATGGGGTTAACAACAACAGCAGGTGTTGTTTTCGGTTTTGAAAGAGGAAGTGATGGGGAGAGTGACCGGGACTGAGTGGGGGAGAGGAGAAGTTGGGAGTTAGGGAATTAGAGAAGTGGGTATATGAAAAGATGGGAGTTTTTAGGAGTTGAGAAAATGAAAAATTGGAAATTAAATTTGGGTAATTTATTAGGGATGTGTTTTTGCAATTTGAACCCTAGTATTGTCCTATAAATACAACCCTCTTCTTCTCATTCCACACACCAAAAACAAAAGAAATAAAGAGAAAGGAAAAAGAAAGATAAGTAGAGTAGTGTGTTCTTGTGCTTGGAGACTCTTACTAGGAGGAGAAGAGGACTAGGAGTTGCTAGGAGCAAGAAGGAGCTATTCATTTGTAGTGTTCAACCTTCAAACAAAAGGTGGGTGTTCTCCTACTTTCTAATTTTTAGAATGTACGTGCTAATAAAAGTGAATGAGTAGTTATGATAAAGTAGAACAATCTATTCTATTGAATAAGGTGAGAATAGTAGTGAATCATGTTATGATTATTAAATTAAATTACAACTTGTTATTTGTTAATGAGAAAATAGATGATTGACTATTTTTGCCATGAACTAGTATATATGAATGCAGAAATTTTGATTGTATGAACTATTGTTGAGATCTTTCCCTTTTGATAAAAAATAAATTTTTGGGTGAAATCAAATTGATATACATAGAATCATTTTAAGAGATGCAAGTTGCCATTTTCGATACTCATAGTTCGTAATCATTGCAAACATACATTTCATCTTTATTTACCATCTTTGAATAACATTTTAATGTATGATTTATGGAAAAAGACTAGTGATGTGTAGGTTCGGATATTGTTAAATGTGAAACCATAACCGTGTAATCATGTTAAATTACTAATCAGGGCTTCCTTCATAATTTATGGTTTTTATGTGTAAACTAATCACGGCTTCCTTCATAATTTATGTTTTTTTTACATTCACACATAGCATGAACATACTGTTTATGTTTTGAACTCTTTTTGTTTAAATATATTCAAAAATGAATTTGAAGAGAAAGTTTGAGAGTCTTTGTTCACCATTTTCCCTCATCTTTGCAACAACCTGCCATGGTGAATTATTTTAGTAATTCAATAGGCATCAAGCAAGTACACGACTAGGTAACAAAATATGAAGGGTATTAGACAAGCTTATGAGAAGAGGTGAAGAAGGAACGAAAGCACAGAAAGCAGTAGTACAAGGTTATAAATAGATAACGGGAAATGTAGAAGAGATAAAGAGAAGAATCTTAAAGTTGTTAGTCTGATATGCATAGATTTAAGCATAGAATTTAGAATTCAACTTTAAGGATAGTATAAGTCCATAGTACGCAACTTGAAACTACGAAATTATTTAGTTTCAGAAAATCAGTTATTTGAAGATACTATGTTTGAGTGAAGCGAAATATTAAAGTTTATAAGAATATAGATTATACTTGTTTGAAATACTGCAAGGCTTAGAGTAGCGGTCATAAGAAAATAGAATACTAAATAGAAAGATCTATGAGGAGCAAGAAGTAAGTGGTAAGGAATATAAAAGACATAAATGGATATTGTAACTTAGAAAAATGATAAAAACAAAGAAAATGAACACTGAAACTGTGCTAGCTAAGCAGTAAGAATGTAATTAGTTAGAGTGAAATGTAAGAATCAGGAAATGTCTGAGTGAAGAAAGATCAGAAACAGAAAAGATATCTTGTAACTTTGACAAAAAGTAAGGTAGTACGTGTACAAAATGATTAATTTTTTTGTTGGTTTTAATCAAATAAATTATTGACTTCAAAATTCTATTATTTAATAATAGACCTTTATTTTATTAAGAAGAGTAAAGTATTAGTTTGTAAAGTGATTTTGCTTGAAGAGAATTATACTCTTATTTGTGTAAAGAATGTTTTGAAGTGAGTTGAGATATTGTAAGAGTTTGAATTTATTGATAAAATTTCATGTGATGAAATTGCGTACTTGAAAGGAATTATTTTGCTTATAAAGATTTTGAATGAATAAGTTGATTATGAATATGTGCTTAAGTTGTTAAAAAGATTGATAATGGATGAAAATTTTGTTCATGAAAAAGGATTATTTGTTTTTTTTATGGGAAATTATGAATGAATGAATGAATGAATCATGGGTAATGCAAAAATGAGACATTGATTAGATTATGGATAAGTTAGAGATATGAATATAATAAGTTTAAGATATGATTATTAAAGGGTGTGAATACCCATGCTTCTTGTACGTGAAAGTTTATGATTTAGAGTTAGTAAGACCTCGATACCGGCATTATTGAAAGAAAAGATTTGAGATATGATTTTGAGATATGGCCATGGGGCTATCTCGTATTTGTTGATTAAGTCCGGTAGGAGGTAAAACTAATTCTATGTGTGGGAATTATTCATGTCTTGAACTTAGAAAAATGTAGGCACATAAGTGAAGATGTAGTAAACTTAGGGAAACGTAAGTGGGGTGCTCTATATAGTTGTTGGTGGACTCCAAGACTATAGACCCAGTTGGTGGACTGAGGTTGCCCTGTGGGAGACGGATTATTATATTTTAGTCCGGGACTATGAGGACGGGTCAGCGGTGGACTCCGGGATCTTGAGTAGTCGGACGGATGGATTTTTGTGTTTACCGTCTCCAATGTATATATATATATATTGGGCTAGAGGGTCACATACGGGACGGTTCGTACGATGTGGAATCTGTTATAACAGCTGTTGGTGGACTCCAAGGCTGGGATTCACATTCGTGGAATAGTCTGAACTTTGTTTTGCTACCGGGTAGTTTTCATGGCGAGGGATCGAGCCCTTCAATGTGGAGTACGTAGGCGCTTGCCCTCGGACCTATGTAGTATGGGATGCATAGAATCTGAACAAGTGTGCATTAGTGTCATCCTAGTGTAGAATTGTGTGCATTAGGCATTAAGACATGACATACACTTATGTTTAGAATAATCACTTTTGACACTTTACTTGTTCATTCAATCTTTTTGTGATTTGTTAAAGTATGAGACCGTTATACTATTCCCGGCATAGAGAGGATAGCCGTGTATAACATTTCGTCAGTTGTAAGTAACTGACGTGCCCACAGATTAATATGCAGGTAATGGACTATTCGCGAAGCTATAAAGTGGATATGCTGGAGCTGTGTTATTTTAAAGATGTTGTAAATGTTTTATTGTAAATTTCATTCTTCCGCTGTGTAAAACCAAGTTGTAATTGAACTCTGATGTATTGTGAATAAAAAGTTTTAAATTCCTTGTAAAATTGTACGAAGTGAAGTAAAGATCCTGTGAAATCTCGAATTTATCCTTATTTGAAATTCGGGGCGTTACAGCACTTCAGCCACGAACGGGGGAATAGGCAGGCGGAAATCGGCCAAGAATGCATCGAATGGGAAAATGCATGTGTCGGGGGAGGTCGGCGTGCAGGCTCGGATACCCGCACCCGGAAGAAGGGAGTGAGTTCCTTCGGAATCTTGAAACTCTCTCGGATCTGAACCAAGTCCTTCTCCATTAACATGGATAAGATGTTGTCAACCTCAGAATGTTCTCTCGCCTTAGGCAGTTAAAATCGGTTTTTGGAACTAATCGGTCTAGGAGCGATTTGTGATTAATCGGTTAATCCGAAAATAATTGGGGATTAAATCGGAAAATTCGTTATATATATATATATATATATATTCTCATGTAGTAACCCTAAATCCTAACATAAAACTATTATGAGATTATCAAATAGGAATAGAGAAAAGGAAGAAAGTATTGGTTTGAGATGAGTTTGGACTCTGGATGTGGGTTGGGTCAGGTTTGTTGGGTGGTTCCTTCAATCAAAAATAATTAGGGAGGTAGAGCAGCACGAGCAGCAAGAGGAGGAGGAGGTGTAGCAGATGCAGATCACGTCAAGTATGCGACGGCGCAGGGTGAGCGATAGCGGGTCGGGTTTGGGTTTGGGTTTGCTCGAGAAAGAAGAGAATCAGTTTGAATTTGGGTTTGCGTGAGGAAGAAGAAAAGAGCGGCGACATATCGGAGTTGAATTTGTGCGAGGACCAGAATGGGCTTGGATTTTGGATTTAGATTTGAGTTTGGACCGGACTGAGCCCAAATAATGCAAACGAGCATGAAAATTGGAGGAAATTTAATCGGTTAATCAGCCACTTAAAATCGGTCGATTAATCACTAACCGGCCGATTATACCCGATTAAATCGCTAACTATTGAAATATTATAAATCGTTAAAAAACTAATCGCTTAGCCTCCGATTAGTGATTAATCGGGAATTAATCGGGCATAATCGGGAATTTTAACTACCTAGCTCTTGCCCTGCTATCCTCGTATGAAGTCGACATCCCGTACACGACTTTGGCCAAAAGGTCGTCTGAGTACTCCCGAACTCCGCTAAGACATTTTAAGGGACCCGAAAGCTGACCCAATGCCCCAGCTCGCCTCTCTTTCTCCACCACAGTCTCAGTGATCACCGACCCTACCACCATCTTTCCCTTGTCCACTGTCGTGGTAACCACCAACCGTTGGTCCCCTTCGCGGTCTGAGGTGGAGGTTTCACTCCACGAATATACCTTAGACATCTCGTAAAATATATAAAGAGAATATATATTCACCTTGATGTGATGGTTACAGTCGGAATATATTATCGGAAAATCAACTGCTTGGCCGCGACAGCTAGTGGAGCCACCCGAGAGCTAAAGAAACATTTTTCACAGAGTGAAAGTAAAGAATGAGAGGATGGTGAGGGGGGTGGGAACTTATAGTAAGAGAGGGGCATCGCTTGAGCTTTCGAGACTTTTGGGCCCCCAAGGCCAGTAAAAGGCCCAAGTAAACATCGAATACTAAGCGGCAGAATACGAAAAGGCAAAATTTCAAGCAACGCCAATAGATCTGTTGGCCGGTCAAATGCAAGAAGTAAAAACTTCGTCTCAACATTTGCACCTGATCAAGATCCAACGGCCCTGATCTTGCCAGGTCCCTCAGAGTCAAATCCAAGCAAATGTGTCCCCGAACGTGAAATTAGGGAAAACTTCGTCTCAATATTCACACCTGATCAAGATCCAAGGGCCCTGATCTTGCAACATCCCTCGGAGCCAAATCCGAGCAAACGTGTCCCGAACATGAAATTGGGGAAAACTTCATCTCAATATTCACGCCTGATCAAGATCTAACAGCCCTGATCTTGCCACGTCCCTCAGAGCCAAATCCGAGCAAACGTGTCCCCGGACGTGAAAATGGGGAAAACTTCGTCTCAATATTCATGCCTGATCCTGATCAGGATCCAACGGCCCTGATCTTGCCACGTCCCACGGAGCCACATCCGAGCAAACGTGTCCCCGAACGTGAAATTGGGAAGAACTTCATCTCAATATTCACGCCTGATCAAGATCCAACGGGCCTGATCTTGCCACGTCCCTCAGAGCCAATTCTAAGCAAACGTGGCTCCGAACGTGAAATAGGGGAAAACTTCAGCTCAATATTATCGTCTGATCAAGATCCAATGGCTCAGATTGCGTCATGTCCCTCGGAGCCAAATCCAAGCAAACGTGGCTCCAAATATGAAAGTGGGAAAAAATGTTGCCACAAAAATCACGCTTGATAAGATCCAACGGCTCAGATTGTGCCACGTCCCTCAGAGCCAATTCCGAGCAAACGTGGCTCCGAACGTGAAGTGGGGAAAAATGTTGCCTCAAAAATCACGCTTGATCAAAATCCAAAGGCTCAGATTGCGCCACGTCCCTTAGAGCCAATTCCGAGCAAACCTGGCTCCGTACGTGAAATGGAGAAAAACGTTGCATCAAAAATCACGCTTGACCATGATCCAACAGCTCAGATTGAGCCACGTCCCTCGGAGTCAAATTCCAAGCAAACGTGGCTCCAAGCGTGAGAGAGGGGGAAACGCCCTCCTCCAAATGCGCGCCCACGATTAGGGTCCGAATTGAGCTGCGTCATCAAGCGGTAGATCAACCATCTGATCATTTGGGAAATTGTGCAAGCGACATGATCGACGCTCCAGATTGCACCACGTCGGTATTTTCTGATTAATTCTTTTATTTTTATTATTAATTCGAATTAATTATTTAAAAATTTGTAAAAAATAATTTAAAATTCAAGAAAATTAATTAAAAATTCTAAAAAATAATTATAAATTTAGAAAAAATATATTTGAACTCCTGGATAAATAATTATTAATTAGAACGATTAATTATTACTTCTTGAAAATAGATTGTTACTTTGCAAAATTGGGTAAATAATTCGAAAAATTATCAAAAAAATAGAAAAATCCAGAAAATTCTAAAAATCATCTTGGGCATCTTACCTGCTCAGATTGACGCCGTTACACCCCGAGCAAGATCCAAACTCCCTCAATAACTCTGATAAAATCTCATATGGCATTAGAACAGTGAAACTACTCCACAAAGGCTGTTGAACTCAGTCTTCAAGAGTGGGGGCTCGTGATATGGCTAAAAATTAGATTAAATAGGGACCATTCAAATCGGACGCGAATCTTGAAGCTCTCATGGGTAAAACAATAGTTTCACCTACAAACAGCTCCGAATTGGGAACTGGGTCTTTCTTCAAAACCCAATAACCCAAAAACGAACCTGTCCTATTAGGTATAGGCAGCAACCTGTTACAAACCAATTCAAATATTTAAAAATAATTCAAATTCGTGATTATCTCTATGAGGTGGTTTAAAGCGAACCTCTTATCATGAAATGAGTTTAAACTCTACATCTTATCCAAAAATACCGGGACATAGAGATAAGTGAGTATCTATAAACTATCTCTAAAGGCAACAATACCCCTCTACCCCCACCATAAAGAAGGTAATCAATATTTTTCCACATAAATGCTCTTTCATAATCTTCCTGATTACTGACTTGAGCGTCGGAGGGTTCGTTGCCGGGATCCATCCCGGTGTATAGGACTTTTTGCAGGTCAACCACAGCGGCAAAAAACCAGTCAAACGCCGGTTAAAGTCAACAAGTTTGCCCTATTTATTTCCAAAAGAATCCACAAATTTATCTGTTTACTCCCACACCAAAATCAGCAGCAACACTGAGTTTTCCACATTCGTCACTACTCATACAAGTAGGACATGGAATTAGTGATGGGTATTAGTTCGTATTTGCCCAAAATTTTATAATCCATAAAACCAATGCATCGAGAACATCAGGTCAAGGATAATTTTAGACACAATTGCATTTTTACTGCAAGTAAAGGGCATACACGATCAAATTGCAGTTTTTCTGGTCCTGTTGCTACTTTTCTACTAAGAACATAAAAAAATAAAATCTTTTGAAATGTAATGTTCCGTTGTATATGTAAACATAGTAAAGTAATGCATTTTTCTGAATATTGATTTTGATTGTCAGGATTAAACTGCTAAGTTACAATGGATGAAGTTCCTCTTTGCGTAATAGCAATAGAAGCAGGACCTGGATGCTCGTATAACATATTATGACTTTGACTTACATGAGATTTTATGAAGATTTTAGTTCACATTTCATACTATAGTTACCTCATAGGCATTTATAAGCTAAAGATTTAAACAGAAATATACACCAATATGGATTTTTACTATATGCAAAAAGTTGACTTTTAAATAAATAGCACTAAATGTCAAATAGTACTTTCAAATATGAACAACATCTGTCATTAGTTAGCTTGTGTCCTAACATTTAACATCTATATATGCAGAGATCACATAGCAGTTAATTGTATTTATTCTTTAACAACATCATGGATTCTCCAGCATAACTTGAACAATCGTGCTTAGTTTTTAGTCACGACAATTACCTTCTTTAGTGTTAAGGCCAAACCATATGCTAATTCATGCAAAAAGAAATTGCAGAACAGAAACAACAAAGCCAGTAAAGAAGATGAAAGATGACTCAAGGCACAATACCTTTGGCCATGCAGAAATAGTGCAAGCTTTCCTAATTAGAGAATCAAGGCAAACTGCTCAAGTAGGCATTTTCTTTCGTTTGGTGTTAAGTTATTGCCTCTCACCGCGAACAACGGAATTAAATTATAATAAATAAAGTTATGGGATGCAATCTCTCTTTACTTTAGGTGTCCAATTTCACCAAATCACATCTAATCTATCTCAAACAATACAAAATGAATAAAATTTCAAACTTCACCAACCAAATCACCAAAAGATGTGAACTTTACCAGAAGATATAGCAGCTGAAGTCCTGCGACAACCCGTGGCAAGTAGAGGCTGGCGTCGGGATCGAGATTCGATGAGGAAGGGACAACGACGACAAGGAGAGGACAGAGACAGACTTCGACGCCTTCGAAGATGACGACGACAGCGAAGAGCTATGTAGCACGGATACGGGTACGGGGTGCGGGTACGACACGACACGGGTACGGGGATACGTGATTTTACAAAAAACTAGGATACGGGTGCGTTGTGGGTACGTTAAATATAAAACAATTTATATCATATTTATAGATACAAAAAAAAATTCTTGTTAAAAATTCAAACATTTAAACCATTTCATAGAACTATAGGAATACATTATAATTATGAGCATTTTAGAGAAAAGAAATGATAATCTAACTATCAAATCTTTGGGTAGTATTATTTTGTGTTTGACCATAATTGTAAACAACAAACTTTTGCAATTACTCTAGGACCCCATGCTTTTATCTAAATATAATTGTGTCTAAAAGTTGTGAAAAATGCATATAAAAAATTGGGTGCTCCTTGGGTACGCACCCGAGAGTACCCAAGGAGTATCGGCACCCGATACGCACCCGACACGGGTACGTTGACCATTTGGAAGTATCCGTGCTTCCTAGGCGAAGAGTGAAGGCTTTGAGATGTCAGTAGATCGAGGAAGAAGAGGAGGGTGGGAGATGACGGCGATGCGATCGGAGCTAGGGATTGAGAGAAGAAGGAAGACGATGGGGATCGGAGCTAGGGTTTGAGAGATGGAGGTCGGGCATCTGGTATGGTTGGGCTCGAAAATCGAGGAGGAAGGGAGAGGATTGGAGAGGGCGACAGCGATGTGACAAGACGGCGACAACAACTGGTGGTGTTGGCATCGGGGGTTTGGATCTAGGTTTCGATTTGGGGTTTTGAGAGAGATGGAAAAGTAAAGGAAACTGTGAGGATTTGGGGATTTAATGGGCAGGGGCTCTGTCCTAGCAGTGTACCAGAAATAACCAGGATAGATATTAGCTAACCGGGCATTGTATACAAGGGCTGTTACAAAACGCCGGGATAGACCGCTTGGATTTTCATTGGAGTCTATCCCGGGGTTTGACCAAAACGCCGGCGCAAAAGTGCCGGAAAAGACCCTATGTTTTGTAGTATTTATTTGTGCCAGTTATTTTTGTAAAAAAAAATGGTAAACAACAGAATATGAATCTGTTGGCCCAAGAACGAACAATCCACCAGTGAAAGATTACAATAAAAAAGAATGAAATCCTCAAATATGCAGACGAGAAATTATTGTGGAAAGGTGAATAAAAAAAGAGACTTGTATTACTTCTTGTTGAACTATATATTACACAAGTAACTCAGATATTTATACTACTCAAAAGAGACATCTAGAACATCTACTAAATGCCTTAGAAGACTGAAAAGACAAAACAGACTAATTAATGCATGTAGAGAATCTAAGGGTCATTTCTTGGAGAATTCTAGAGATGGATAGAACAATAAAATCCAAAAAAAACAACTTTAATTCTTCACAATTTTTCATTATCATGATTGTATTTATTTGATTAATTTTCTTGAGCTGATTTTATGAAATCATCTTAGGATTTCTCATTCAATCCAAGTAACCAAGAAGGCAATAACAGTACTTATTCATCACTCGCTAAAAATAGACTAGTAATATTTATAGTGTTATACAACTCCCTCCCTCTCTTCTTGCTAGCAAGATCTGTCTATGTTAGGGAGGGGGAGGAGACCACCATTAAGTGGACTACCTCCTCCCCCTCCTCCCTTCTTTCTGCCCCATAGCTAAAATAATGGAGGAAGTTTAGACACATCACACCCTTACGGGACATGGGCTGCCCCCAACGACTATTGCAACCACACAAGGAAAACAATCATCAAGTTGTTGAAGTGGTTCGTGTAGAAGCCAAAGCCACAATGACAACGAGACGATGAAGTCGAGAGGTGGATCTAGAGGTGCACCACTGAACACACCGAAATCTATCGATGATGCTCTTCTAAAAGAGAGGGGTGGTGTAACATTCTTAATTTTCCTATAATTAAAATTTTAATTTGTTTTCACGTATCTTGAACGTGCAAATTAATGTGTGTATTTAGCTTTAAAAATCATTCTTATGTCATGAACAAATATTTTCTTCTCTTTTAAAAAGTCTCTTATTAAATCTTAGGCCTAATGACTTAATTCTAGCCCACCCAAAATTAATTAATTAATTAATTAAAAGCCCATGGTTTTAGCCCACCTAATTAACCCACTAGTTTATTCTATTAGTAATTGAGACAACTTGTAGAGTAGACTTGTCATGTAACAAATTAGTTAATTAATAAATCAACAAACTTAACTAGTGTGCATATAGAGATACATGCATTGCACATGCACATGCAATGTGAATGAGAAGTGGAGGCCGGCCACAGAAAAAATGTAGAAAGTGGAGGAGTGGAGAAGTGGTTATGTGAAGGTGGGTGGTTCTTCTAACTCCCAAATGCATCCAAACCCTTCATCCAAACTCATCTCAACCCTTCATTTGGTTTTGAGTTGTGTATAAATAGCCTCATTGGTCTTTCATTTCTCTTTGCACTTAGAAATTTCAAAGAGAAAAAAACAGAGTTTGTGTAAAAGAAAATATAGAGTTTGTGTAAGAGAAAAGATAGAGTTGTGTGAGAAAAAGATTGAGTATTTGTGTGTGTGTGTGTGTGTGTGTGTGCTCTTGCAACTTGGGTGGCTGGCTAGCATCAAGGAGGCTCGGTTGGCACCATCAAGGAGGAGAGGCTCGGACTTTTGGCACAAGCTAGGAGGAGAAGGGAGACGATCGTACATTCAATGAGTTGCTTTAGGAATTTCCATTTGTCTTCAAAGAAGGTGGATAATTTCTCTACTTCTAATGTAGTTACCCTGCTAGGAATTTAATTTCATGAACAAGTTAGAGAAACTAACTAAAATTGTCATATGTTTGCCTAAAGAGACTAGTTGAGAAAAGAGAAATTTTGATTGTGATTAGTAAATTAAAACTCATCATGGTGTTCTATTAATGAAATTCATGCTAGAATATCTATTTGTAAATGAACCATGCTAGTGTGATGATTTGTTGAATGAATGGCTTAGTTGTAAATGAATGGATATTACTATGTTTAGTTGTAAATTGAAATGAATGGACATTATTATGTTTGGTTGTTAAATGAATAAATTGTTGTTATAGAATGTGGAGGTGATAAACGAATAATTTCTAGTCTCTAGTAGAATTGGAAAAGAAGAAGAGAACAAGAACTTATATTTAATGGATTTTATATGGGTATTTTGAGAAGGAACTATGGTACATTTTAAAGTCGACAAGATATTCTTTAAATATAAGTTGTAAAGAAAACTTATTTAATGTTAAAAATTAAGAGTTTAATTATTGCTACACTGTTTTATTTTTAAGATGATATTCTGGACAAGTTTGTTTTGATAGATACCAATGTATTAAGAAATCGAAGTTTATAAAAGAGACTTATAAACAGACAGTAAGTATAAAACTTTTTTGACTCCTAACTATAACAGAAATTAAGTTTGGGCATATTGGTTTTTGGTGTGGGTTATAGGCGCTGTGTACAGCAAGGGGTCTTGGGCTCGAGTCTTGAAGTGGCTCCGTTTTTATTAAAATTCGATTTTTCCTCAAATACAGTACAGTCAATATATAAAGAACTGAACCCTATTCATATCAGTTAGTCACTCTGGACTTAGTGGTCTTCGGGTGCGCTTTGGGTCTGTTACTGTAGCTGGGCGGGGGTTGGGCTCTGAGTTTGAATTCGGGCTCTGCCTTTTGTTTGGGGTTTTACATTTTTTTTAAAAATATAAACTCAATTTGTGTGTTATTTTGAGTTTTAGGAGAAATAGAAAATTGGAAAAAAAATTCTATCATTCTACAAATATTATCTAGACTTTATGAAAAATAATTCTACATCATTTTATATATTTTGTGAAGATTAGATGTGGTTTTTATATTAAAATGGATTAAAGAACTTGATGAATGTTCTTCTAAAATGTGGTTTTAATATAATAAAGAAAGGGGGAAAATGTGAATGCAAGAAATTATGTGGAGATTAAATTAAGAGAAGTAGTAAGTTAAAATATGAAATTTGATGTTTAATATGTGCAAGTGTGCATGGAAAATGAAATAAAAAAAGATCATGATGAAATGTGGAAATTTGTGAGTATAAACACTCATTTTTGGTGAACATGAAAAAGAAGTTAAGAACAAGAGTGTGGCTAAGTCCTTATACCGGTATGAATGAATTCTTGAAAAATAAATATTGTAGAAAAAGATCAAGATTTGGGTTGTTGTTATCAATTGATGGTTAAGTCCGGTGTAGAGGTGATGCTAACTCTAGGGTGTCAATTTTTACTCATAATTCAATTATCTAAGGATTAGACACATAGTGAAGATGTGATGAAAGTAAGAAAAACACAAGTATGAGGGCCTCGGATCTACGATGTGAGAGTGTTCACAGGTTGTCTACATGATGCGTCATGTCATGATGTGAATACATCTCCAGAATTATCGGGACCGTGGTGACGCTTGTGGGGTGCTTGGTGACTACGTAGTGTCATTGTCCCATGACGGAGGTGAATTATCCATAGGCTGTATATATGATGCGTCATGTCATGACGTGGGATTCCCCTCCACGCTGTCTGGACATGAGCTCGTAATTCATAAAACATCTAGGATACTTATCATAGTTACCGTAGTAGTTTAACTCATAACGAGGGGTCCAACCCTACAAGATGAAGAACGGTTAAGGGCTTGCCCTCGAAATTATGTAGAATGAGATGCATAAGTTCGAACAAGTGTGCATTAGTGTTAAGAAACAATAAGTAATTGCATTAAAACTAAGTGCATAGTCACACACGACAACAATAAGATAGTCCCCCCTAGCTTTGATTGTGATCAAGTGTGTGCTTTCCAAGTAAGAGAAATTGATATATTATATCCTAGTGTCAGTTGTATGCAACTGACATACCCACAGTTTCTATGCAGGATAAAATGGATGAAAGGACTAACGAAAAAATGCTGCTTAAAGAAAATTTTCAGTTGGTATTTTGTATTATATTGTAATTTACTTTCGCTGCGTTGATGTAAACATTGTTGTATAAAAGTTTTAAATTCCTTGTAAAATTGTACGAAGTGAAGTGTAAAGATTCTATGGAACTTCGAATTCAGGCATATTTGGAATTCAGGGTGTTACAGGTGGTGTCTTTGAGCAAACCAAAAGACATGGCTACCGAGGTAGTTGGTCAACCCTTGGAGGGGAGAGAAGGCAGGCCAAATGGATGCCACCACCCACCGCAAATAATATTTATAAATATCCCAGTAGTAAAATGTGATAAAACTATTACACTATGCCCTACTAATGAATCTTCTATTACATCTCCTTAGTTGCACAAAATCCATAGAGATTTGTTACCACTTCATCAAAGATCATTTATAAAGGGGAGATGCTATTCTCGACTATATTTCAACGAATTTACAATTAGCAGAGATACTTCCAAAACCATTAGAAGAAAAATGTTTTCATGTTTTAAAAAGTGAACTAAATGTCATTGATATTTTTTTGCATGATTTTTTTTTGTGCCTTTATGCATGTTTTTCTATGACAAACAGTTCAAAACAGTAGGTCGGTTGACTGCATGGTCGACTGATATCCTTATAAGAAGTTTGGTCGACCGTCCCATATTCTGGAAACTCCCTGTCACATGTGCTTATTTGGTCAAAAGTGGACCGGTCGACCGCATGGTAGACTGTCCTACCTTCTGAAAGATTCTCTTTCCCCTCTCTTCTGCTGTGTTTTGGTCGACTACTCCTTGAACCGGTCACCCGGTTCTATCGGGTGATAGTGTATTTCTGTTTATGACATATGGGGCCCACTAACTAAAATTATATATATATATATATATCCCTCTTCCTTCTCCTCTTCTTCTCTATCTGATACCCTAGTCCCCTTTCGCAAAACCCATTCACTTTCTTTATGTTTTCGCCTCCGATTTTTTGGGTGTTGCTTCTCTCGTGCTAGGTTTTTCATGGTTTCTCACAGTCCCTCCCCCTCTCACCGTTTAAAGGGTAACCATAACTTCAAAACATATTACTAGAGAAGGAATTATATTTCGAGATACCAATTGTGCAGATCTTTACTTTTCATCCCTTTCCACCGCCCCTATTGTGGCAAATCGCGAAATCGATCTAGAAATTTGGGTGGGAAAATTATCTCACTTCATCTAGCACCCATTCTGAGTCACTCACTCGTCAATTTTATGCAAATCTTGTTGGCCTCCAAAATGATGATCTTACACTATCGTCAATTATCCTTGGCAAACGTGTTCAAATTACTCCAGGATACCTTCACACACGATATGGTATCCCCGAAGGCGAGTTTGACGCTTATCATCTTGATTTCAAATCACTTGAATATAAACCGGATCATGATGAATCTACTGTAAAATCTATGATTGTTAAACCTGAGTTTCTTCATGTTCCTCATCCTTCTCCCACCAATTTCACGAATGTTGCACGTGTTCTCAATAAAATTGTCAATGCCAACATATCGCCTAAAAAGAATGATAAAACTGAAATCCGGGTTGATAATCATTCATCATTTTTTTAATTTTGGGCAAATATAAATTTGACCTTGCAACATTTATTATTCACACCATGAGTTTTGCATCTTCTCGAAATCGCTCTCCTCCCTTGAGTTCTCTTATTTGTCAGCTTTCTATTGACACTCGTATATCAGTGGGAACTTATCTACCTAGTAACTCCCCCTTTCCCATTCTTCCCCAATAAATGGGAATTGATATGCCATTTACCCCGCGGGCTCACCATCGTCAAGCCCAACAAGATCGTCAATCTCAGCAAGCCCAATTAAAACGACCTTCTTCTTCAGCCTCCTCTCATCGCCATGAAGCTCCTTCTGCTCCTATGATGCAAGCTCAGTTTGAACAACATCAAGCTAATGTGTATCAATACTATCTAAGCATAGCAGATATTGTTCAAAATCCAGATGAATGGGAACCAGTGCCTCCTCCTCCTTTCTCGCATTCGGGAGGTGATGAAGATGATGACGACGACGACAACGATGAGGAATAGTCTTCATGTATTGGTTATGATGATGTTTTTTTTCCTTTTTGATGTAGTTCTCTCAGTTGCCAAAATATAGTTCTCCATTTGAAAGTTGTTCTTCGTCTTATGCAATTTATATATTGTAATTTGGTCGTCATGTATCTTCTTGTTGGATGAAGTTGGTTAAATGACTAGATTTCTTCTTTATATGCTTCAATGTGCTTGATTGACAAAAGTCTGTTATGTTGCATGTTAGTAAATCAACAAGATCCCATCCTATTAAACTCTTCTGATTGGTTTCTGTGAAGAAGTGTGGTCGACCACCCCACATTCTATCCCTTTCGTTTCCATGTAACAATTTCTTTTCTGTATCTCGCTCTCTTCACTTTTGGTGTGTTCCAAAAAGAGGGGAGAAACAGCTTAGAGCTTAGAATTTACTTTTAATTTTCCTGTAGCTTAGAATTTAATTTAGTTTTCCTAGCTTAGAATTCAATTTGTTTATTCATGAATCTTCTCCTCTAAAGTTGTGTTCATGCATTTCTGTATCTTAAATATGCCTCCCTCAAAACAAAATTTTTGAATGCATGTTTTTTTTTCGCGCATGATTTGTTTTATACATATAGGATGCATTATGAAAACATATTTATTAAAATCTCATGTTTGCATAAATTTAGGGGGAGTATTGGATTAAGGGGGAGCACTTAACTTTTATTACTCTTAAAATTCTAAGGTATGTTTTGTTCACACCAAAAGGGAGAGATTGTTGACCTTAAGTTTGGTGTGCACAAAGCGTATTATTAAGACTAATATTTTCAGTTGACATCTACAAAATTTATAGGAAAAAGTAACTCAAAACAAAGAGCCAAAAAAATTAGCAATCAAGCAAAAGAGGAATGTATCAAAGAAGATTGCAATTATTAAATAAAAGAGCATGTGCCTTAATTCTCAAGAAAGCCAACAAAAATAGATCATTTATTTCTGTTTAAGAGATGATATATTATGTAAAGTATTGTTGATTGAATAATTAGATAAGGAAAGAATAAAAAGTGAATTTGCCAAATAAAAGTTGAATCTGCATGATAGCGGTAGACCGTACAATATGTCGGTCGGCCGTGATAACAGTCAACCGCCCATCTTGTTCAAAAAGTGAGTCATTCGACCGGTCACCCTTTGACTTTTTAGTCGAGGAGGGAATGGTCGACTGCTCAATAAAGCGGTCGACCACACTCGTACAATTTTGACTATTTTGGGATTATCTTTTCATTTTTGAAAAGATACATTTCATCGCTCTATAAATAAAGGGGAATTCACTGAGTATTTTTTTATCCCTTGCAATCATAATTCTTCTGAACTAATCATTCAATCAACATCCGAGTGTAAGAGATTTTATTGTTTTCTTCAGTCAAGATCATTATAGAGTTTTTCTTTTATTTCACTTCGGTGAGTTTTGCGGGACTTGTTTGTAGAAGCCCTGCGGGTGTAATATCTCTCTCGGTCTGAATTCCGAGAATCACTGTACAAGGGTTTAAAGTATAGTGGAACGCTTGTGGTAGAGAATTGCTACAAGTAGGTGGTGTGGACGTAGATCTGGGGGTCAACCACGTTATATCGCTGTATCTTGCGTGCTTGCTCTGTTTGTTTTCTTTACCTCTATCTCTTTATTTTACGTATATTATTTAAGTTTTCAATTTTCTCACAATCCCCCAATTCAGCCCCCCCTAGGGTGATTTACAGGGTTTAGGCCGGTTTGGGTCAAACCCTGGCCGGTCCGGGCCAGGTTAGATTTTGAAAAACTCAACCCGACCCGACCCGCCAACCCCTTGGGGTTGAACCTGACTCGGGCCGGGCCGGACCGGGTTGGCCCGGGTTTTTTTATTTTTTATTTTTTATTTTTTGTATTTTTTAACTCCAAAATAATTTTAAAATAAATGTACAATAAGTATAAGAGTGTAAAAATAAATTGTATATATTGTTCATTTCAACTTGGAATAATTTTTTACAACAATCAAATTACATACAAATACATGTAATAAAAACAAAAAAAAATTATACAAATTTATTGAATTACATGTTTAAGAGGATAATCTAGAGTTCGAGATAGCCTACAGCTACACTGAAGAGAGGGCATTGAACAACTACCGTGCATCTCAACTTAACCTAAACTTAGGATCTCATTGCCCAAAATTCCCTACTCAGCTTATTTATCTTCAAGAGATTTGCTTCCAATTGTTGAGGTGTCCACTGCTTGTCCTTGAGTCATGTCTTTAGCTTTCATCTAATCTTCGGTGTATATGAGTATCTTGATTGAATTCGGCTTCAAGTGATTCATATAATCTGTTCAAATCCTGCCACTCGAAGAAAAAATACTTTCTGATGCAATTGTAGACACATGAAAGGTTAGTATATCTCTAGCCATATATGAAAGAACTGGAAATAGAGTTTCATGTTCATCCCACCATTGTAAAACTTCAAACCTAGACGAGAACTCTCACTATCCTATGAATTATAGCAGTTTAATTCATTAGGTGCATTAATCCTACATTTTTTTAGATTAAATACGAGCAAGTAAATTTGCAGTGACATATTCTAATGTACTATTACCCTTACCTCTAGAAGAAGAAGAAGAAGTTGATATACTAGTTTGTTGTGTTGTACCACTAGATGTATAAGTTCTATCATAAAAATCATAAAAATTATTCAATGTCAACTCAAATGTAGCTACATAATCATTACATTCATATTGAGAGTCTTCTCCAAGTAAAGTAAAAAATATTTCAATCAAACTCTTCGTACCCACTAATTTGATACGATGATCCATTGAGTAGTAATACAATACAATATAGGAGGATGATTAACATATTTAAAATTTTTAGCATAAGTGGGAATAACACTATGTCCAACGTAAGGATCTGAAATCACATCTTGAAAACTTTGCATCATAATAATTATTGAAATAAAAATACAACTAGAAGTGGAATCATATGTTTTTGAAAATTTCAAAGTTGCAGTCTTAAATGTTCCAAAAATTTTAACAAACTTTCGGTAAAATGCCAAGAAGCGGGAGTCATTTGAAAATCTTCCATGTTTTTTACAAAACAAAAATCATTAATAACAACTTTGTATTTAGTAACAACATTCAATAAGTCGAAAGTAGAATTCCATCGGTATTTAACATCTCTAGGAAATTTTTTAAAATGTACTCCCTTAAAATTACACCATTCTTTAATTTTTTTTAAGCATAGTACCACTCAAAGTGATGAAATGTACACAATTTCTAATTGCATTCATGTATGGATCATTCATATATGGGTCAACAACTTTCAATGCATCTTGTACACATAAGTTAAGAATATGACATGCACATCTAATATGAAAAATTTCAAGACATGGAGGAGCTATATGTTGTTGTAATGTAGCTATTGCACTAGTGTTGTTGGATGCATTATCAAAACTATGAAAACTTTTTATCGCGAATATGAAATAAATCACAAACTTCTAAAATACGTGATGCGTTAACCATACCACTATGGAGGTACAACAAAGCGGTAAGTGGTATAATTCTCTTTTGAATGAGTTAATCACTATCGATTCAATGACAAGTTATGCCCATCATCGAAATATTGTTATAACCTTTCCAACCATCGGCCGTTAACGATACTTTACAAGTTAAAGAATACAAAACTGCAATTAATGCGTCTTTCATTTTGGAATAAGGTTAACAAAAAACTCCCTTAAGTTTGTTTCTACGATTTCTTTTGAAATGTGAATTTAGTTTATTTTGGTTAAAGGCCTCTAGGTTCCTACTATAAGAAAAATGTAACTCTTCCTTAATAACTAATCTAGTTATTTCCCAACGAACGTTTTTGAGATCATAGCTTTTAGATCTAATATCGGGTCCTATCGGGTCAGGTCCTCTATTACCCGTACCCGGATCCGGTACCTCACGGGTCTAAATATTGGACCCGGGCCCAGACTTGTGAGAATCGAGTTCGGGTCGGGGTCTGGGTCCTAGTTGAAAAAGCCTACTCATCGGGTCCGGTAGCGGGAAATAAATATTTGCACTTAAGTATTTTTTCACCTGATGATACCCTACGAATCCAATTTTTTTTGTAATTAAGTACATGAATAAATATTATATTTACACATTTATCTTCAAAAATTACTATTTACATGTATATCCCTATAACGCTATTATTCAAATTCCATAATTTTTAGGGGTACTTTTTAACGGGTCCGGGTTCGGGTCCGGGTTGGGTCTATTTTGAGCAGAACCGAACCCGAAAGTGCATTAAGTCTTATTTTAGGAGCCGGACCCGTTTAGATTGGGTCGGTTCTGGTCCGGGCCGGGTCCGGGTATCGGGTTTTTGTACAAGCCCTAATAACTTTGGCTATCTACTTGCCCGGTCCTAGGATTGATCTTTTGTTGGGATAGTTGGCCTCGTACTAGTTTGGGGTGTAGATTTTGAATGTGTTGACTAATTGTACCTGTCCCCTCACCCTTCTTCCATTTGTAAATTTTGTTACATGTTTTACGCACCTTATGTCCTATGCTCGGATTTTCCTCGTATGGGATAAAGTCATAAAATTTGTTGACTTCACTAGCTTGACATCTATGTTTTTTACTAGAAATAAATTGTGCGGGTTCAGTGTCATGTATTTGTGTCACTGGCTAGGATTTCTTCATGTTGTGTGTTGGGAGATTGTAAGAGAGTTGATAGAGTAAGAGAGTTGATAGATGAAGAGTAGAGTGAATTTGTGAAGAAAAATGTGTGAATTTAGGAATTTTTTATAGGAAAAATCCCAACAAGAATCCAAAAAAATAATACAAAATAAAAAAGAAACAACAGCAACCTCGGAAGGTTGACCTGCTCGGACCATTAGCAACCCGGTTGCAGGTCAGGTTCAGGTCGGGTTTCGTCAGGTTACGGGTTAAATGGGCCATGTCGAGCGGGTTTTTTGGCTAATTTTCCACCCGGTCCGACCCGGTTAAGTATACAGGTTGGATCCAAATCCGGACCGGGTCAAACGGGTTCGGGTCATAAGCGGGCGAGTGCGGGCAGGTTGACCCGGCCCGATTACCAACCCTAGGGCACCCTAAATTAATGCATTTTCAGTAGTATACAACTAATAAACACTGCAGATTATCACAATTTATTAAATTAAAAGGAACAGCTAAGGATGACCATTCGTTGACATCATTATTTGGGTATCTTGTACTCAGTTGCTTCGAATGATAATAATTTGAGGAAAAAGACAATAATAAACATATGAAGCAAGTAAGGAAGATTCTGATAGTAGTAGCATGGAAACCCTAGCTATAGAGAGATTCATGAACTAGAAGGGTTATGGTTCTTGATGAACATAATGGGGAGAAATTAAAATCTCTTACCTACTTAAAGGCATACAGTAGCCATCCTGACCCAGAAAGGCTCAAAATCAACAATGCTTTTCATCCAAACCTTTGGAGCACATGATTCCTTTTCTCCATTAGTCTTTGGTAAGTGATGAGGGTAAAAACCACGGTAAATCAGGACCGCACGATTAGTGTACGAGTCTCGAAACTTCTAAGAAGTAGTGTAGTCATTTCAATAACAACAGGCTCGTAAAGAGAAAGTTGGTCCGCTTTCAGGCCTCTCTATTTCTATTTATATCTCTTCTTCATGCATGAGAGAGGGGTTAAAAACTCGATCTTTTTATCAAAAGAAGATTCCTAACTCGATTTCTTTACCTAAGAGTGGATAACAAATCTTATCAAAACACCGGGAAATAGAGATAAATCCAATATCTTGAAACTAGGTAATCACAATTTTCCCTCACAAAACTCTTCATATATTCTAATTTTTTTGACTTAGGAGTTGGAGGGTCTATCGTCGGGGCCAACCCCGGTATTCAAGCTGTTTTTCAGGTCAACTGAAGCGATCACAATCGTTCAGATCAGATCCAACTGTTTACAACAGTCACATTTCAGAGTCAATAACAGTTTACGACGATCAACGCTGGCGAAAAGCAAATGTTAGATCTTTTATTGTTTTTCATAAAAAGAACTCACAATATATGTTTGCTCCCACCGAAAATTAGCAGCAAAAAACTGACGCCGTCTGTGGGAAACAAAAAATAAATTCGACCAAACTTCGCCTGTAAATAACAGATTTTTCCAGTCTTTCCTCCAAAGAGGAAGAATACATCGGCCACTAGCCGTTCGGTCATCAATCCTCCTCCTCCCCTTCAAGTGGGGAAACAACCCCCTCAGCTGGGGCAACAACCCTCTTAAACAGGGCAACTACCTCCTTAGTGGCCACCTCCACTGCTTCCTCAACAAGTTGATCACCTGATATCACAACCCCCTTTCAACGGGGATGCATCAATAGCCTGTCAACAGTGCCATTCTACATGCCACTCCGGACCTTGCCCTGAACGATCGAGGGGAAACAGACCTTCGGTCCATATAGCCAACGACTCCATGGTTCCTTCCATGGTGCCTCACGTGATACCTTTGATACCACCAAACCTTCGTACACTTATCAAATACAGGCAGTATGGGAGAGATCTCCACAGTCACCTCAAAGAGAGACGCTCCCAAGGCCAACACTCCCGCTCAGAGCGCCATGGGAGCCGGAGGAGCCCCTCCCCCCCCCCCCCCCCGATTATGCCACAGGAGGTCTTATTCTGAACGTGATCGAAGGGCCAGAGAAAGCCCTCCGCCTTGCTATAGGCGCACTCCCGAAAACCTTGAGGAAAAAGAGGCATCCGTTACAATGGCTGAATTCCGTGAACTCAGAGAAGAAATCTGTCAAGCCCTACAGGTTGCCACAAGGAGGGGCCGACACACAAGTAAGAGTCATCTCTCAACTATGCAAGAAGAATAATTATATTGCTTAACAGGATTTGAGCCATGGAAGAGACCATATTCTCCGCCGCATCCAAGCAATGAAGGACCACTTTGCAAGAATCGAAAAAAATGAAGGGGTTCATGCCCAATGCTATCGCCCCAGTAAGCCCCCATTATCCAAGTCTATCCTTGAAGCTCGCATCCTAGAGAGGTTCAAGCCACTAACCTCCATGTCTTACAATGGAGACACAGACACAGCTGGCAATATTAAGAGTTTTAAAACTCTCATGATGATCTATCAAACCTCTGATACCATCCTCTGCAAGACTTTTTCAGCAACTCTCAAGGGATCAACAAGGGAGTGATACTCCCACTTCTCTCCAGGCACCATTTTCCATTTGACAAGTTTTAGAAACTCTTCCTCACACACTTTATCATCATTCGCAGGACCGTGAAGACAAGCATATCCATACTTGATTTGAAGCAAAGGGACGGGGAGTCCCTCAAGTATTACGTCTGGCGCTTCACCGCCGAATCATGATCCATCCCCTCCTGGAAGCCACAGCTGCCTTCGGGCACAATGTCAACCACAACTTCATAGTGTCTTTTTTCAAGAAGCTTCCTCGGGACATCTCGGACCCCCTACAAAGGATTGAGAATGTAATGCCCCGATTTTCATACACTGGGAAACCGTGACTTAAGCCAGAAATCTTTTCCTTCAATTAGCCACAATACACAGAAAAATAGAAAATTTTAAAACTTTTTATTCAACACAAATGTATTACAAGTCCGAATGTTATAAAACTGCAATACATTACATCAGTGTGACAATAATGCCATACCAGCCCAAGTGTTACAAACTTTCAATAAAAATTACATCAGAGTACAATGAATAATGTAACACTTGGTACTTTCACTTAGATGCTTCTCAATATAATTAAATTACAACATATATTACAATTGAAAATAAATCAACACTTTGCTTCTTTTGCCTTGAGTCCTCCTGAATCCTGTACCTGTAATTTTGCAATCCAGCACCTATTGAAATGGGGACGTCAGTACATATACTGACGCTTTAAGGCTGATGACTAGCAGCGATTCTCAACTTGAACAAACAGATTGATGAATAGAGAAACGTGTATATATATAATTGATGTTTCAGTGTATGCTATGACTTAGACTCTAATAAAAGATTAACTAATACAACGATGCACTTATTCTAATGCAAGCAAGACTCTGGAACAGTATGCAACCCATACTACATACACCCCATATCAAGCCATTTCTTCATATATAGGGATTTGAACCCAGGTCATGAATTCTACTTATGTACCCATCTTGTTCCTTACACAATACTACATGATCGATAAGGTTGCAGGTACGGTCTAGTTCCGCTACTACAGTACAATAGTGGTGTCCCCATTTTCCACTATTGCCCGGCGAACCGGATCTCGCTCAAAAGCCAGCACGAACCACAAGATACTAGCCAACCTTCTTCCATGACCTCAACTCGTCATGAGAAGGCATAGAACATGGTGGAATCGTAGGGTCTATTTTCCTAGGAAAACCTCCCGTTCTTATCATGGCAGTTCAGGAATTAACAATCGAGATTCGGATCCCGTGCTCCCAAATCATCATGAAAAAGCACCGCCCGTATCCCTTTGACAGGGGAATACATCTCAATAACACCACCTAGTGTTGGCCTATAGGAGAAGTCGGATTATAAGGTATCACCCCTAACACCTACTCTCACCCTTCGACATTTCATAGATAAAAATGGTTAAGTAATAATTACTACCCTAACGATGTCACTAACCCTAACCAATCTAATGGGTCCGTACGAGCTATAATGTACTTTCAATCTGGAGTCGTACTTTCAACTTTCTATGAGACGACACCAAAAGATTCAAACAAGCGAGACATGTCACTGTGCTTCCAACTTATCATGAAAAAGCACCGCACGTGTCCCTCTTCAAGAGTGTAACAATTGTTGACATAATCTACCAAGACTCAACCTAGACTTCACAAGATCTCCTCGGATCCACTCATCGCCTATCTATTCAAGATAATTGCTCTATACGAGCCCAATGAGCTACGCATGAACAAACAACTACATACGAGCTAGGTGAGCTACGTATGAGACGGACCAATACTTATTACATGACTTATGAGCACAAGGAATATTTGTTACTCATAATCAAGTGCATGATTCAAACTACAAACAATTCACGACAACTCTAGTTAACATGAACTAGAATTTTGCGTATAAGCTCACTAACAAAAACTTGATCTTTTATAATTAGAAGCAACAGAAGAATCTTCTAACAGTCTAATATAAACATATTACCAATGAAAACCCGAAAGCGACATAAAAAGCCTTCTAACACCCTAGAAGTAAATAGTACTACGCTCCTCGGAATTCGACAAAATTAGACATTTTAGAAAGGTGACAACATCTCCTACAACTCTCTAGTTGAACACTTTTTCATATTTGGTAGGGAACTCAAAATCTGGTCCGTTAAACACCATTTCAAATAATAACAGTACAGCCAAAAGTTAAAACTTTCAAAGCTCATAACTTTTGCTATACTTGTGGGAATTTAACCAAATTATACTTTCTAGAAAGGTGGGAACATATACTACAACTCTCTAGTTTATTACTTTTTAGATTCCTTATGGAATTCAATCCACCGTCCACACACGCAAAAATTAACCAACAGTAGATTTCTTAACAAAAAGCTGAAATTTTGAAAGCTTGTAACTTTTGCTCTACTTGTCAGAGTTTAACCAAATTATACTTTCTGGAAAGGTGGGAACATATACTACAACTCTCTAGTTGAATACTTTTTCATATTCCTTATGGAATTCAATCCACCGTCCTTTAAACACAATACAAAGACAACGAAAGACAGCACAAGCTGACAACTTGTAAAGCTCACAACTTTTGCAATACTTATCGGAATCTAACCAAGTAGGACATTTTGGAAAGGTGAGAGACTCTACTACAACTCTCTAATTTATCACTTTTCCCGATTCAATCAATAAGAGATGCAAAAGCTTCGAACAATGCAAACAGCGAGCTTTCGCCAAAAAGGCCAGCTGCTGAGATTTTGTAAAGCTCATAAATTTTGGTCCGCTTATTGGAATCTAACAAAATAGGAATTTTGAAAATGTGAGAGACTCTAATACAACTCTATAGTTGAACAATTTTTCAGATTCAATCAATAAGAGGTGTAAAAACTTCGAACAATCCAAACAGCGAGCTTTTAGCCAAAAGGCCAGCTGCTGAGATTTTGTAAAGCTCATAACTTTTGCTCCGCTTATCGGAATATAACCCAATAAGGCATTTTGGAAAAGTGGGAACATTTACTACAACTTCCTAGTTGATCACTCTTCCAAATTCAGTAAGTAAAAGGGTACAAAACATAAAGCAATCAAAATAGCGAGGACTCAGTCCAAAAGCTGGCTGCTGTGTTTTGTAACGGTCATAACTTTTGCTCTGCTTATTGGAATCTAACCAAATAGGGTATTTTGGAAAGTTGAGAACATTTACTGCAACCCTCTAGTTGAACACTTTTCCAAATTCAGTAAGTAAAAGGGTACAAAACATTAAGCAAACAAAACAGCAAGCATTCAGCCAAAAACTGACTGCTCTATTTTGGAACGGTCATAACTTTTGCTCTGCTTATCGGAATCTAACAAAATAGGACATTTTGGAAAGTTTAGAGACTTTAATACAACTCTCTAGTTTATCACTTTTTCAGATTCAATCAATAAGAGGTGCAAAAACATCAAGCAAACAAAACAACAAGCATTCAGCCAAAAGCTGACTGGTCCGTTTTGGAATGGTCATAACTTTTGCTCCGCTTATTGGAATCTAACCAAATAGGACATTTTGGAAAGATGAGAATGTCTACTACAACTTCATAGTTGATCACTTTTCCAAATTCCGTAAGGAACATCAAGATACATCCCCTTGAATACAAGTCGACGTTAACCCAAAACAGCGGTTTGCTGTTTTTGCTTGAAAACTCGCTGTTTTGGGGGAAACATCTATTTCACCCATCAAATTAACCCCAAAAATCTATAAGAATTAGAACATGATAATAACACACACAAGAACATCTCAAATTAATTTGGGCTCAAGATTTCAACTTTAGCATAACAAATTAATTCTAACCATCCAACCTACAAGATTGAATCTTTAGGGTTTATTTTGTGTTCTACTACTTCAGTCTTTTCATGCATATTTTATTATAGTCCACAAACATCATATGCACATGAAATTAGTCCAAGATCTATAAATAATAAGCAAATAACAATAATAATAACAATCAAAAGTGTTGAGAACCCCCACCCAAATCGATTGTAGGAAGAACTTGCCCTCTCCTCCTTGCTCCTTGTTCTTGCTCCCCTTCAAAGAGAACCCATGAAATCAACCCCTCTTTTCTTTTGATTCTTTCTTTCTTTTCTTTCTTTCTCAATTTTTTCTAAACTAAAAACAATTAAAGAAATATAAGAGAGAGAGAAGAGATGAAGGAAAGGGTTTCTTGCCCTTGTTTTTGGGTTTGGCCGGCCATAGGAGGGGAGGGGGTTATATAGGAGAGTGAGAGTGTTGTGGTTGAGAAGAGTCCACTTGTCTCTTCTCATTTGTGGCTTAAACATTTTGAGGTCAATATGCAATTTTATATTACAATCAAACCCAATAAAATTGCAATCAACACCCAAACTACTCTCTACCCTCCATTTCATCATGATGGATAAAAAATAAGAGATATTAACCAAAATCACAAAAGTACGAAATCGATACAGTACATGATTTCGTACAAACGTACGAAATCGATACAGTACATATACGTACATATATCTGTCTACACAGATAATTATTATTAGTTAAAACGAATCAATCTCTATCGAAAATATTTTAATTTAGAAATAATAATAAAAATAATTTTATTACCTGCTCGAAAGATTCCAGTACCAATTTGATACAATACAGATGTATACAGACTGGTATATATACATAGATAATGTTTATTAACAAAACCAGGTAATATCCACCAAAAATATTTTAATTTTAAAATAATAATAATAATAATAAAATAATAATTTCTAATACCAGCCCGAGATTTTACAGACATTTTCTGAAAAACGTATTTTTCAAGATTTTGTACAGTGCACAAAACTGATACAATACGTATATATACTTACTAGTTTATATATATCCAGATATCTTTTTATTAAAAAATATTTTAAATTAAAAAAATAATAATTTATACAATATAATATCCGACCGGTATATTACAGAGAAGTACATCCGAGTGGAAGAGGCTCTTCATCCACAAGAGCAGAAGGGGGCCTCCTCGAGGAACAAACATAAGGGCACCAATGAAGAATGACTCGGGAAGTCTCAAAAGGATGCCTCAATCATGCATCGCTATCCTCTGGCCCTTCGCTTTGACAAGTTCACTCCCTCAATTCCAACATATGAACAATATTCATGGAAAATCGAAGGAGACGTGCTACTTTGTCCCCTTCGAAGATGAACCCGGAAAAAATGAATGAAAGGGATCATAATCGATGGTGTCGATTCCACCGGGACCACAGCCATGACACAGAGTACTGGGACCTCAAACAAGAGATTGAAGGCCTCATCTGCCAAGGCTACCTTTCCAAATTCACCCAAAGGAGTGACATTGGGCCTCATCCTTCCACAGGGGCTGACAAGCGCTTAGAGAAACTTTCCAAGTGCCAAGACTCAGAATCGAGAGTAGTTCTCCACTCCATTCACGGGGGACCAATAAGAGGAGAGTCCAATTCCTCTGGCATAGCCTTCGTCAGGGAAGTAAAATCGGTGCATAACATGCCCCCCGTTAAAGGTCTAGGAGTCTCGGTGACTTTCTCCGACCATGACCTTGAGGGTGTTCGAACACCTCACTATGACGCACTAGTCATCAACCTAGACATGGAAAATCACGAGGTCATCCTCGTCGACAATAACTTCTTAGTAAACATACTCTTGCTAAATGCATCCGAAAAGATTAAGCTCTTCCGAGACCGCTTCAATCCCGCAGGAAACACTCTACATGGCTTCTCCGGAGTCCACATTCAGATACATGGATTAGTCACATTAGTTGAAATTGTGGGTAAGGTGTAGCACCCCGAATTTCTAATATAATAACTAAGAAAATACGTGGCACAATCCCAGCATCAACTTCAATGTAACAGTACACATAGCCCAAAAACACAAATAATTTTATTCCAAACTTTTATTACAACAATCTTTTTCAAATGCAGCGGAAATACAAACACCTTGAGTTAAAACATTCTTTTTACAACACCTCTTTTTACAATTGTTTTACACAAGGCTCTATTACATCAGTTTATCTCCAAAACTAACTCAAGCATCCAAGCCTCCAAACTCTAAGCAACAACCTGTAATAAATGAGGCTAGAGATGATCCCTAACCCCCAAAAATAAAGGGGTCAGCCATAAATGGTGTGAGTGATATAAAACAACAAACAACATATATAAACAATAAGCATGGATTCATAAACAACATGTACTGAACGAGAACAACATAAACTAAACATGTATTGCGAAGTAAGAAATGACAGGAACACATGAAAACATCAAGTGTAGCTTAACTAAGTGTTAGAAGCCGAAACAGGAAAAACACATGCATAAAACCAAGTCAAGAAAACACTACCACATGGGCGTCGCCTCGCTCCCGGAGATCAATCACTCTTAGCACCGCAGATTGGATACCCGGATATCAATCACTATCTATGACTCTCAATACTGCAGAATATACCCAACCCCAGAGATCAATGATTCTCAACACCGCGGAACATACCGACTATCAATCTCTCTCAATACCACAAATCGGATACTCGGTTATCAGACACTCTCAACACCGCAGATCGGATACCCGGTTATCAATCACTATCAGTGATTCTCAACACCGCAGAGTATACCCAACCCCGGAGATCAATGACTCTCAACACCGCGGAACATACCCAACTATTAATCACTCTCATTACCGCAGATCGGATACCCGGCTATCAGACACTCTCAACACCGCATATCGGATACCCGGTTATCAATCACTATCAGTGATTCTCAACACCACAGGGTATACCCAACCCCGGAGATCAATGACTCTCAACACCGCAGAATATACCCGACTATTAATCTCTCTCAACACCACAGATCGGATACCCGGTTATCAGTCACTCTCAACACCGCAGATTGGATACCCGGTTATCAATCACTATTAGTGATTCTCAACACCGCAGAGTATACCCAACCCCGGAGATCAATGACTCTAACCACCGCGGAACAAACCGACTATCAATCTCTCTCAATACCACAGATCGGATACCCGGTTATCAGACACTCTCAGCACCGCAGATTGGATACCCGGATATCAATCACTATCTGTGACTCTCAATACTGCAGAATATACCCAACCCCGGAGATCAATGATTCTCAACACCGCGGAACATACCGACTATCAATCTCTCTCAATACCACAAATCGGATACCCGGTTATCCGACACTCTCAACACCGCAGATCGGATACCCAGTTATCAATCACTATCAGTGATTCTCAACACCGCAGAGTATACCCAACCCCGGAGATCAATGACTCTCAACACCGCGGAACATACCCAACTATTAATCACTCTCAATACCGCAGATCGGATACCCGGCTATCAATCACTATTAGTGACTCTCAATACCGCAGATTATACCTGACCCCAGAGATCAGTGACTCTTAATATGTCCATAATTCACTAATCCTTCGTCAAACGGTCAAAGGAGACATCTCTCCACTCAACAAAACTCAAGTCTTTAATAAATTCTATAATCCAAATCCAACAATAGAATATATTGAAAACATATGTTCTATAGAAGAATAATATTTATAAGGGTAGGTTATAGATCCAAAACATTTTAAGAAATAGTCGTTTGAAGAACATCAAAACACCTTAGAAAAGTATCAGTACCAGTCGACTGCAAAATTCACCAGTCGACTGTCCAGAGGAAAATCCAGTAATTTTAAGAAAATAAGTTAAGTGTTATAAGTTGACTTATAAAAATCGTAAGTAGACTTACCAGAGATATAAGTTGACTTATAAAAGTCATAAATAGACTTACCAGAGATATAAGTTGACTTATAAAAGTCATAAGTAGACTTACCAGAGATATAAGTTGACTTATAAAAGTCATAAGTGGACTTACCAAAAATACAAGTTGACTTACAAAAACATAAGTCGACTTACCAGAGAGGACTTCCAGAAATCTTTAAGAAATATTCTAAGTGTTATAAGTCGACTTGCAAAGTCATAGGTCGACTTAAAAGAGATTATAAGTCGAATTAAAAAGTCATAAGTCGACTTACCAGAGAAAAATCTACAATAACTTTGAAAAATAAATTCTAAGTGTGCCAGTCAACTGAAAAGGGTCTAAGTCGACTGTCCAGAGCGGATTTTCAAGAAACTAAAGATCATAGCAGCTAGATCGTACCAGTCGACTGAATGGTCTGATAGTCGACTGTCAGCCTACAGACTGCATGATTTAGGTCTGTACATGATAATCGAAATTAGGGTTTTCCAAAAGCAATCATTGTTTACTAAAATAATTTGTATTCGAATAAACGATAATCTCAAATAATCCTCATTATGGATACATTTTCTCAATTCAACCAATATCTCAAATCTCAATTTCTCATGTTCTTAACTCCTAATTTTTCCATTAGGATTTCTCAATACTAAATATCTTCCACAACTCAAAACCAAATCTGATTTGTATCCACGAGATCCAGATGTTCATCCATCCGATCTCTTATTATCATAACCATACTCAAATCTTAAACATGTTTTCAAGAAATAAAGAATTCATCAATCAAGATCTACTAAACGTTCATAGATTTCACATACATAATACAACAACAACCATTGCATCATTCTCATACAAAATACACTAAATAAACAAACATGTCAAACAAACAACAAAATAATCGTTCACATAAATCAAACCACAAACAAAGTTCATATCACTCACCTTGGAAACGACGAGATCCAACAATAAAGTCTCTCCTTTGCGAGATCCAAAACTTCCTCTTGAATCACCAAGAAAATAAAAGATATAATAAAATCTGAGTTGTGCAGCGAATGACGGCTGCAAACCCTTTTTATATAGGCCGGAAATCAAGATTTAGGGTTTTGGAAATGCATTTGCAAAATAGTCCTCCCAAAATATAAACTTACATATATAACTCTATTCTTGGAAACTCGATAAAAATCATTTAGATTAGGATTTAAAAGTAAAATATACTCATTAATCTCAACCGGTACTGTTCAAAACGTCCAGAAAATAGATTTTGCATTTTAACCCCTAAAAATGACAAATTTGCAAAAAGGTCCTTCTTTTTTCAAAATTGCAAATAGATCCAATTAATTTCAGAAAAATCTGGAAAAATACTAAATAAATCCCAAATATTAAATAATGATTTTTCATGAAGAAAACTTGACTTTTGAACTTCTCAAGAAAGTAGTTGCACGCGTTCTGCACGGGTAAAAAGATAAATCTTTTAGAAAATATTTATTAAATCTCCAGAAAATCATTTAAATTCATTTTCAAATATTTAAAATAATATTTGATAATACGGGGTTCTACATCACTCCCTCCTTAGAAGAGTTCTGTTCTCAGAACTACTGCTAATGGGGTCCAAACAAACCCACCAACAAGGAATGAAAACTCATGGATAGAAACATAATTTTAGGAAATATAGTCACACCAAAGAATGCATTCCAACAAAAGAAATACATCATACAGAAGAAACACAATCATGCAAAGAATTTAGAAAAACAAACTTCCGCTGCGCAACTCTGATAACTTGCCATCGGAAGTCAGGCTGCAACAACTACTGAACTCCTGCATCCAACTCTAACCTTCCACATCTGCTTCATCCTTCCGAGGATCAGTGGCCACTCCCTCCTTAGAAAGGACATGACTAAGGATAACCACCTCAAGACCTTGTTTGGAAACACCCTAAGCTCCATACTTAAGACTAGCAATAAATGGGCGACACAATCGCATGCAAGAAAACAGTATCAAATAAAACCTTTGTTTTTATTCCATTAATCCAAATAAATCTTGTTACATGAAGAAAATACTCAATCTTCAATTATTCCCCAAATAAAAGTTTTACTTAATACAAAAGAATAAATTTCAAAATTCTTGCACATACGAGTCACATTCCTGAGTTACCTGCATCCTCCTCAGTCAATGCGAACACTCGCCCCTGCCTCAGATCCTTGCCTTTCCCTGCACCATCTTTCTTCAGTTGTGGACAGTTTGGTCGAATGTGCCCTTCATGACCACAATGAAAACAAGTCTGCTTTGCCAACTTTGGACACGCTGACCTGTAATGACCTGCCTCCTTGCAGTAAAAACAAGTCACTTCCTGAGTTGCAGGTGCCTTCTGCACTGGATCACTGAACTTGCCCTGCTTCACTGGGAATTCCTTCCCATTCTGATCATCTGCTGGTCTCTTTTTCTTGTTCCGGGTCTCTTGCTTCTCCTGGAACTGGTCCATATCCTCCTCAGTCATAGTTGCTCTCCTGACCAGCTTGTCGAACCTTCTGATGCCCAACGGGATCATTCTTGACCTCAAGTTTGGCCTCAAGCCCTGCTCAAACTTTTTGGCCTTCTTCGCCTCGTCAACGACTAACTCTGGTGCATACCTCGAAAGCTGAGCAAACTTGGTCTCATACCCCCGTACGGTCATGCTGCCCTGCTGAAGGTTCAAGAACTCGGTCGCCTTCTTCTCCTGAACATCTAGGGGAAAGAAGCGATCCCTGAACTCCTCCAGAAAAGCTTCCCAAGTCATCGGCTGATCTCCCAAAGTCCTCTTTAGCGACTCCTACCAGACACCAGCATCCTTTTCCAGCTGCATCGTAGCCAACTTCACCTTACTGGTTACCGGAGTCTCCGATACCTCGAAGATTGTCTCCATCCTCCTAATCCAATCATCAGCTGCGGTTGGATCAGATTGCCCCTCAAAAACTGGCGGCCTCATCCTCTTAAAGGACTCGATCTGCTTGATAGGATCAGCGTTAACCAATCCCTGTCCAGCTCCATGATTTTGCTGCTGATTCTGCTGTTGATTCTGACTTTGTGCCAAATTAAGTACCATTAGCGCATTTAGAGTCTGATACACCTTGGCAAATTCAGCCTCAAGATCAATCCCAGTTCCTCGAGAACTTCCAGATCCATCATCATTGTTACCACCATTCCTGGGCCTGGGTGCAACCATTCTGAATACTGTAAAACGAGGGTAAAGTTAGAGCATCACACGCATTTCACATTCACATTCATACCCTATGACAAAACCATAACCATACCCCAAACCAAACATCATGATTTAACTCTATGTGATACTCACACTCTGATGTCCACACCTAGGTACTCACTCTCTAGTGTCCACACCTTGGTTGGTTTTCATACTATGTCTATTATTACTATTGAAGCATGCTCTGATACCAAACTGTAGCGCCCCGAATTTCTAATATAATAACTTAGAAAATACGTGGCACAATCCCAGCATCAACTTCAATGTAACAGTACACATAGCCCAAAAACACAAATAATTTTATTCCAAACTTTTATTACAACAATCTTTTTCAAATGCAGCGGAAATACAAACACCTTGAGTTAAAACATTCTTTTTACAACACCTCTTTTTACAATTGTTTTACACAAGGCTCTATTACATCAGTTTATCTCCAAAACTAACTCAAGCATCCAAGCCTCCAAACTCTAAGCAACAACCTGTAATAAATAAGGCTAGAGATGATCCCTAACCCCCAAAACTAAAGGGGTCAGCCATAAATAGTGTGAGTGATATAAAACAACAAACAACATATATAAACAATAAGCATGGATTCTTAAACAACATGTACTGAACGAGAACAACATAAACTAAACATGTATTGCGAAGTAAGAAATGACAGGAACACATGAAAACATCAAGTGTAGCTTAACTAAGTGTTAGAAGCCGAAACAGGAAAAACACATGCATAAAACCAAGTCAGGAAAACACTACCACATGGGCGTCGCCTCGCTCCCGGAGATCAATCACTCTCAGCACCGCAGATTAGATACCTGGATATCAATCACTATCTGTGACTCTCAATACTGCAGAATATACCCAACCCCAGAGATCAATGATTCTCAACACCGCGGAACATACCGACTATCAATCTCTCTCAATACCACAAATCGGATACCCGGTTATCAGACACTCTCAACACCGCAGATCGGATACCCAGTTATCAATCACTTTCAGTGATTCTCAACACCGCAGAGTATACCCAACCCCGGAGATCAATGACTCTCAACACCGCGGAACATACCCAACTATTAATCACTCTCAATACCGCAGATCGGATACCCGGCTATCAATCACTATTAGTGACTCTCAATACCGCAGATTATACCCGACCCCAGAGATCAGTGACTCTTAATATGTCCATAATTCACTAATCCTTCGTCAAACGGTCAAAGGAGACATCTCTCCACTCAACAAAACTCAAGTCTTTAATAAATTCCATAATCCAAATCCAACAATAGAATATATTGAAAACATATGTTCTATAGAAGAATAATATTTATAAGGGTAGGTTATAGATCCAAAACATTTTAAGAAATAGTCGTTTGAAGAACATCAAAACACCTTAGAAAAGTATCAGTACCAGTCGACTGCAAAATTCACCAGTCGACTGTCCAGAGGGAAATCCAGTAATTTTAAGAAAATAAGTTAAGTGTTATAAGTTGACTTATAAAAATCATAAGTAGACTTACCAGAGATATAAGTTGACTTATAAAAGTCATAAATAGACTTACCAGAGATATAAGTTGACTTATAAAAATCATAAGTAGACTTACCAGAGATATAAGTTGACTTATAAAAGTCATAAGTGGACTTACCAAAAATATAAGTTGATTTACAAAAACATAAGTCGACTTACCAGAGAGGACTTCCAAAAATCTTTAAGAAATATTATAAGTGTTATAAGTCGACTTGCAAAGTCATAAGTCAACTTAAAAGAGATTATAAGTCGACTTACCAGAGAAAAATCTACAATAACTTTGAAAAATAAATTCTAAGTGTGCCAGTCAACTGAAAAGGGTCTAAGTCGACTGTCCAGAGCGGATTTTCAAGAAACTAAAGATCATAGCAGCTAGATCGTACCAGTCGACTGAATGGTCTGATAGTCGACTGTCGGCCTACAGACTGCATGATTTAGGTCTGTACATGATAATCGAAATTAGGGTTTTCCAAAAGCAATCATTGTTTACTAAAATAATTTGTATTCGAATAAACGATAATCTCAAATAATCCTCATTATGGATACATTTTCTCAATTCAACCAATATCTCAAATCTCAATTTCTCATGTTCTTAACTCCTAATTTTTCCATTAGGATTTCTCAATACTAAATATCTTCCACAACTCAAAACCAAATCTGATTTGTATCCACGAGATCCAGATGTTCATCCATCCGATCTCTTATTATCATAACCATACTCAAATCTTAAACATGTTTTCAAGAAATAAAGAATTCATCAATCAAGATCTACTAAACGTTCATAGATTTCACATACATAATACAACAACAACCATTGCATCATTCTCATACAAAATACACTAAATAAACAAACATGTCAAACAAACAACAAAATAATCGTTCACATAAATCAAACCACAAACAAAGTTCATATCACTCACCTTGGAAACGACGAGATCCAACAATAAAGTCTCTCCTTTGCGAGATCCAAAACTTCCTCTTGAATCACCAAGAAAATAAAAGATATAATAAAATCTGAGTTGTGCAGCGAATGACGGCTGCAAACCCTTTTTATATAGGCCGGAAATCAAGATTTAGGGTTTTGGAAATGCATTTGCAAAATAGTCCTCCCAAAATATAAACTTACATATATAACTCTATTCTTGGAAACTCGATAAAAATCATTTAGATTAGGATTTAAAAGTAAAATATACTCATTAATCTCAACCGGTACTGTTCAAAACGTCCAGAAAATAGATTTTGCATTTTAACCCCTAAAAATGACAAATTTGCAAAAAGGTCCTTCTTTTTTCAAAATTGCAAATAGATCCAATTAATTTCAGAAAAATCTGGAAAAATACTAAATAAATCCCAAATATTAAATAATGATTTTTCATGAAGAAAACTTGACTTTTGAACTTCTCAAGAAAGTAGTTGCACGCGTTCTGCACGGGTAAAAAGATAAATCTTTTAGAAAATATTTATTAAATCTCTAGAAAATCATTTAAATTCATTTTCAAATATTTAAAATAATATTTGAAAATACGGGGTTCTACATAAGGTCCCATCCTCTTGAACCGAGGCCATGTGCTTTATGGTTTTCAACTTGAAGGTCATATACAACGCCATCCTCTACCGCCCCGGCCTCACAGCTCTCCATGCTGGACCTTCAATTTTCTACATGAAGATGAAATTCCCAATATCCTCCACTGCAGGGAAAGTGAAAGGAAGCCAAGCAGCCTGAGCAAGTTACACCGCTACGGTGGGGGGCTCGGTCCTCCCCCTCGGCACTGTGGAACTTCCCCCTAGAGAGAAGCCACTATGCCACCGAGCTTGTTGACGACCTCAAAGAGACCCCTTGCTTCAACTAGGATGGGACTAAGAGCTTGCATGAGAGCAAGGCACTCTCCCCTAACTCAAAGCACTAATCATCTAGGATATCCGGGAGAATAAGGACCTTACAAAATCTCCAAAAGTTGTCTGTCCAGGTGCATGCCAACTTGAAGACTTGGGGAGAAATAAAATATGAAGAATTCGGAACGTTGAGCACCTCATGAAGTTCAGCGAGAGTGCTTAACACTTTCTTCCATGTCCCTCAGTTTAAATATGTAATAAAGGTTGATACTTATAATGCCCACAGCATGTAATAAAGGCTTGCAACCAAAGCAGCCGACTAGTTTTTCTTTTCAACAAAAAGTTTAGCATTTTCTTTAGAAAATTCTTGTAATACTCTCTAAATCCAGGCAATGAGTTCGATGCCCAGCTTCTCCTCTGAGCCACACCTATAACTCATCAACTCAAAGCAATGAGTTAGGTGCTTTGTTCATCGCTCGAGCTACGCCTCGAACTCATAAACCCATGTAATGATTTGAGTGCCTAACTCCTCCTCCGAGGTGCACCAATAACTCATTAACTCCAAGCAGTGAGTTAGGTGCTCAGCTCCTCTTCCAAGACTACACCGCCAACTCATTAATCCTAAGGTGAGTTCATAGTCCAGCTAGAGTTGCTGCCACAACTAGCCAACTCCCTAAGGTGAGTTCGGAGTCCAACTAAATTTCTCCCACGCCTCAGTAACTCAAACGCAAGTTTGGAGTCTAGCTAGAGTTGCTCCCACAACTAGCCAACACCTTAAGCTGAGTTCGGAGTCCAGCTAGAGATCCTCCCACAACTTATTAACATTAAGGTCATTTTGAAGTCCAGCTAAAGCTACTCCCACAACTCATTAACTCTAAGGTGAGTCAGGAGTCCAACTAGAATTTCTCCTATGACTC
This sequence comes from Hemerocallis citrina, assembly GCA_017893485.1. Lineage (NCBI taxonomy): Eukaryota > Viridiplantae > Streptophyta > Magnoliopsida > Asparagales > Asphodelaceae > Hemerocallis > Hemerocallis citrina. The sequence continues at coordinate 369,884 of JACEHZ010000576.1, forward strand.
ACTAAAGGCAAGTTCGGAGTCCAGTAAGAGTTGCTCCCACAACTAGCAAACTTCCCAAGGTGAGTTTGAAGTCTAGGTAGAGATTCTCCCACAACTTAATAACTCTAAGGTGAGTTCGAAGTCCAGCTAAAGTTTCTCCCACAACTTATTAACACTGAGATGAGTTCGAAGTCCAGCTAGAGCTGCTCCCACAACTCACTAACTCTAAGGTGAGATCGGAGTCCAGCTAGAGCTACTCCCACAACTCATTAACTCACAAGTAAGTAAGTTCAGAGCTCAACTTGCCACCCGAAGTAACTCTCACAACTCATGGACTACCTTGACCAGCAAAATATAGAGTCGGGCCCCTTATTGGTGCTACTCCCGCAACCTGCCTAGGAGACAAGGGTCTAGCTCTCTAACAGAGCTACCCTTACCACCTGATAACTGTAAAAATAGAAAATTACAAATCAGAGAGGACAAGAGATGGTGCTTGAACACTTAGAATATTTCTTATTTCATCTCATTTCAAGGATCAAAGAGTATATTAAAAGCAAGTTGAACGAAGTTACAAGCCTCCATCTCAATTACCCTTGCTCCCTCACGGCAAGGGGATGTTTCTGTTAAGGGATACATTCAGATTTCAACCTCTCTTGGTCACAAAAAAGTTGCCTTTACCCTCTGAATGCCTCGAGGGAGGGCCTAATCCAACAATTTTGAATCTGAGATGCACTCCCGCTAACACTCCTCGTCTTCGCAATAGTGGCCTTGCTAGACGATCGAGATACTCCACTCTGAGCATCCCACAAGGTCCTCAAAGTTACCCAAGGATTAAAAGTTAGCTCATGGAAGAATCTCCCTCAATTATACTCCTCACGAGAACAAAAGGTGCCCCATGACCTAGTTTTTCTTCTCAGCTAATGAATCTCCACTTTTTTATGGACCAACCTCTCCTTGAGATGAGCATCCCAAACAGTAATCTTCAATTGTATCTTGTGATTCCGAGCCAAAACTTGGGAGAGAGCCTCACCAGAGTGGTCTTGACCAGCCTCTTTCAAGTGGGCAACTTCCAAGATCTTTTCAAGAACAGCGTTGTTCAATTCATCCCTCTTAAGTACAGCCGCATGCAAGGCACTCTGAAGCTTTACTTCTCCGTGTTCTTCTTAACCAACATAGCCCTCGGTCGACCAAGCTTTGACCCTGCCCCGAGCGACTTCTCGTGCAACTGAGCAAGTCATAGCTCCACCACACACAACCGAGTCCGGAGATGAGCAATCTCAACATCATGAGAGTAACCTCCGTTCCAGCTAATACATATTTCCTAAATATTTTCTGTATTTTAGATTTTTATAAATTCATTATGTGTTAAATTCAGTTTGGATTATATATTAAAGTATCTTCTAATTTGACAATTATATTTATTTTCGAATAGTGGGTATTTTAAATTTGTTTTATAATCCTAATTGATCGATTATTTATATTTGAGCCCAAATCAAATGCATTATTACTATTTAGATTATTTTAATGAATTTGTTAATCCCCAATTCCTATTTTGTTATACAATCTTATTATTATTATTATTATTATTATTATTATTATTATTATTATTATTGTTATTGTTATTCTTCTTCTTCTTCTTCTTCTTCTTCATCATCATCATCTTCTTCTTCTTCTTCTTCTTCTTATTATTATTATTATTATTTTAGAGTACAAAACTAAGTATATTATTTATATATGACTATTCTAATTATTGTGAAAAGCTAAATCTTAATCTAATTGTATTCTTTCAATTAATTCTATTTTCTATTGAACCCTGTACAAAACGTGTTGTACAACCTATTTGAATATTTTATGAATTGAGTACTATAATTTAATCTATTATTATCCTAACTGTTTATCCTATTTATCTAAACCCAAATCCAAACCCATTAATTGATTTATTATCCAAACCCTATAACCCATTCTTGTTGGATCTTAACCCATTACCTACTAACCCAACATCTCTTATTCTATTCACTATATAATCTAACCCTAACCCCTAGCCGCAAACCCTCTTTCCCTGTGCTACCCCCCCTCCAATGTTCATCCATACCTTCCGACTCTTTCTATCTTTTCTTCTAGCACCGCAACTCCACCGTCATCGAACCTCGCCGACGTCCGTCCCCGACTGCTTGCTCGCAGTCGATCACCGCTGCGCCCCACGTCGTAATCACCGCTACCGACGACCACTGCAGCCGCCGTTGCCGCTCGCCAAAGTTGTTGTCCGCTGTTGTGATTACCGATCCGCTTTTTGCCATCTTGTTGTGTTGGTGATTGGGTGAACGGATGCTTGCTGTTGTGTTGGAGTCTTCGTTGTTTACTGTGTGGCCCCTCTCGCTGTTTGCTGTTCGGGTTTCATCGCTGTTGTTTTTTTGCATCTTGATGCTGTGTTTCCTTGCATGTAGTGTGCACGTGCTTTTATAGGTACGTGCGTTGTACGTGTCTTGCACGTGTCGCTGTCAGGATTCTCATCCCGTTATTCTATTATATTCGGATTAACCGTCTAAAAGGCAAGTCTCTCTTGAACAAGTTTATTTTTCTTGTTCAAGATTTCTTTGATTCACGCAAGTAGATCCTAATCGTTTATCGTATTATTGTATCGTTATCTTCCATTGAGTATATTGAGGGTTTACACGAGCTAACCTAAGATATTCTTGACTTCGTGCCATTATCTTTGACTCGAACCCTAGTCCTTATTGCACATTATATATGCACGTAATACATGAAAACAATTGTATCCATGTTTTAGAATTGATTGATTATTTGAGTGTTTTCGATTGAATATTATTTTCATGAATTAATAGCCCTGATTATAAATTGCACCGTTAATCTTGAATAGCATGCTAATGACCAAATAGAACTATTATTAATTAATTATCATGAAATTGCATGCTTGTGCGATGAAATTATTATTTATTAATGTTAAATTATTTTCTGGCCTGCTATCTACTTCTTTTTGCATCAAACTTTCGAAGCTGCTACTATAGTAATTTGAATGAACATTGTAAATATGAATTGTAGCTTTGTGAGTCTATTTTCCAGAACATTTGACGAAGTTGAATTCCGATATATAATCTGCTAGATATCTGACTTTTAGTACTGCTAGATCTGGATTTCCAGATTCAAAATTACATGTGTATCATCCTGATTTAGTAATAAAAAGAACATGGTAACAGTAAAATTAAAATGTGAAATTAATTTGGCTGAGACTAGACATGCTTAGGGATCACTCTGAATTTTTGTGAATTTAATTGATAACTTTTCTGACCAGATACATATATTTGAACACAATCTATAACATGTTGCCTGGACATAAAATCTGTAAAGAATAAGAATTTGAACCTAGTTTCTCTGATTTTTTATATGTCGTATATATATGCGCTGGAACCGAGCGAGAGTCTAGTTTCTAGAACTTTTGACGGATCCAGCTTTGCTTTCCTGTAGCAGCGGGATTCTCTATTTTTGTATAGTAACGTCATGCTATCCAGATTGTGTGATTTGTATTATTTTAGTATAGATGTTTCTTGCCTTGTGAGTAATGAGTAGAATTGGTCACATCTTGCATTACATAACCTTGACACCTTCTTGCATGCTTACATTAGGATGAAATAAAATATTAACAAGTCGGGGTATTATGAGTTGACCTAGTAGTGGACAATATAGAAGAGTGTACTCGGAAGAGGGCCCGTGTTCTCGTGTTACATGTTTACCGAACAAGTTACCAACCAAGTTACTGACCAAGTTACTGACCAAGTTATTGACTAAGTTACCGACCAAGTTTACCGACCAAGTTTCATAGTCATGAGAAGACCCGAGTACATGACCTTATAGAATTCACCACTAGAGTCTAAAAGACATTGATTGTATGCACCGAACCTATGGAATGGGACACAGTACTACGTTCATTAGATAGGCTAATAAAATGAATAATAACCCTCACTTGACATTTCATGCTTGATCCCGTATATTTTCATCGATATTGATTTTGAATTGAAAATATTAATTATTGCATGATTACACATAAACCCTTGACATTATTGTCATTCCTTATTTTTGTTCTTGACTTTGATCCAGTCCTTCATTCTTGATATACCATGCCTTTTATTTTTCTCTGTTTCCCACTACTTGTTGTCCATGACTTGCTCTAAGGACATTATTTTCTCTATTTTTAGATAACGAGTTTACAGGTAATGAAGGAGTGATACCAGAAGGAATTGGTGAGCAACGATTATAGAAGATGGAGCCAACAATTGACTGCTTGAATTATCTTTATGCTAGTTTCCCATTAAACATTGTTATTGATATTGTACTTTGTTTTGGGCTTTTATGATGCGGAGTTTGTTTTATCCTAGATGTTGGATATTATGTTTTGAATTATTTCATTTATATTGAAGTTGTTCTTCGTTTATGTGGTTATTATTTTCTTGCGTGGTTGTATTCTCTTGTATATTGTTGAGTTAATCTGTTATAGCTATGAATGGTGCTTACATCATTCGCTTGGCCTTCGTTACGTGCGCGTATTCCCGCATTTTGGGAAGCGGGCATGAAAACGAGGGTCCCCTTCTGTGTAAGCAAAAATCTGCCAGCAAATAAACATAAAGCTTCACAACTCAATAACTCAAGGCAATGAGTTTGGTTCTGAGTCATTCTTCAGAGCTACAGTAACATCTCATCGACTCCAGGCAATAAATTAGGTGCACAACTCTCTACTTGAGATCCCCTAATAACTCATTGATCCTTACGAGTCTGGTGTTCCTTAAACTCGCATCCCAAACGGTTCTCTCATGGAACTAGATATTCTTCTTCCATAACAAGTTCGGCGCTCATCTCCTTGCTTGAAGGTACTCCTATGGGTTATCTACTTCATACAATGAGTTAGGTTCCCCACTCCTTGCACGAGCCCCTCCAACAACTCACTAACCCCTTACAATGAGTTCAGTGCTCCTCTCACCGGTTAAATCCCAGCAACAACTCATTCGCCCCTTACAATGAGTTTGGTGCTCTGCGCGTAGCTCGAGCCTCTCCAATGTCTCATTGGCTCCATACAACAAGTTTAGTGCTCCGCTCGCTTCCCGAGCGGCCTTCTTCTTCTACATCAAGATTGGTGCTCAACTCATCCCTAGAGCCGCTCCCTAAACTTTCCTCCGGAATGGCTCTTCCCTAGAGCCTGGCAATGCTCTTCTTCACCTCGCTCACCTTTCAAGCGGCCTTCTTCTTCTGCAGCGAGTTTGAAGCTTAATTCATCCCTAGAGATTCTCCCTAACATCACCTTCTGAACCGCTCTTCCCTAAAACCTGGCAAAGCTCCTCTTTATCGATGCTCATCTTCTTAGTTCCTCCAAGTCAATGCTCCTCTTCATATGTCCTTAGTGGCAAAGCTCCTATTCATAACTCTTCCGTGGTGAAGCTATTCTTCATTGCCCCTTGAAGGTGAAGCCCCTCTTCTTAGTCCATTGAGGGTAAGCTCCTCTTCTTAACCCTTATGGAACGAAGATCCTCTTCATAGCATCTTGGTGGTAAAGATCTTCTTCTTAACCCCTTGGGAAAGAAGCTCCTCTTCGTAGCCCCTCGGAGGCAAAGATCTGCTTCTTAACCTCTCGGGAGCAAAACTCATCTTCGTAGCTCCTTCATGATAAAACACTTCTTCGTAGCTCCTTCATGGCAAAGCTCCTCTTCTCAGCCCCATCGGAGCGCATCTCTTCTTCGTATCTCCTATGTGGAGAAACTCCTCTTCATAGTCTCTCGGTACCGAAGCTTCTTTTCATAACTCGGGGGTGAAGCTCCTCTCCTTAGCCCCTTGGGAGCAAAGCTCCTTTTCATAGCACTTCTGTGGCAAAGCTCCTCCTCACAGTCCCACGGGAGCGAAGCTCCTCTGTGGCAAAGCTCCTCTTCATAGTCCCTCGGGAGTGAAACTTCTCTACAAAACTCCTCGGAGGTGAAGCACCTCTCCGAAGCCCCTTGAGAGCAAAACTCCTCTTCGTAGTTTTCTGTGGCGAAGCTCATTTTCGTAACTCTCGGGGGAGAAGATCCTCTTCACAATGCCTGGGGGAGAAGCTCCTCCTATCAGCCCCACGGAAGCTAAGCTCCTCTTCGTAGCTCTCTGTGGTGAAGCTTCTCTTCATAGCCCTTTAGGAGTGAAGCTTGTCTTCTTAGCTCCTCAGAGGACAAAGCTCACATTCATACCTCCTCCATGATCAAGCTTCACTTCTTAGCTCCTCAGGGGCAAAGCTCCTCTTCGTAATTCCTCTATGGCGGAGCTTGTAGCTCCTCCCGAGCAAAGCTTCTCTTCTTAGCTCCACGGGGGCAAAGCTCCTCCATGGCAAAGCTCCTCTTCATAGCTTCTCCATGGTGAAGATCCTCTTCGTAGATCCCCTAGGGCGAAGCTTCTCTTCTTAGATCCTCAGTGGAAAAACTCTTCCTCATAGCTCCTCCATGGCAAAGCTCTTCTGTGTAGCTCCTCTGTCGAGAAGCTCCACTTCAGAGTTCCTCGGGAACGAAGCTCCCTTTTATAGCTCCTCGAGAGCGAAGCTCCTCCTCGTGGCTCTCCATACCGAAGCTCCTTTTCTTATCCCCTCAGAGGTGAAGCTTCCCTTCGTAATTCATCGAGGGTGAAGCTCCTCTTCTTAGCTCTTTGGTGGCAAGAACCAAGCATGAGTGACACTGAGCTAATCACAAAATGCCAATATCTGGCCATCTGATCGCCTAAAAAATCGTGCCTCCAAGATGAACAAGCCAGATCCTCTTCGGGAGGACTTGGCTCAGTGTCAAGTCCCAAGCAGCTTCCCTGCTCGGTGGCAACCACCGATTAGACCTTACACAGAACAAGTCACAAAAAACGATCTTTTTTTGCCGTGGAATTGCATCGAAGTTCGCACCAGGTGGATTAAAGGCCAAGATTGTTCCACAAAAGAAAATTGCCACTCGGCGCCATGTTAGTGCTGCACCGAGCCCCCCCCCCCCCCCCCCCCCCGCTCAGTGCCGGCCACCGAGTAGGCTGGCGGAAAATGTCACTTTTGAGCATCTGATCACTCCAAAAAAATGTCGTCACCTCAAGATCATGTCTAGGCATGATTTGTTATTTTAATTCTTTTATTAAATATTAATTCTGACTAATTAATTAAAATATTCCCAAAAATAATTAAAAATTAGAATTAATTAATTAAAATTTTAAAATATAATTATAAATTTAGAATAATTTATTCAGAAATCCAAATATAAATTAAAACTTGGAAAATTGAATTAAAATCCAGAAAAATGATTAAAAATTGGAAATTTGGGGGAAAATCCATAAAATCCCAAAAATTCTAAAATATAAATCACAAAAATTCAGAAAAATCTTAAATAATTACTGGAAGTTCTACAAAGCTACAACTACTCCCATAAGCTTGGAAAGATGTTTCTAGCCCCTCCGATCAACCCTGAAAACCACAAAGCGCTTCAAAATACCCGAAACGAGTCGAACTACACCTAAAAGGCTGAAAAACCTAACATTTGGGAGTGGGGGGCTTAAGATGAGGGTAAAAATTGCGATAAATTAAGACCACACGATTTGAGCAAATCTCTAAGCTTCTAAGAAGTAAAGCAGTAATTTCAATAACAACAAACCCGTAAAGAGGAAGTTGGGCTGCTTTTAAGCCCATCAACTCAAATAGGCCTATCATACAGAGTTGCCATAGCAACCCAACATGAAGGAGTCCATGTTCATAAAAAATGAGTTAGTTTAATTTCTCTATCTTTAGAGAATAACTACTTCCATCTCTCCATCCAAGGGAGAGGGGTTAAAAACACTACGTACTGCTTTATCAAAAGAAGAGTTCTAACTCAATCTCTTTACATTGGAGAGAATAATAAACCTTATCAAAACACAGGGTAGTAGAGATATATACAATATTTTGAAACTGACCCCCCAGCGACTATGAATACCTTATGCCCTATTTAGAAACGAGGAAATCACAATTTTCGCTCACACAACTCTTTATCTATTTTGAGTTTTCGGATTTGAGTGTCGGGGGTCTGTCGTTTGGGCCAACCCCGGTGTTTCCGGTTGATTTTCATGTCAGTTAGAGCGATCATAACCATTCAGAACAGATTCAAGTGTCCACATTTGTAACACCCCGCAAAATTGGAAATGACAATTTTGCCCTCGTGTGTTACGCATGTGTATTTTATAACGTGTTTTCACTACGTATTTTGACTACCGACTATTTATGCATTTCCCATATTGATTTTTACCCTACTTTGAGTCAACAAAAATATAATATTTCAATCTCCGTATTTTCACGTGCTTTTTATGTGTTTTCAATGCACGTATCAATTACGTATTTTTCCATCTCTAAGTGTGATATTTCTATGTGTATTGATTATTTATTTTACGTGTTCGAACTCGTTTTATAAAATGAAAATTTATTTTTCCCTATTTTGATTAAAGTGCATTTTTCAATTTTTGCACATATGATGCACGTGCTAGTTTCTATCTCCATTTTCTTACTCTCATTTCTTATTTTAGCATGCATAAGTTTTTATATTAGCCTTCTTTTGATCCATGGACCTAAAGGTAAATTTCTAGCCCATTAGATTAATTAAAAGGAGAGCCCACTAGGATAATTAAGTTAGTTAATTAAAAAGAAAGCCCATGGGACAAGCACATCAATAAAATCCTAATTTAAGTGGAGCTTGGATTACTACATGACAAGTTATAATTTTTAGTACACATTTAGAACTATAGAAAAATGTATTTATTTGTGTGTGCATGTGTGCATATGCACACTTGGGAGTTGGCCGGTTTTGTGTAGGGGATAGGCCGGTTTTGATATGGAGGGAAGGAGGGAGTTAGAGTTTTGTATAGTGGGGAGAGGAAAGGTTGGGAGTTTGGGAGTTAGAGTATTTGGAGAGTTTGAGGGAGAAGTTAAGAAAATGAAGAGTTGGTAAATTAAGAGAGTAATTTATTAGGTTGAGAATTTTGCAAATTAGACCCTCCCATTTTCCTATAAATAGCACCCCATTTCTCCTTCTCTTTTCACACCAAAAACAAAATCAAAATAAGAGTAAGAAAAAGAAAGAGAGAAAAGAAAAGAGAAGAAGAAAGAAAGAAAGAAAAAGAAAGAGAGTAAGAGAGTTCCATTCTTGCTAGGAAAAGGAGTCATTGCTAGGAGGAGAAGCCTTACTAGGAGCTAGGAATCTTTGGAGCTAGAAGTGGTGTTTTCTTTTCTTTTCATTGTTCAAGCTTCACAAAAGGTGGGTGTTCTCCTACTTTCTAATTTTTTTTTTGAATGTACATGCTAATAAAAGTGAATGAGTAGTTTGATAAAATAGAATAACTATACCATGATTGTAGTGAGATTAATAGTGAATCATGCTATGTTGACAAATAGATTAACATTGTGTTAGTGGGTAATTTCATTATTTTCTAGTGTAGGATATGCATACAAAAAAAAAGAGTAGTATAAGAAGATATTGTTTGAGAATTATAAGATAAAATTTATGCTAGTATATCATGTTTTGAATGAGGATGATTTTGTTGTGATATCATGCTAATTAAAAAGAAGAATTTCTTTATACCATGAATCATGTTAATGTGATTGCAATTTTTGTACTTGTTGAGTATGTGGGAATTTTAGTGATGAATATCATATGATAAACATGCTTTATGATTTATTGACTAAGAAAGAAGAAAGTAAAATTTTGTTATTATTGACATATGTATATTTTTTATTGTTACATTTGGAAAATAATAATTTGTTCATGAAAGAGATTTTGTAAAATTCTTATGATTTGAGACTTGTTGGCATGCTATAAATTCCCAATTTGTATAAGAGAAATTAAACATTTTTTTTTTCATTCAAGTTTTGAGAAATGCAAGTTTATGTGTAAATTGAAAAGAAGAGTTTAACTAAAGAATTATTACTATGAACAATGTTAGAATACTCGTAAATCTAGGTATGTCAAATGTGTGATATGTATGAGAAATTGTTAAAGAATGCTATATTTCGACATATGATTAGAGATATGATGAAAAAGAAAAGAGAAGGAAATAATTTTTTTTATGAAGTATGTTGACATATGTCAAAAAATACAATTTTCTTTTGTATGAAAGGAATTCCTTTGAGACATCCATAATCGATTAAAAGATATGTTTGATTCTTAACACAAATTTTTATTTGTAGGATGTTGGGCATAAACTAGTTTTTTTAGAAAAGCATGATTTTAATTTTCGAGTTTGAAAAGAAATGTAAATTTTGTAAAGAAAGGAAATAATTTTTTTTAAAATGAGATATATGCTAAAAAATAAGTTTGGACTTGTTGATTATTATTTAAGATTTCCTTTTAGTCCAAAGTGAAGTTTATTCCAATATCCTAAAGGATTGGATTATTGGGTAAACCAGTTTTGTTAAAAAGAAACAATTTCAGAAAAGTATGAACAAAAGTATACAAATACAACTCTTAGACAGAAATCACATTTGGACTTACTGGTTAGCCAGTGAGCACCTCTTATAATAGATCTTGGGTTCAAATCTTGATAGCCATCTTTTATATTTTTTTCTTCATTCAATTAAATTACCAAATTTGTACTAATGTATGAAAGGAATTTCGGTTGCTATATTTGACAAAAGTCCATATGGACTAAATGGCTAGTGGGCTCGGGTTAGGTGCTGGCTATGTTTGCCGTAGGTCTGGGGTTCAAAACCCATGCCTCACATTTGTTTTTTTTGGGGTTGTTACTCATGAATGTTTATTTTTAATTGGAATTAAACTTTAGTATTAATATAAAATGAAGTGGAAATATTAAGAGGTAGTTTCCTTGTATATTTTTGAAGTATAAAAAGAAATAAAATTTTGAGAATAGAAACTTTCCTTGTGAAAAAGAGTAAAATATTAGTTGTGAAGTAATTTCTCTTGAAGAGTTTATACTCTTATTGTGTTAAAGAATAATTCGTAGCGAATTGAGATATTGTAAGAGTTTGAAATGGTTAATAATATTTCATTGTGTCCTTGAAGAAAAATTATCCGCTTCCAAGATTATGAATGAATAGATCATGAATAATGATGAGACTATGATTACTTGTGATTAAGTTGAAAGGAGAAATTATTTAAGTTTAATACATGATTATGAAAGGGTGTGAATACCCATGTTTCTTGTACATGAAAGATTTATGATTTAGGATTAGTAAGACCTCGGTTACCGGTAATTTTGAAAGAAAGATTTTGAGACTTGATTTCGAGTTAATGCCGTCGGGCGATCTTGTATTTTGTGAATAAATCCGGTATGAGGTAAAACTGATTCTAGGGTGATAACATATTCATGTCTTGAACTAAAAATAATTAAGCACTTAGGTGAAGATGTAATAGACCTGTGCAAACGTAAATGGGTGCTTCTATATAGTCGGCGGTGGATCTCCGTGGCTATAGACCCAGTTGGTGGACTGTGGTTGCTCCATAGGAGATGGACTGTATTTTATCCGGGACTTAGGGTAGTCGACGGATGTTTACCATACTCCAAAGAATATGTATATACCGGGGCTAGAGGGGCATTTACGGGATTATTCTCACGATATAATAGCCAGGGAGGCTGGGATCTGTTATTATAGCCAGGGAGGCTAGCCAGGGAGGCTGAGATCCGTATCTGTGAAATAACTCTAAAACTTGTTTTATTACTGGGTAGTCTCATGGCGAGGGATCGAACCCTTCAATATGGAGTACGTAGGCACTTGCCCTAAGACCTATGTAGTATGGAATGCATAGAATCTGAACAAGTGTGCATTAGTGTCATCCTAGTGTAGAATTGTGTGCATTAGGCATTAAGGCATGACATACACTTATATTTAGAATAATCACTCTTGACACTTTACTTGTTCATTCAATCTTTTTTGTGATTTGTTAAAGTATGAGATCGTTATATTATTCCCGGCATAGAGAGGATAGCCGTGTATAACATTTTGTCAGTTGTAAGTAACTGACGAGCCCACAGATTAACATGCAGGTAAAGGACCATTCATGAAGCTATAAAGTGGATATGCTGATGCTGCTTTATTTTAAAGATGTTGTAAATGTTTTATTGTAAATTTCATTCTTCCGTTGTGTAAAACCAAGTTGTAATTGAACTCTGAAGTATTATTGAAAAAGTTTCAAATTTTTCTTGTAAAATTGTACGAAGTGAAGTAAAGATCCTGTGAAATCTCGAATTTATCCTTATATATAAATTCGGGGCGCTACAACATTAGTCAGATTCATAGTCAATAGTAGTTTAAGGCGATCAACGTTGGCGAAAAGTAAATGTTAGACCTTTTATTGTTTTCCATAAGGAGAACACACAATATATGTTTCCTCCCACCGAAAATTAGAAGCAACATTAAGTGACATCTCCTTTGTCAATTTAACACCCGTAACAGGTAGCATTAATCTTTTTTAGTAGCAGAAGATGGGCTCATAAATTTATCCGCTTTACTCTTTTAGATGAATATCATATACCAGTTCTGAATGATAACAAAGATGTCATCAGGATCAAAACTAGTCTTTTTCTTTTTGGCTAAGTGAACAAAATTGTAATGACATTCTATTTCAACAAGTAGCTAAAAAGACAAAAATATTATCGAAGGTTAGGTCATACCTTCAACTTCCTTTAAGATTCCAACAGTGAGAAGATCAGTTGCACCACCCGTAGAATGGCATACAGGAAGAACATTTGCAAATTTAAAGTTCATGGTTGTCATGAAACCCAATAAATAATGATTATGCAGTTTTCTTCTACAGTGAGTTCAACTCAGCAATATAGCTAATGCACGATTACAATGAATTTGTTGGCATCCTGACTAATTAAATCTCGCATGCTTCAATAATTTCATGGGTGATTTTGGTTCTCCATTGCTGAACCCAGTACATCTAAAATTATACATATATCAGTTTTCGTATGTGATCTGTCCTCTACTATAAGAACTTCAGTTTCTCCCTTCACATTGATCCAACTCTTTGCAGGGGACTTCACCACACCCATGCTTCTCATTGCTTTCCTTAGAACCGCAACATCTTCCCAAAGTCCAGAAGAAGCCAAAGTATTACATAATAAAACATTGGTTGTGGAATTAGATGGATCAATTTTAAAAATACCTTCTACTGCTTTCTATGTAATCTTCACATTTTGGTGAACCCTACTTGCTGATAATAGTGTCTTCCACATAATTATATCGGGTTCACATGGCATCTGATCCATAGATTTCTCAGCCTCTTCTAACTTTCCAGCACGTGCAAGCAATTCGATCAAACATGAACAATGCTCTCTTGTAGGCTCAATCCCGTATTCAGTTTCCATTACATTGTAGTAGTGACACCCTTCATCCACCAACCCAACACGACTGCAGGCAGTAAGAACTCCGACAAAGGTGACATGATTGGGCTTCTATTATAAAAGTAAAGAGGTCAGGGTTTTCTCTGCATGCCCCAATTGTGCATACCCAACAGTCAAACTGCTCCATGAGAACACATTGCGGTTACCAACCATCATTTCAAATAATTTACTTGCGTTGTGTTGAGATTTTGTGGGCTTACATATTAATTACAATTATATTATGGTAGGATATGGGCAATTTCAGTGATCTAACTAATTGGACTATAGCAATATCTATTGGGTATGGGTTGTAATGTGTAGAAACCCATTACTAATCAATAGGGTTTATGGGAACCTAGCTGGAATTAGTAACTAAAGACCATTATATTGGGATTGTAGTCCCCAAACCATAATTACAAATATTGTTCTCCTCATTCTTCCCCATCAAAGAGAGATCCAAAGAGCACTAAGGAGATTTGGTTATGGAAGACTCGATTCTTCTTCAATCTCTCAACATGAATTCAGTATGATTTATAAATTATTGTTCTTGATAATTTAACATGATGATCTTGGGATTCTAGAATAAGGATCTATGATTATTTAAAATTAAGAGTAACAAGTAGTATCAGAGCAACCCATCTATACAATATATTATGCTAAACCACTTTTGTCTAGAATTTTTCTCATTTTAAAAAAAGAAATAAAAAATAGAGAGCAAATGTAGCAGACAACTCCCACTCTTGCTCCATCGAAATTTTGAATTGAATAATATCCCTTAATCAAACTTTAAAAATTGTGCAATAATGTATAAATGCTATTAGATGAATTTTTCAAAAATAGTTTTATTATTTTCTCATTTTTTAAGTTATGAGCAATATTGTACAGAGTTATACTATCTATACAATATATTATGCTAAGACCACTTTTGATCCAAAGATTTCCCCCCCCCCCCCCTTTTTAAATAAAAATAAAAAAAAGCACAAATGTAGGAGGTAACTAGCACTGTCACAAAAGTCTAAAATCTGGAACCAACCAGGACACGACATTGGACCGGAATCAACCTGGTCTATTGTTGGTAAGGTTTGGGTCTTAAAATAGGACCCTTTCATATTATCGGTTCGGGTCTGGGACCGCTAAAAATGGACCCGACCCAAACTTGGTCTATTGTGGGTAGGGTCCAGGTCCTAAAATAGGACCCCTTCATATTTTCAAGCCCGTTCTGGTTCAGCCCAAAATGGACAAAAACCCTAACCTCCCACTTAACTTAACAACCCCCCCCCCCCCCCCCCCCCCCCCCCCCCCCCCCAACCAAAAAAAAAGGCAAGGAGAAGAGAAGAAGCAGCAGGCCCAACCTCCCTCTTCTGCCCGACACCACCCGCTCGCCGCTACCCAAACCCGATCGGTAGCATATTTTTAATACGGTCTGAACCTAGTTCTCACAGGTTGGGTTTAAGCCCAATATTTGGACCAGTTGAGAAGCAAATCCGGGTTCGGTAGTGCAGGACCCAACCCGGCCTACTCGATAACAGTGCTAGAGGTAAACCTCCCACTTGCTCTTTGTCCTTACAAATTTTAAACTAGAATCATATTTGTTAATCAAACCTAAAAATATTGCAATATTGTATTGATGTTATTATATGAATATTTAACACACAAAAAATGCTTTGTTATTTTCTCATTTTTGAAAATTCTGTGCAATATTGCACAAGGTTATACTACTGTTGAATTATTGAGAATATTTTCCCTTTTTTTTTTTATGTATGGTTTCCGCCATGCAGTATTTAGGTCATACTTTTTTGATGATTAGATTTAAGTTAGATTAATCAGAATAATTTTTGTTGTTCAGATCTCAGATTAAGATGGTTTAATTTTAAGATTAGCTATCCTAATTGAGATTAATATTTTGTTGATTATGATTTTTTTAATTGAGATGGGTTGTTCTCGGTTCAAGAATCAAGTGTTTATTTTGATTTATTAATAATGAATTTTGTAAAGGGTTTGGGTTTTAATTAATAAAAACTTGTAATCTACACATGCGACACACGTTCTAATAAAAAAATTTATAGAGTAAATTAGAAGACGTAATCTGGCATCGAACCTAAGACATCCCTTTACTCATATATACTCTTTACAAATTATCCCTAGTGGCACAAACTTTTATTTTATATAAGTGACACTTTTGTAAATAATTATGTCGTAAATAAATTTGAACTTTGAGGGTATTATAGTAACTAACAACAGTTGAGTAAATGAATGGTTAATATAACTCCCACGTAAAAATGAATGGTTGAGATTATACGGTTGATTGTCTAAAAATTAGAGGTTGTTTACAAATGACAACCCCAACTCTCTAGTTTTAATATTAGAGATATATAATAATCCCATGTGCGTCGCGCCAAGCGCAGCAACAACAGGGAGAACATGGGGGTTGTGGGTTGGGATTGGATTGGATCTAAGATACAAAAAACCCAACCCGCCCCTGCACGTTCTAAGCGCATGCGAGGATGCACGTAGGGTTCGGATAAGTGGTGATTTTTTGGTTCGGGTTTCCGATCATGTCCGACCCGATCCAGAATTTTTTAATCTTTTCTTTGGTTAATTATTTTGTATTTTAGTGCATATTATGCAATTCAATCACTGCAGTTACTAATTTGGCAAATCTTCCCATAACAATAAGCTTTTGTGACATTAATCATATTCACTTATGCTATTAAGACCCTGTTATATATTATTTTGCATTATTCTATTAATTCATGTTTTCACATAGTGGTATCTTTTGCATTAAAATCTAGAAAATATGTACATATTATGTGCAATCATGATTATTTGTGAAAAATATTTTAAAGATAATTTTGCACTAAAGTATATGGAAATTTAGGTAGAAAATTTTCCTTCTTTCTGGAAATAAATGTCTTGTACTTCTAAATAAATTGATTGAAATTATATGTTGCCAAAGTAACCTATATAATCAAAATTATTTTATTTAGGAATAAATAAATGTGTATATTTGTTATTTATGTGAATAATAACCGGCCCAAAGGATGGTTGTTGCTTGGCGAAATAATGGGCATCCATGTGGTTTTCCATGTGAGCAATGAGTCCGTCCAAAGATAGGCTTGTTGCTTGACATTACTAATTGTCAATTTTTGATTATTGTACGGGGAGTACCACTTACAGTTAATATTTTTGTCCAAAGACTAAATGCATGTCAATGTTGTTCTAGGTATCTTGTTTAATCATGTCGTGTGAATTTCTTTCCAGAATATTCTTGTGTTTTGATATGAATAATAATTGTGGGCTTATTGTTTTATATTTTGTTCTCTATTCAGTTTATGCTTCTGCAATATCTGTCAATATCAATTTCATTCATGTGTTTAATGACACCAACTTCAAGAATTGGAAAAAGAACGTCATGATTGTTCTCAGTTGCATGGATATTGATTTTGCACTTCAGAAAGAACGACCTGCTGATCTCACTCATGACAAACTTTATATATATGTTTAGAAACCGAGTTGGTCGTCTTAGGAGTTTGGAATACGAATCCTTAACTGACATATCATAGAAACTGTGAGTCTCCTTACCACTAACAATAGACCTATGAATCCTCTCTTCCAATAGGTCTTTGCATGCACATAAGCTCTTCAACAAGTGGGAACTTGAAAAGCGGGTTTTTTTGTGTGATAAAAAGATGATATCGTCATCGCTTCAGTAACGATAATTAACGAAACAGGTATATAATATTACATAGAATCCCGAAGGGAAATCGAACATCCAAAACTCCCAAAACAGAGGCTATAACCTCAATAGCCTACAAGAGGCCACACAAAATAAAACGTGAACAACTATGCCAGAATAACGAAGATAATGGTCCATCCTGAGTGTCGGCCAAGCTATAGAACCACTATTCTTCCTCCTCCCCCGATCGAGGTCTCTTCTTGTAACCGTTGTGCCCTGTCCAATCATGAATGCATTGGTGAGTTTTGTACATTAGATTAGAAAACCTATGATTAATATTGCGAAAACAAAGGTCATTTTGATCTAGCCAAAGGTTTCATATCGTAGAAGCTACTGCAACACCCCAATCTAACCTATCCTCCTTTGTCATCCTGCTAGATCTAAAATTTCCCTAAACCTCTGCACTCGACCCTGGACAAGCGGGTCGTTGCTTGAAGGAAGGTTAGATCCTTAAAAGTATTTAGCTTTTAACACTTGAATCCAAAGGGCATTAGGCGCCTGCTGAGGATATTCTAGACCGTTTTAAGTATATTGGCTGTGTTTGAAGCTCGAATTCGATGTACGCCCAAACCACCTACAGCCTTTGGTCTCTGCAAATAAAAACCATGCCTTCAGATACATAATTTTGGGACCAGGTTCCTTACCCTAGAAAATAGATCACATTGAAGCATTCATGGAGTCGGGGAAGATCAAGAAGACACATGATTTTTTTTATTTTTTTTTGATAAAAAATGACCGCTCTTAGCCACCTGTTTCATTAAAAAGCTTTTAAAGAAACCCAAATATTACAACCAACATAAGTTCCATCTAGATTCGCAAATCTAGACCTCCAAAAGCATCCAGATACATAGTAATAACAATACAACCATCCCCTCCATACATGAGACCAAAACAACCAGCCTGGAGTCAGACATCAGCTCTGTCTTCCTGTTATCCTCTCGACTGGCATTCCCTCCATTGCATGCCTGCTCACCTTACTCAGAATCCTCCATGCGAATCCTATTTCTAGCCCATTTTTGACCTGCTCACGCGATAATCAGGAAACTTATTTTATGCAGTACTACATGAAAAGAGCAACAATTATTACGAAAGCATGCATCATTTCAATCTAGCCACAGACTCGACAAAGCTGCCGCTACCGATATATCCCACATGACACGATATTCTTTCCTAATGTTAGTTTTTCTCCAGCACCCCCATAGGTCCCCTAAAATGTTTGGCAGCTATAAGGTCCCAAAACATAAAATCAAAACTTCCCATAACAATTTCACTTTCGGGATCAAAGGAAAATATGCGCGGTGTCCTCCTCTCCCTCGGTACATCTAGGGCAGTGAGTATCAATATGTATGTTACGACTCTTAAGATTCATCTTTGATAGAATCGTGTTATTCATAACGAGCCAAAGAAATGCCTTGATCTTGTTAGGTACTCTCGCCTTCCAAATTATTTTTGCCTCCTCGTTTCTAACACCCCCATCATTGTAAAAGTTGTACATGGATCTGGCCGAGAACAATCTAGAGGCTTCTAACTTCCAATACCTGTCATCTTCTATCCCCCTGTTGACAGTCACCCCATCATCTAGTAGGAGTTTGAGATGAAGAAGTTTTTGATAACTTTCATCAGAGAGTAATCCCTCGCGCCTGAGCTTCATTGACCCATATTTCCAAATATCCGAAACTAATGTTTTATCCTCTTGTGACTCCTTCGCCAATTTTGGAAATAGTGCTTGCAGTACTCCTTCTCCAATGTGTTGTCTCTCCCGCCCACTTGTCTTTCCAGAACCTGATGTTGTTTCCATCACCTGGCTTGCAGGAAATGTTAGCATGGAAATCCTCCCCAACTTTTGCGACCCCCTTCCACATGTGAGATTTTTTCCCGTGCTTACTTTTTCCCCCAAATTTGAACCTTTTATGTCTCCTGTACATAAGGAACGAGTTACCCCACCACACCTTGCGCTGCTTTTGCATCTTCCACCACCAATTTGCTAAAAGTACTTTATTCATGTCTCGTAGATTTACTATTCCAAGTCCACCGAATTCCTTCTTTTTACATACCCTACCCCACCTCACCAGATTTAGGCCTCTACTTCCCTCTTGGTTTCCCTTCCACAGAAACCTCCTCCTACACTTGTCAATTCTCTGGATCACCCAAGTAGGGATCTCATAAATAGACATCAAGTACATTGGAAGGCTACTAAGGACCGAGTTGATCAGAACAATTCTTCCCCCCAAAGATAAGAACTTCCCTTTCCATCTGTCTAATTTTCTCTCTATTTTTTCCACAAGTGGAATCCAATCTTCCCTTAGCAGTTTACCTGGTCTAATTGGCGTTCCCAAGTATTTAAGTGGGTACACCCCCTTATCACATTGAAGAACTTCTGGGATCCTTGAGACGGATACTCCTGACCCACCATAAATCTCCAGAATCCTACTCTTTTGAAAGTTAACGGTCAACCCAGATCATAGTTGAAAACATCGTACAATAACTCTAATGGTCAATGCTTCCTCCATCCTCGACACCCCAAACATGAGAGTATCATCCGCATATTGTAGAATAGACAACTTATCAGGGCAACCTTTGACCTTGATCCCATTGATAATCCTTGTCTGTACTCCTTTCCTAGCCATTTCTGCCAGTCCATCAGCGATGATCGCAAATATCAAAGGTGATAAAGGATCCTCCTGTCTTAGCCCTCTCCTGCATCTGATTTTCCTGCCTAGTTCCCCATTAAGCTGAATGGTCGATTTTCCGTTAATAACACACATCTTCATCCATGACCTCCATTTATGTATGAATCCTTTAAGATCAAATGCCTCATCCATGCAGTCCCACTCGGTCGAATCGTATGCTTTTTCGAAGTCCAACTTCAAAATAAAACCATCTACCTTCTCCTTGTTTGCTCTGAATACCATTTCGTGGACTGATGCAATATTGTCTGTTATGTCTCTACCCTTGATAAATCTGTATTGAGACTAATCAATAATATCTGCTAGGTTCGGTGACAATCTGTTAGCAAGCACTTTAGTGATGATTTTGAAAGACTCATTGAGCAGGCTGATGGGTCTGAGGTCTTCCACCCTGAGCACCTCTGCTTTCTTTGGGATAAGGACAATATTAGCGTAGTTGAGTCTATCTATTTGTGCCACTTCCTCAAAAAGTTCCTCAAAAATGTCTAGGAGGTCAATCTTTATGATCGTCCAATATAATGAGTAGAAAAGAATCGGAAATCCATCTGGCCCCAGGGCATTGTCCTGTCCCAAGCCTTTAATAGCTCTAATAACCTCCTCCTCTGTGAAGGGTCCCTCCAAACCTTCGCTCCCATCCAATCTCGACTCACTCCACATATCAAAATTCAATCTGCAAGATTGTAGTTGCCTCTTTTCTAATAACTCTCTGAAGGTCGAATCTACTTGGTGTCTAATTTTACTATCCTCCCGTGTCCACTCTCCCCTCACAAGTAGACCCGATATATTGTTCTACCTTCTTCTACCATTAGCCACCTTATGGAAAAAGGCCATGTTTGAGTCTCCCTTCTTAAGCCATTGAATCCTAGATCTTTGTCTCCAGTAGCACTCTTCCATCTCTCCAATCTCATGCATTTCAGATCTGTTCTGTGCTAGCTCCTCCATCTCCATACCATGTAATACTCTCTCTTCCTCGATGGATTCTAGTTCATGAGTTCTATTTTTCAATCTATCTTTTCGTCTCCTTAGTTCCTCATTCTCCTCTTTCGCCCACTTCTTAAGAGTTTTACGCAACCTCTTAATTTTGACCATCCATTTGGATACTACATCATTAGTGCCAGTAGGCTTCTCCCATGACCCTTCAATAACCTTCTTGATATTACCGGAGTAGGTCCAGGATTTTTCAAATCTGAACTTCTTTTTAATGAATCCCGAACCTATACTGCAGTCAAGTGCAATAGGGGTATGGTCAGACGTAAGTCTGGGGATTGACCGTAGCTTAGCAATCAGGAATCTCTCTTCCCATTCTGAGGACACTAATACTCTATCAAGTTTTGCTAGGGTCGGGTTCACTTGCATGTTAGTCCACGTAAATCTTCTATCGGACCCCTGAATCTCGATAAGCTCCAAGTCACTGATTAGCCTGTTGAACTCCAATCTACATCTATCACTCCCCCCACTCCCCCAATGTTCCGACCGAAATCTAGTAATGTTAAAATCCCCTCCCAGAACCCACGGTCCCTCCCATCTACTCCTAACATTTTTTAATTCTAACCAAAATCCCTCCATAAGCCTGATGATGTTAGGCCCATAAACTGAAGTAACCATGTGCTCCCACCCATCGTTCTTCCTTCTAATACTGATTGTCAGCGAGAAGGTACCCACAAAATCATCTATAATCTCAAAGATTTTAGAATCAAAGCCTAACGCTACCACCCCCCCCCCCCCCCCCCCCCCCCCCGACATGACACTAGCCTCCCTAAAACGCCATTCAAAATCTCTAAAAGCGCTCATGTTTTCAAAAACCCTACTTTGTGGAGTAGAAATTCTAGTTTCTTGCAAAGCACACACAACCGGCTTATGGCTAGTGATAGTGTCATTAACTAATCTACTCTTAATTCTAGACCACATATCTCTTACATTCCAAAAGATGTATAACATAATAAACGAAAACTCTCCTATTCCCCTACTCTATCGGAACCCCTATCTAGACAACCTATAGACACAGTTTATCCCCATCCTCTCTAAGATAGGACACTTTCTGTAATTGTTCCTCTTTCATGACACATATGATATGTTGAAAGTGAGGTTAGCGAAGATTTGATAAGTACTTCTCTCTCTGCATGAGAGAGTACTAAGGATCATTTCCACCCTTGCAGCTTGGTATTCATCTTCTCTAGCGGAAATTTATGACTATCAATTGATTTGGTCTTAGCTAGCAATGGAACACCCAAGTACTTTTCATTTTTGGCCATGAATTTAACACCCATTCTCTTTTCAAGATTTGTTGGAGCCATTAAGGATAGATTTTTAGTGAAATAAATCGAAGACTTGGTATAATTAATTAATTAATTGACCTCATCAAGATGCATACTCGGGGACAACACATTTCAAAGCATCCACATTCTCGTACCTGGCTTAACCAAAAATAATGAGATCATCGTCAAATAAAAAATGCAAGACAACTGGAGCTGTTTAATTTAACTTGAATGCTTTGAATTCATCACTTCTTTCAGCTTTGCTTAGTAGAGTAGAGAGTACCTCAGAGCAGAGTATGAAAAGAAATGGGGACAAAGGGCAGCCTGGTTGTAAGCCCCATTCAGGATGAAGAAACACATCAGTCCCACCATTAATGACGATGCCAATCCTGGTGGTGCTCACACAACTCATGATTAGATTGATGATTTTTCTCTGGAAACCCACATCTCTCAAGAACTTTACTTAGAAAATTCTATTCTACTCTATCAATCACCTTTGACATAATGCCTTCTTTTGAGTTTATGTCTTGCATACTAGATTCGATGTGAAGAGAAACGGATAAAACGAGAAGAAGTTCGAAGTGAAGAAAGGGAGACGAAGGTTGTTGTTGTTGGGCTGTCTGAAGGAGACATTCAACTGCTCCAAAGAGAAATCGACTGCAATAGTCATCTGTTGTGCTCGACTGCATTGTAGTAGACTGTACTTTTGAGCAGTCAACAGCAATTAGCAACGACGACAGTTTGGGGCGTTTCTTGGTGAATTTTTTTTTTAGCCCATTTTTGTGCTCCAAGCTAGATTGTACAACACCTATCGTGTGGCTTTCTCGTCAGGGTATATCTGACGATGTTGGATCAAGACTACAACTTAGGGTGGTTTCTCTATTTCTCTATATTGCAATGTAAAAACCTCCATTGAGAGGTGTGCAAGTACTTCATATGAGAGTTTTCTCCATTATAAAAAATAACGTATCTTTTAATGAGGTTTGAGAGATAGATAGGTTCTAGGTGAGATGTCGTAACTCTTGTATCTTCTATAGTTCAATAATACATTGTTTTTTTCTCCCCAAGATTAGGTTTTCTCCCCAAGATTAGGTTCGCCGAACCATGATTAAATTGTGTGATTGTGTGTTTAGTTTGGTCTACATTGCTTGGTTGTTCATTGGATCGATTGTCGCATAACTAAAGCCTAACAAGTGCGCTCTCACTATAATCTTACAAACCTTTTTGGGTCCCACATTTCAGAGGTTGCTTGAGTTCCTTGGAGAAGATGACAGATCAAAAGTTCATGAAAATCAAGCAGTTCGACAGTAGTCAACTTATTGGTTCCAAAGGGCTTCCATCTTGCCCTTGAAGAGGATAAAAAAAGTCAAACGACATGAAGCAGGAGAAGTGAGATGAGATTTATTTAAAAGTCTTGAGTTTAATCTGACTATCATTGACGTACGATGTCAAATGCAACTTCATTAAGGAGAAAAGCGCGGCGAGTTTGTGGGCGAAACTCAAAATTGACAATTCGTGATCCTCGTTATTAGATCAGATGTACTGGAAGAGAAAACTATTTAATTTCTCAATGAATGACTTTCATTTTTCATGATTATATAGTGGAATTCAATAAAGGTATTATCTGTATTGAGGGCAGTAAACGCAAATGATCTAAGCAAAGAGGATAAAACTTTAAACTTGATAGATCCACTGTCAGATTCGTACGAGCATTTGGTAACCACCATGCTACACAAGAAATCTGCCAAGGAGAAGCTCTCGGTGGCCTGTGTGATCAAAGCAATTGAAGGAGGATGAACTTAGGAGGGAAACTCATAAATCAGAATATTACTTTTATGAGCTGCATGATGGTGGATGGAACTTCAATTGGAAGGGATAGTGCACATAAGGGTGGGTCTGTTGACACCATTATAAAGGGATTGCGCATTACAAGAGGGATTGTAGTAAGTTGTTGAATCACAAGGGTGCCACATAGTTTGTGCCACTGAATTAAATAATAACTTAGACTGTTTTATTGTTTCAAATTCTTTAACTGTGGATTTTGACTGGTTTCTTGATTCGGGTAATTCTTCTCACATTTGCTCCGAGAAGCAGATATTTTCTACTTATAAGTATACAATATGTTGCTGTGTGAAGACAGAAACTGGTGAGATTTATGACATAGCGGGTGAGGGAACAAGAGTTGGAGATGCAAGATGAAAAGAGGTTCACACTAGAGAAGATCATGAATATTTCTTTGTTGAAATGAAACCTAATATCCTTGAGAACTCTGGAAGCACAGGGTTGCAGGTACACAGCTCAAGGTGGGTCATCGTAAGGTGATGAGGGGAAGGAGGAGTGTTCAACACAACATTTACAAGCTTTGTGGGTATGAAAAATCTTTGTCAAGTATTTCTAAGCCCAATATTCCAAAAACATCATCTAGTTTACCGCCACTACAATTACTGAAGTTAGATCATGACATTTGAATATCGTTGAGAGGTGGAGGATGTCTCAGGGTTGGTAGAGTGCCTGCGGAGGGTGGTGACTCTGTGTTAATGTCTACTGGGGTATGCTCTTGAGAGGGCATACGATTGGAGAAATAATAGATGGAGGTATATTCGACTAGCAGAAGAAGTCATTGAATTACTTTATTTACAACAGAAGAAAGGAAAGAGTCCAGAAGCAGTTAATCACACAAGTGTGGAAGAATATGTATACAATCCAAGGTGTATACTAGGTTCGATGTTATGAGAATAGAGCAAAGCGATAAAAGGTTCGAAGCGAAGACGAAGCAGAAAAGAATTTAATGTTTCTCGCTGAGAAGGGGATGATAGTCGACTGCTATTATAGAAGTGAAGTGCAACCACGCAAGGAGTGCTCAAATGCAAGTGCAGTTGACTGCTATTGGGAGCAGACGACCAGAAGTGTTAACCACGGGAATTTGGGCATGGTCTTGGTAGATCTATTTGAGCCCAGTTTCTTCTCCAAGTAAGATCGTATAGCTCTTATTATGTGGCTTACTATTCAGGGTATATCATACGGTGTTGGATCAAGACTACAAATACAAACCTAGAGTTTCTCTAGATCTCTATATAACAATGTATTGACCTCCATTGAGAGGTAGTACTTCATTTGAGAGTTTTTCTATTGTAAACAACAGAGTATCTTTTAGTGAGGCTTGAGAGATGGATATGTTCTTGGTGAGAGTGATTGTAACTCTTGTATCTTATCTAGTTGAATAATATCTCGATTATTTCTCCTAGGATTAGGTTCATCGAACCAGGATAATTCGTGTGTGCTTGTGTGCCCCCCCCCCCCCTTCCCCCAAGGCAGGTGAGGCGGCCACCTCATGCCCGTAGGTTTTTTGCAATTTTAAGGGCCCCCAAATTTGCATTCCACTTGTAAATATAGACACGTATTTTGCTCGTAAAAAAATTATATTTTTATTAGGGCCCCCCAAAAATAACTATTTGGGCCTTTAGATTTTTTTTAAAACTATTTGGGTTTGGGCTTGATTGAATTTGAGGCTTCAAATTTGGGTGATTTAAAACAAAGCCACATTCAAATCAATAGAAACCCAAATCCGAAACCCAAATTCACAAACTCGTTGGGAAAGCCGTGTTGAAAGTGTTAGAGCAATAAGATTTCAACATGTGGAGATAAGAGATGCATTAATTGACTTGGTAAACAGTGATATAGATCCCAAGATCAAGAGTGAAGCTGGTTCCTTAGCAACGAATGAGATGGCAAATTGGGAGTTTTTACGAGGTATCATTTGTTCAGATAAATCAGATAGATGAAAACAATACTGAATATTGAATTGAGAAATAACTGAGTATATATAGGAGTGAACCAAATACCAAATTAGCCCAATACCCAATATGAGACTATAATATTTATCACCCCCTCTCAAACTTATGGTGGGTCAAACAGTGTGAGTTTGCCTACTAAATATCGAAATCTCTGAACAGTATGAGATTTGGTGAAGAAGTCTGCCGTCTGCTGTGATGAGGTAATAAAATGAAGAGAAATGGTCCCTGCTTCAAAGCACTCAATGATAATCAATCTCAATATGCTTCGTTCGCTCATGGAAGACCGAGTTGCTTACAATGTGTAGTGCACTCCGGTTATCACAATGAAGAGGAGTAGGTCCTGAAAGAGTGACACTCATATCTGATAAAAGCCAACGAACATGAACAATCTCTCTAGTAGTAGCTGTCATTGCTCTGTAGTCAGCTTCGGTCGAAGAACATGCAATAACTGCCTGTTTCATACTTCGCCATGAGATTAGCAAATCACCAAGAAATAGACAGAAACAGGTGGTAGACTGTCTGGTAGTAGGATCACCTGCCCAATCTGAATCAAAATATGCACTCAGCTCTAGTTTGGATGTAGCAGGCATGAATAATGAGCGAGTAATAGTACCTCGAAGATATCTGAGAATCCGAAGAAGAGCACCGTAGTGAACTGATGTAGGAGCAGAAACAAACTGACTGACAACACTGACTGCGTGAGCAATATCAGGTCAGGTCATGCATAAGTAGACAAGCTGTCCAACAATCTGTCTATATCTAGTGGGATTGGGAAGGAGCTCACCATCAGTAGGACGAAGCTTCACATGAAGCTCTAAGGGTGTATCGGCAGATCGACTGTCAGAGAGGCATGCAGCGGAGATAATATCTGATGTGTATTTCTGTTGAGAAATGAGTATCCCCCGAGATCCATGAGCAATCTCTAGACCCATAAAATAACATAGTCTGCCAAGGTCTTTCATATGGAACTGCTGGTGAAGATATTTCTGGGTGGATATAATGCCTGCGGAGTCATCCCCAGTAATGATCATATCATCAACATATCGCAGAAATATAGAATGATCCTTAGAACTCTGACTAAAACCAGCCTTGGTGATGACAAAGCGAAAACACTCAAACCAGGCTCGAGGGGCCTGCTTCAAACCATATATAGCCCGACTTAGCCAGCAAACATGATGAGGAGGAGTAGGGAGGCCGGGAGGAGGATCCATATAAACAACCTCAGATAAGGTACCATGAAGAAAAGCATTCTTCACATCAATCTGGTATAACGATCATTGATGGATGGCTGCAACAGCAAGAAGAGTGCGAACAATAGTCATCTGTGCAACTGGAGAAAATGTCTCATCATATTCAATGCCATGCTCCTGAGTAAATCCTCGGGCTACAAGACGAGCCTTGTGCCGCTCAATAGATCTATCAGGTTCATATTTGATCTTGAAGATCCACTTGCAGCTAATAGGCTGAACGCCCTCTGGCAGAGGAACAACATCCCAAGTTCCAGTCTGATCAAATGCACTAAATTCCTCTGCAATAGCTTTCCTCCATTCGGGATATTGAATTGCATCCTGATAGGTTCTGGGCTCACGTATAGTGTATAGCAGTGAGATATGCATGAAACTATGGTGAGTAGGAAGCTAGGATGGCAAAACCAAACTAGTCATAAGGACCAGTGGCATCAGGTGTATAATGTGCCGGAGGAATACCAGAAGTGGAACGTTTAGACTGACGAAGCGATGGTGGACTGACAGGCTTTGGGGGTGAGGATGGTGGATTAGGTGCATGTGTCGGTGGGGAAGTAGGTGGGGTGTGTTCTGGCAACTGTTAGGATGCATGAGGTGTTTCAGTAAGGGACAATAGGTGTAAGGACAGCAAGAGATGTGAGTGGAGCCAGAGGAGTAGGATCAAAAGGAATGCGGGAAGATGAAGTCGGGGAGCTAGCAACAACTGGGAAATTGAGAAATCTAGTATCCTCGGGGGGATTCAGGTAGTAAGGAGAGTCTTTCACAAAGGATACATGTCTAGAAATGCGAACACGGCCAGCCGATGGATCAAAACAACGATAACCTTTGTGTTCGGGACTGAAACCTAGGTGAACGCACTTAGAAGCACGAGCGGAGAGCTTCGTGTGCTCAGTAAGAGGGAGAAGGACGAAACAGGTGCACCTAAAGGTACGGAGCATACTGTAGTCGGGAGGTGAGTGATAAAGAGCCTCATAAGGCGTCGTACCAGCTAGGACAGACGAAGGAGTAATGTTGATGAGACCAACAGAGGTCAGGACAGCTTCAGCCCAGAAATAACGAGGAGCGAAAGAGGAGAGTAAAAGAGCGCGAGCCGTCTCAAGGATGTGATGATGCTTGTGTTCAGCTACACCATTCTTCTCATGTGTGTGAGGACATGATTGTTGAAAAAGTGTGTCGTGAGACTGAAGGATCAATCTCATAGTGGTGGAAGTGTAATCACATGCACCTTCCGATCGAAAATTCTTAATGCGCACACCGAATTGAGTGTGAATCATAGTCATAAAGAACCCATAAATATCAGGTATCTCAGATCGTTAACGCATAAGAAAAATCCATGTATGTCTAGTGAAGTCATCGATGAAGGCAACATAATAGAGATAGCCTTTCCACGAAGGTACAGGAGAGGGTCTCCATATGTCAGAATGAACAAGTTGAAAAGTATGGATGGTTTGAGAAGTGCTTTTGTGACTAAAGGGTAGGAAGATATATTTGGCCAAATAAAAACCATGACAATCAGATAAATGTTTAAAAGTAAGAGAACCAAGGGCAACACTGCGAGCTAGTGTCTGGAGTCGTGATGCGCTAATATGACCTAAACGTATGTTCCACAAATCAGCATATGAGGAAACAATACCGGAAAAAACTAGAAGGAGAGTGATGTGCACGAAGAAAATCTAGATGATATAGACGACCCTGACGATTAGCATGCCCAAACTCCTCACTGGTGCATGAATCAGTAATACAACAACCGAAAGAGTCAAAAGTAACGACAAGACCACTATTGCCCAATGCACTAATAGAAATAAGGTTTATGGATAAATGAGGAGCATAAAAAACATATGGCAATGTGAGAGTGGGAGAGATAATTACTCCTGAGTGTGTAACGAGAAGTGACGAGCCATCAGCTGTGTGAAGAGATGAAGAGTGAGAAGGAAGTGCAGTGCAGCTGGAGAATAGTGTCTGATTACTAGTGAGATGATGTGATGCACCAGAATCTAAAATCCAGCACGTATTCATACCGGAAGTGGCAGAGAATGCAGAAGCAGAGGAGGCAACATTGAGAGACTGACCCATGAGATGTAGTTCCAGCTGAGTGAGGCACTGCTAAAGATTAGCCCAATCAGCAGGAGACGGCAAGACTGGGGTGACGGGCATGGCCGAGAATGTAAGTGAAGAAGCACTTCTAGGAGGAATATGCTGCTGGTGTCTGGATCGGGATAGGGGGCAGGACGGGGCTACTGGTGGCAGTAGTAGAGGTGGGGTAGGGTCAGGAATGAAGCTGGAAGAAGGTAGAAGACCGGAGGCAGACTGAAGATGGCGCTGTTGTTGTTTGAATCTGGAGGAGTAACGAGAGGTGGTTGCAACGGGAAAGTAGGTGGAAGCGGAAACATGTGGGAGAGAATGAGGTTCCATCAAGTAGTAGTACCTACAATATATATATATATATATATATATATATATATATATATAGAGAGTTAGTCTATTAAGAGATGGAGAGCTGAGCTCCTTATCTGAGCTGGAAGTGATCAGCCGTCTGATCGAACTTGATGAAGATCGGACGGCTGATCTGGCTTCCGCTTTCTCTTCAGATTTTAAGAGGGGTAAAAGGGGTATACCCCTTATCTCAAAGCCAGATCGCGTATACCCTTCGATTCCTTATCGTCTAAGCCTACGAAAATCTTATCTCTTCTCTCCCGCTCTCTCTCTCGTTCCAAACCCTAATCTGAGCTCTCTCCCGCTCTCGAATCCCGCTCTCGATCTGTTTGGATTCCTCTCTTTGGATTCCTCTCTTCTCTTCTCACCCTATCTGAAGAGAAGACGGCACCTTCGAAACCCTAATCGAACGTCTCTTCGAAACCCTAATCGGCACCTTCGCTCCTCTCCCGCTATCTTTCTTCACTCACCTGTGACAAACCCTACCCCTACCACCGATCGAGTATACACCTTCGATTCCTTATCGACTAAGCCTACCTCTCTTCTCTCTTCTCTCCCGCTCTCTCTCGTTCCAAACCCTAATCCCCCTCTCCCTGGCTGAGCTTCCCTCCGCCTTTCTCTTCAGATTTTAAGAGGGTTAAAAGGGGTATACCCCTTATCTCACAGCAGATCGCGTATACCACTTCGATTCCTTATCGATTAAAGCATCGTTTGGAGTAGAGCTTTGCTTTGAATGTCTCATCGATCGGAGCTGGAAGTGATCAGCCGTCTGATCTCTCATATTCCAGAGGGAAGTATTTGACTCTCATAAATGCTATAATGATATCTGTTTAATTTCTTGCATTTTCTTTCGGTTTTGTTCGTAGGCAATGATGAGATTGATTTGGATATTAGTTGGTTAAATAATTTTGGGCCATTGAAATTATGGTTTCGAAGAGATTTTTGATTGTGTACCATGATATTTATTCAAAGTTGAGTACACACCTGGGGTTTGAGCGGGAGAGAAGAGATGAAGGCTTGAAAGTATCAATTTTTGAGTTTTAACAATAGCTCAATTCACATAAATTTTGGGCACCGATGACTCACAATGGTTTAGGCAGTGATGCAAAACACTTTATGATCTGAATAATTATTTCAATCCTGTTTTAAGTATTCTTGATTATATATCTATCATATTCTAGTTGGCGTGGCAGTCCAATGCAGCCCTACTTATGATTACTGTTTTCTGAGCCTATAATAAACCCCCCCCCCCCCCCCCCCCCGGCTCCCGATAAGGCATTCAGTTCCCCAGCTCTTAATAGACTTACTCTATATCTGATCTGCACAGTTGATGATAAGCTCCAACCAACATAGACAGAACATGAAGTATCAATTATTTTCAGCCCAGAACAAACACAAACAGATCATGAAGTATACAAAAACAAACTGTATATTAGGCAGTGATGCTAAACACTTTATGATCTGAATACTTATTTCAATTTGTTGCATTTATTCTTGATTATATATCTATCATATCCTAGTTGGCGCGGCACCCCAATTGCAGCCTTAGTTATGGATAGTCTGTTCTGAGCCTATTTGTTATGGATAGACAGAGCATGAAGTATGCAAAATTTGTAATGCTCTAAACAACAGAAAACTAGATTTTCTAGTAACTGACGTTGGATGTGTATGCGTTGGGTACTCATCTAAGCCTTTTGGTTTTTGAGTCTCTCAAATGCTTTGTTGGTGTAGGCCGTGATGCAAAACAGAACATGATCTGAATATTTACTTCAGGATTGTTGTATTTATTCTTGATTGTATATCTATCATATCATAGTTGGCGTGGCACCCCAATGCAGCCCTAGGTATGAATAGTCTGTTCTGAGCCTACTAGTATTATTTCAACCACATTTATAGTTTCTGTTGTTTAGTATGAGCATAACAAATTTTGCATTCTACATGCTCTGTCTGTGTTTGTTCCCAACTTACAGATTTTGCTTGCTTCATGATCTATCTGTGTCTGTACTGGGCTGATAAAATCTTTAAACAAGGATGCTCTATACATCATGATCTGTTTGTGCTTGTTTTTGGCTGTTTGAAATTTTTATGCTTCATGCTCAATCTGTGTTTGGTCTGGTCTGGAAGAAAAAATGAGACTTCATGTTCAGTCTGTGTTGTTTATGAGCTTCACAAATTTTGCTCAATTCATGCTCTACCTGTGCTTGTTCTTGGCTGTTTAAAATTTTTATACTTCATGCTCAATCTGTGTTTGCTCTGGTCTGGAGGAAAAAATGAGACTTCAAGCTCTATTTGTGTTGTTTATGAGCATTACAAATTTTGTAAACTACATGCTCTGTTTGTCTTAGCTGTAAGCCTACAAATTTTGTCATACTTCTTGATTTTTTGGTGTTGGTTTTGATCGAGGAGGAAAATTTAACAGTACATGATTTTTGAACTTCAGGTTCAAACGGTGTTTTCCTCCTACATTATTTATTTGAAATTTTGTTCTCTTTGGAATCGACTATCTGTTATCTGTTTGTCTGTCTTTTCCATGTTCAATAATTTCAGTTTACTTTGGATTTCAGGTAGATTTCAGCATGAAGTGCATTTTGGAGTGATTGAAGACTGCAGTACGGCAAAATTTTATATTCGGAGCAAATTATGCAAATTTTGTCATCTACAGACAGTTATGGCACAATGTACTATGCTGTAAATTAATATTTCTTATGCTGTAGAAAATTTGTGAACAATCACTTTGCAATTCTATGAAGATCCAATTTTTTGCAAACAATCTGTTCTTTATTGTCTTAATGTAATGATTGAAATTATGTGTTTTTTTGGGTGTATTACGCAGTATGGCGTGTCCACCTGATTTTCATGCTCAAAGCTTGAAGTAACAAATTAAACAAAATAAGATAAGCTGAGAAGCAACACAGACATAACATGATGTCTGCAAAATTTGTAAAACTCACAAACAACACAGACTGAACATAAAGTGAGAAAAAAAATTTTAAACAGCCAATAACAAGCACAGTCAGACCATGAAGTGAGCAAAATTTGTGAAGCTCATAATCAACACAGACAGAACATGAAGTGTAATTTTTTTGGCCAGACCAGAGCAAACACAGATTGAGCATGAAGTATACAAATTTCAAACAGCCAAGAACAAGCACAGGCAGACCATGAATGGAGCAAAATTTGTAAAGCTCATAAACAACACAGACATGACATAAAGTCTCATTTTTTCTTCCAGACCAGAGCAAACACAGATTGAGCATGAAGCATTAAAATTTCAAACAGCCAAGAACAAGCACAGGCAGACCATGAATTGAGCAAAATTTGTGAAGCTCATAAACAACACAGACTGAACATGAAGTCTCATTTTTCCCTCCAGACCAGAGCAAACACAGATTGAGCATGAAGTATACAAATTTCAAACAGCCAAGAACAAGCACAGGCAGACCATGAATTGAGCAAAATTTGTGAAGCTCATAAACACAGACAGAACATAAAGTCTCATTTTTCTTCCAGACCAGAGCAAACACAGATTGAGCATGAAGCATTAAAATTTCAAACAGCCAAGAACAAGCACAGGAAGACCATGAATTGAGCAAAATTTGTGAAGCTCATAAACAACACAGACTGAACATGTAGAGACATTTTTCCCTCCAGACCAGAGCAAACACAGATTGAGCATGAAGTAAAAAAATTGTAAACAGCCAAGAACAAGCACAGGCAGACCATGAATTGAGCAAAATTTGTAAAGCTCATAAACAACACAGACAGAACACAAAGTCTCATTTTTTTCTCCAGACCACAGCAAACACAGATTGAGCATGAAGTATTAAAATTTCAAACAGCCAAGAACAAGCACAGGAAGACCATGAAGTATGCAAAATTTGTAAAGCTCATAAACAACACAGATTGAACATGAAGTCTCATTTTTTGGGCCAGACCAGAACAAACACAGTTTTAACATGAAGTATAAATTTTTAACAGCCGAGTACAGACAAAGACAGACACGGACAGAGCATGTAGCATGCAAACTTTGTATCATTCATCAAATATTCATCATGTGTTCGGCGCTGACGATCATCTCGTTCTTTCTCTTCGATTCCTGCACCAAAATATTCATCAAATAGAAGAAAATTCAAGTACGTATGATACACGTTCATGGTTAAAACTTGTAGGCTCAGAAATAGTGCAACAAGAAACATTATCTCATTCACTCGGATTTTAAAAATTCAAGGCGGCTCAGAAAAACAACAATTACCACTTTAATATCCCGTAAAAACTTACAATGGTGCATTGTTAAAGGAGCACAGCTCCCGAAAAAGCATTCAGCTTCTGAGCTCTTAATAGACTTATCGGAGCTGGAGAAGATCAGCCGTTTGATCAAAGTTGATCACGATCGGACGGCTGAGCTTCACTCTGCCTTTCTCTTCAGATTTTAAGAGGGGTAAAAGGGGTATACCCCTTATCTCAAATCAGATAGCGTATACTACTTCGATTCCTTATCAATTAACCCTTCCTCTCTTCTCGGCTCAAAACAAAACCAAAATAAACATGAAGTTGAGCATACATCAAATAATCATGAAACATGAAATCATGCATAAAATTTTCATCACTACCGCATTGAAGTTAAATCAGGTTGCATATGGAGTCAAATTTGGAATTTTGAATTTGACACTAAGGCCGCTTTATTAAGGCACACCGGCTAGTGTTCAGGAACAAAATTCAAGTTGCATATACTTTTCATCATTGCCTACTAAATAGAGAATATATGAACTTCAAAATAGAAATTTTTTACCAACTTTTCATGTACTAAAATGATGCTTATCGAGCATCATTTTTTGCTTTAAAATGATTTACCTGCAAACAAACAAAACAAGTTGGTTAAGTTAACAAATGTGTTATAATGTAATAAACTTATATAACGGCAGATATATATGACACTTACCTTGCAAAAGACACAGAAATAACTCAACAAAGTTCATGCTATATTCGGAGGATCCTCTGTTATAGGTTGCATTGTTGAAACTGTAGTAGAAGCTTGTGACTCATTTATAGTAGAGCTACACGTTTAATGTTCACAAAACCAAATTAAAATTAAACTAACTACAAAAAAAATGAAGTATTAACTTTGTATTTAATTACTAACCTTTGCTTTAAAGGACAAGTACGAATGTCATGATTAACCATTTTATTGCACAAGCGACACTTTCTCAATGGTTTCGCAGCCATCTCCAATGCTTTCTCCCTACCCCCTTTGATGCGCTTCCCACTACCCTTGGTTTTTGCAATATCGGGTACTTGAATATGGACTGTTCTAGGTAGTGAACTAGTTGTTGGTTGTTGTGATTCTTGGGTCATATCTTGTTGCAATTCTGCAACAACACCAACTAGTAATGTTTTCGCCTTTTGGCGCATCTCCTTTGATGAGCGAGCAATCCTCATCACTTTGTTGAATTCATTGGACAATTCTACCATGTCCAAATCTTGTGGACTACCGTAACTACCGATTATTTCAGCACCAGCATTATCATATACAATCTCGGTAGTTACAGAGCAGGTCCACCTCTTTAAAATATAACATTGAGGCAGGGAATCAACAAACTCATTCCTCAATACCACAAGGATGTGTCTACAAGGAATGCCCTCAACTTCAAATTTACCACATGTGCAAGTCCCAGCAATATCCATCCCCTTGTAGACCACATCTCTTGTTTTATCATGCTGTACCGACTTAGCCATTCTCCTAACAATATAGTGTCGCACACTACCATCGTCAGCTTTCATTAAAGATGCATAATTCAAGCTTTCAACTAGTTCAGCCTGAAATATATGAAATTTCGATCTAGTGTACTGTTCAGACATCTGGAACTCAATTTCAAAACCTGTTTGCAGCTTTGGTTTGGTATGCAGAGTAGTATAGTCAGCTGCCAACTGATTCTGTCTTTGTTTCCTTATTGCCCTTTCAAATCTGGTCATAAATTCATGTAGAGAATTTTTACTGCTAACATACTTATCAACAAAAGCATTCATGCTTTCTGATCTCTGGGTTATGCGAATACCAGCAGTAAAAATATGCTTGGCATAAGTCGGTATCCACTTCTCACGAAGCAAATAAATGTCAGAAAGCCAAGGACTACCTGTTATTGGGATATGTATCAAGTACTAATAAAAAAGAAAAAAAAAGTTCAAACATAAGAATAATTTATTCAAACAAGTAATACCTGCAATTTGCACATTAGCGTGCATTACGTCATTCCATCTCATCTCAAACTCTTCTGGGGTCTCAGATTCCCAGATGCAACTGTGGAATGGAATGCTAAAATCACTATTCAAACCCGGGCCACCAAGCTTATCGGGAAGCTTTTTAAGAATGTGCCACATGCAAAGCCTGTGGCTCGAACCAGGAAAACACATCTGAATTGCATTATCCATTGCAGGATCTTGGTCCGTGATGATCACTTTTGATGGAGACCCACCCATTATTTCACCCCATTTTTGAAACAACCAAACAAAAGAATCGGTGGTCTCCTTATTTATAAATGCCGCACCAAAATTTACAGATTGGCCATGATGATTAACTCCGGTGAACGGCGCAAAAACCAGCTTGTATTCGTTGGTATCATATGTGGTGTCAAAAATTAGCACTTCACCAAAATGTTTGAAAGCCTTCCTGGCAATAGCATCAACCCATAATACATGAGTTAATTTGTTGTCTTCATCAACCTTGTAATGAAAACTGAAAGAATGATTCATCTCTTTTTCCTTTTGGAAGTGCTCCAACAATATATCAACATCATAAGGTCTCATACCATCCCTCTCTCTTTGCAAGGAATTTCTAATATCTTTTTCAGTACAATTAATGTTACTGAAACCTTCATTTTCTATTTCCATGAAGGACATAAACTCTGAAGTTCGTATATTAGCCTCTTTGAAAGTACTGAGTAAGCTTTTTTGCGCTTCAGATACATTTCTATTCTGTCTTAGAAATTGTTGCTTTCGAGGTGTGACACAAATATGACTGTGCTCCTCAACAAACCTACGGATTGACCATCTCCCGTCAACATCCCTTTGGATTCGTATTTGAGCCATACAGTCTTCTTTTGTTATTGCCCGTTTCCTTCTCTTGATCAAAATTGAAGAAGATTCTTCATTATCACCGGTTGTATCAACCGGCTTGCCTTGTTTTGAGCAAACAAATTGTTGTGAATATCTCTCCTTTGTGGCAGTATCAACCATCGTTGCAGACTTTCGTACTGAAAAATCGCATAATTTTGCATATGTTTTATAAAATTCAAATCCATCTTCTAAGGTTGCAAATACTAAACCAACAAGTGGTTTAGATGCATCATCAACATCCCTCCAACTGGACTGAACATCCTGGCTTAGTAATTCCTCATTTTCAATCTCCATCCTTCATAGGAGAATGAGACAACAAAAATTAAAAATAAATAAACTCTCTAATCTTTAACTGTAAAATAGAGAAATTGTGGCCCCAAAAAATGTACAAAAAAAAACTACATCTTAACACAATCTACTCTATTCACCAAACCCTAAAGGACCTTTTCTGGAAATGATCACAACCACCTTAGTGGTATTGTATCTCACACCCGGTGTTCGAGCATAAAAAAAAATCGACTATAGTCTCCCCTGTATTTGGCTTTCTGTTCAAGGAGATGATGATGGTAAAGGGTATTTTGCTGATGAAGAGGAATCGGCCGAATAATGAGCGCGTCCTGCTGTAACTACGGTAACAAGAAGATCTAATGACTCATGAACTATTCTGTTCATGACTACTAATAATCACTTATCTTATAATAATAATAATAATAATAATAATAATAATAATAATAATAATAATAATAATAATAATAATAATAATAATAATAATAATAATACTAAACAAAAGAAACAGTAAAAGAAAATTGAAAATGTCCAGTATGTAAGCATATATTTTTCAGAGTGAACCAATTGTTGTACATAGCCGGAGGATTTTGGCATAGAGCTATAGCATGCTCAGTTCTCAGTGAACCCATTTTGGTCAAACATGCCAAGATGACAATCAGATGCATGAAAATAAGCTTCACTAACAATAAAAAAAGAAAATGGGGATGCTAGCAGCATACTTAGATTGCTAATTTCGCCAGTACATTTGGGACTCAATTTAAAAATTCTATAAATTCTATATTTTGCTCTAATCTTTAACCACATCTAAAAATTCTATATACCAGTACGAATAATATTTGCTAATCTATATGTACTAGTCCGAATACTAGTGCGAATATTAACAGAGCATAATTTAAGCGCTAAGAATATAACAACAACCTAGAAGCATTTATAAAGGAAATAAAATTTGAATTCAAGGTGAGAAATTGAAACCCTTGTCGTAGTATCAGTTCTCCGTCAGGAAGAAGAGAACGAACTCTCAAGTGCACTGTTAAGGTGCAGCTCACGACAGCCCAACAAATCGATCTGAAGATGAGCGAAGCACAGGTACTTCGATCGGTGGTAGGGGTAGGGTTTGTCACAGGTGAGGAAGAAAGATAGCGGGAGAGGAGTGAAGGTGCCGATTAGGGTTTCGAAGAGACCTTCGATTAGGGTGCTCGAAGGTGCCAATCTCTTCAGATAGGGTGAGAAGAGAAGAGAGGAATCCAAAGAGAGCAAACACAGATCGAGAGCGGGATTCGAGAGCGGGATTCGAGAGGGGGATTAGGGTTTGGAACGAGAGAGAGAGCGGGAGAGCGGGAGAGGAGCGAAGGTGCCGATTAGGGTTTCGAAGAGACCTTCGATTAGGGTGCTCGAAGGTGCCGATCTCTTCAGATCGGGTGAGAAGAGAAGAGAGGAATCCAAAGAGAGCAAATACAGATCGAGAGCGGGATTCGAGAGCGGGAGAGAGGGGGATTAGGGTTTGGAACGAGAGAGAGCGGGAGAGAAGAGAGAGAGCGGGATAAGGAATCGAAGGGTATACGCAATCTGACTTTGAGATAAGGGGTATACCACTTTTACCCCTCTTAAAATCTGAAGAGAAAGCAGAGGGGAGATCAGCCGTCCGATCTTGATCAAGTTTGATCAGACGGCTGATCACTTCCAGCTCAGATAAGGAGCTCAGCTTTCCATCTCTTAATAGACTCACTCTATATATATATATATATATATATATATATATATATATATATATATATATATATATATATCATATACATAGAGTTAGTCTATTAAGAGATGGAGAACTGAGCTCCTTATCTGAGCTGGAAGTGATCAGCCGTCTGATCGAACTTGATGAAGATCGGACGGCTGATCTGGCTTCCGCTTTCTCTTCAGATTTTAAGAGGGGTAAAAGGGGTATACCCCTTATCTCAAAGCCAGATCGCGTATACCCTTCGATTCCTTATCGTCTAAGCCTACGAAAATCTTATCTCTTCTCTCCCGCTCTCTCTCTCGTTCCAAACCCTAATCTGAGCTCTCTCCCGCTCTCGAATCCCGCTCTCGATCTGTTTGGATTCCTCTCTTTGGATTCCTCTCTTCTCTTCTCACCCTATCTGAAGAGAAGACGGCACCTTCGAAACCCTAATCGAACGTCTCTTCGAAACCCTAATCGGCACCTTCGCTCCTCTCCCGCTATCTTTCTTCACTCACCTGTGACAAACCCTACCCCTACCACCGATCGAGTATACACCTTTGCTTCGATCATCTTCAGATCGATTTGTGCTTCGCTCATCTTCAGATCGTTTTGTTCGGTTGTCGTGAGCTGCACCTTAACAGTGCACTTGAGAGTTCGTTCTCTTCTTCCTGACGGAGAACCGATACTGCGACAAGGGTTTAAATTTCTCACCTTGAATTCAAATTTTATTTCCTTCATAGATGCTTCTAGGTTGTTGTTATATTCTTCGCGCTTAAATTATGCTCTGTTAATATTCGCACTAGTATTCGGACTAGTACATTTAGATTAGCAAATAATATTCGTACTGGTATATGGAATTTTTAGATGTGGACATGACACATGCATATAAGCACACAAAATCCATGTAATATTTAGTCTAGTTTTTGTTTATTTCGAGACTTGCTTCAATCACTGCTAATAGGACTTGACACATGCATATAAGTGATTATTAGTAGTATTATTATTATTATTCCATGTAAATTTTCTTCCATGTAATTTTTCTTTTACTGTTTCTTTTGTTTAGTATTATTATTATTATTATTATTATTATTATTATTATTATTATTATTATGAGATAAGTGATTATTAGTAGTCATGAACAGAATAGTTCATGAGTCATCAGATCTTCTTGTTACCGTATTTACAGCACGACGCGCTCTTTATTCGGCCGATTCCTCTTCATCAGCAAAATACCCTTTACCATCATCATCTCCTTGAACGGAAAGCCAAATACAGGGGAGACTATAGTCGATTTTTTTTTATGCTCGAACACAGGGTGTGCGATAAAATACCACTAAGGTGGTTGTGATCATTTTCACAAAAGGTCGTTTAGGGTTTGGTGAATAGAGTAGATTGTGTTAAGATGTAGTTTTTTATTTGTACATTTTTTGGAGCCACAATTTCTCTATTTTACAGATCAAGAATGTATTATGTTGATCTGTTTCATTTGTGGTAATTTAAGGTTGTAGCTTTATTTTTAATTTTTGTTGTCTCATTCTCCTATGAAGGATGGAGATTGAAAATGAGGAATTACTAAGCCAGGATATTCAGTCCAGTTGGAGGGATGTTGATGATGCATCTAAACCATTTGTTGGTTTAGTATTTGCAACCTTAGAAGATGGATTTGAATTTTATAAAACATATGCAAAATTATGCGGTTTTTCAGTACGAAAGTCTGCAACGATGGTTGATACTACCACAAAGGAGAGATATTCACAACAATTTGTTTGCTCAAAGCAAGGCAAGCCGGTTGATACAACCGGTGATAATGAAGAATCTTCTTCAATTTTGATCAAGAGAAGGAAACGGGCAATAACGAAAGAAGACTGTTTGGCTCAAATACGAATCCAAAAGGATGTTGACGGGAGATGGTCAATCCGTAGGTTTGTTGAGGAGCACAGTCATATTTGTGTCACACCTCGAAAGCAACAATTTCTAAGATGTAATAAAACTGTATCTGACGCGCAAAAAAGCTTACTCAGTACTTTCAAAGAGGCTAATATACGAACTTCAGAGTTTATGTCCTTCATGGAAATAGAAAATGAAGGTTTCAGTAACATTAATTGTACTGAAAAAGATATTAGAAATTCCTTGCAAAGAGAGAGGGATGGTATGAGACCTTATGATGTAGATATATTGTTGGAACACTTCCAAGAGGAAAAAGAGATGAATCCTTCTTTCAGTTTTCATTACAAGGTTGATGAAGACAACAAATTAACTCATGTATTATGGGTTGATGCTATTGCCAGGAAGGCTTTCAAACAATTTGGTGAAGTGCTAATTTTTGACACCACATATGATACCAACGAATACAAGTTGGTTTTTGCGCCATTTACCGGAGTTAATCATCATGGCCAATCTGTAAATTTTGGTGCGGCATTTATAAATAAGGAGACCACCGATTCTTTTGTTTGGTTGTTTCAAAAATGGGGTGAAATAATGGGTGTCTTTTGCAAGGTAAGTATCATATATATCTGCCGTTATATTAGTTTATTACATTATAACACAATTAATAACTTAACCAACTTGTTTTGTTTGTTTGCAGGTAAACCATTCTCAGAAAAAAAAATGATGCCCAAGTTGGTAAAAAATTTCTAATTTGAAGTTCATATATTCTCTATTTAGTAGGCAATGATGAAAAGTATATGCAACTTGAATTTTGTTTTTGAACACTAGTCGGTGTGCCTTAATAAAGCGGCCCTAGTGTCCAATTCAAAATTCCAAATTTGACTCCATATGCAACCTGATTTAACTTCATGCGGCCGTGATGAAAACTTTATGCATGATTTCATGTTTCATGATTATTGGATGGTGCTGAACTTCATGTTCATTTTGGTTTTGTTTTGAGCCGAGAAGAGAGGAAGGGTTAATTGATAAGGAATCGAAGTAGTATACGCTATCTGATTTGAGATAAGGGGTATACCCCTTTTACCCCTCTTAAAATCTGAAGAGAAAGGCAGAGTGAAGCTCAGTCGTCCGATCGTGATCAACTTTGATCAGACGGCTGATCTTCTCCAGCTCCGATAAGTCTATTAAGAGCTCAGAAGCTGAATGCTTTTTCGGGAGCTGTGCTCCTTTAACAATGCACCATTGTAAGTTTTTACGGGATATTAAAGTGGTAATTGTTGTTTTTCTGAGCCGCCTTGAATTTTTAAAATCCGAGTGAATGAGATAATGTTTCTTGTTGCACTATTTCTGAGCCTACAAGTTTTAACCATGAACGTGTATCATACGTACTTGAATTTTCTTCTATCTGATGAATATTTTGGTGCAGGAATCGAAGAGAAAGAACGAGATGATCGTTAGCGCCGAACACATGATGAATATTTGATGAATGATACAAAGTTTGCATGCTACATGCTCTGTCTGTGTCTGTCTGTGTCTATACTGGGCTGTTAAAAATCTATACTTCATGCTCAAACTGTGTTTGTTCTTGTCTCGCCCAAAAAATTTGTATACTTCATGTACAATCTGTGTTGTTTATGAGCTTTACAAATTTTGCCCAAGTTCATGGTCTTCCTGTGCTTGTTCTTGGCTGTTTTAAATTTGTATACTTCATGCCCAATCTGTGTTTGCTCTGGTCTGGAAGAAAAAAAGAGACTTCATGTTCTGTCTGTGTTGTTTATGAGCTTTACA
This sequence comes from Hemerocallis citrina, assembly GCA_017893485.1. Classification (NCBI taxonomy): domain Eukaryota; kingdom Viridiplantae; phylum Streptophyta; class Magnoliopsida; order Asparagales; family Asphodelaceae; genus Hemerocallis; species Hemerocallis citrina. Next base: position 412,155 of record JACEHZ010000576.1, read on the forward strand.
AATTTTGCTCAATTCATGGTCTGCCTGTGCTTGTTCTTGGCTGTTTTAAATTTTTTTACTTAATGCTTAATCTGTGTTTGCTCTGGTCTGGAGGGAAAAATGAGACTTCATATTCAGTCTGTGTTGTTGATGAGCTTCACAAATTTTGCAGCCATCTCCATGGTCTGCCTGTGCTTGTTCTTGGTTGTTTGAAATTTTTACGCTTCATGCTCAATCTGTGTTTGCTTTGGTCTGGAAGAAAAAAAGAGACTTCATGTTCTGTCTGTGTTGTTTATGAGCTTTACAAATTTTGCTCAATTCATGGTCTGCCTGTGCTTGTTCTTGGCTGTTTTAAATTTTTTTACTTCATGCTCAATCTGTGTCTGCTCTGGTGTGGAGGGAAAAATGAGACTTCATGTTCAGTCTGTGTTGTTTATGAGCTTCACAAATTTTGCTCAATTCATGGTCTGCCTGTGCTTGTTCTTGGCTGTTTTAAATTTGTATACTTCATGCCCAATCTGTGTTTACTCTGGTCTGGCCAAAAAAATTAGACTTCATGTTCTGTCTGTGTTGATTATGAGCTTCACAAATTTTGCTCACTTCATGGTCTGACTGTGCTTGTTCTTGGCTAGCTTTACAAATTTTTTTTACTCACTTTATGTTCAGTCTGTGTTGTTTGTGAGCTTTACAAATTTTGCAGACATCATGTTAGGTCTGTGTCGCTTCTCAGCTTATCTTATTTTGTTTAATTTGTTACTTCAAGCTTTGAGCATGAAAATCAGGTGGACACGCCATACTGCGTAATACACCCAAAAAAACACATAATTTCAATCATTACATTAAGACAATAATGAACAGATTATTTGCAAAAAATTGGATCTTCATATAATTGCAAAGTGATTGTTCACAAATTTTCTACAGCATAAGAAATATTAATTTACAGCAAAGTACATTGTTTAATAAATTTCTGTAGATGACAAAATTTGCATAATTTGCTCCGCATATAAAATTTTGCCGTACTGCAGTCTTCAATCACTCCAAAATGCACTTCATGCTGAAATCTACCTGAAATCAAAAGTAAACTGAAATTATTGAACGTGGAGAAGACAAAGACAAACAGATAACAGATAGTCGATTCCAAAGAGAACAAAATTTCAAATAAATAATGTAGGCTCAGGAAAACAGAGTTTGAACCTGAAGTTCAAAAATCATGTAGTGTTAAATTTTCCTCCTCGATCAGAACCAACACCAAAAAATCATGAAGTATGACAAAATTTGTAAGCTTAGAGCTAAGACAAACAGAGCATGTAGTTTACAAAATTTGTAATGCTCATAAACAACACAAATAGAGCATGAAGTCTCATTTTTTCCTCCAGACCAGAGCAAACACAGATTGAGCATGAAGTATAAAAATTTTAAACAGCCAAGAACAAGCACAGGCAGACCATGAATTGAGCAACATTTGTAAAGCTCATAAACAACACAGACAGAACATGAAGTCTCATTTTCTCTACCAGACCAGACCAAACACAGATTGAGCATGAAGCATAAAAATTTCAAACAGCCAAGAACAAGCACAAACAGATCATGATGTATAGAGCATCCTTGTTTAAAGATTTTATCAGCCCAGTACAGACACAGATAGATCATGAAGCAAGCAAAATCTGTAAGTTGGGAACAAACACAGACAGAGCATGTAGAATGCAAAATTTGTTATGCTCATACTGAACAACAGAAACTATAAATGTGGTTGAAATAATACTAGTAGGCTCAGAACAGACTATTCATACCTAGGGCTGCATTGGGGTGCCACGCCAACTATGATATGATAGATATACAATCAAGAATAAATACAACAATCCTGAAGTAAATATTCAGATCATGTTCTGTTTTGCATCACGGCCTACACCAACAAAGCATTTGAGAGACTCAAAAACCAAAAGGCTTAGATGAGTACCCAACGCATACACATCCAACGTCAGTTACTAGAAAATCTAGTTTTCTGTTGTTTGGAGCATTACAAATTTTGCATACTTCATGCTCTGTCTATCCATAACAAATAGGCTCAGAACAGACTATCCATAACTAAGGCTGCAATTGGGGTGCCGCGTCAACTAGGATATGATAGATATATAATCAAGAATAAATGCAACAAATTTGTTTGTTCTGGGCTGAAAATAATTGATACTTCATGTTCTGTCTATGTTGGTTGGAGCTTATCATCAACTGTGCAGATCAGATATAGAGTAAGTCTATTAAGAGCTGGGGAATTGAATGCCTTATCGGGAGCGGGGGGGGGGGGGGGTTATTATAGGCTCAGAAAACAGTAATCATAAGTAGGGCTGCATTGGACTGCCACGCCAACTAGAATATGATAGATATATAATCAAGAATACTTAAAACAGGATTGAAATAATTATTCAGATCATAAAGTGTTTTGCATCACTGCCTAAACCATTGTGAGTCATCGGTGCCCAAAATTTATGTGAATTGAGCTATTGTTAAAACTCAAAAATTGATACTTTCAAGCCTTCATCTCTTCTCTCCCGCTCAAACCCCAGGTGTGTACTCAACTTTGAATAAATATCATGGTACACAATCAAAAATCTCTTCGAAACCATAATTTCAATGGCCCAAAATTATTTAACCAACTAATATCCAAATCAATCTCATCATTGCCTACGAACAAAACCGAAAGAAAATGCAAGAAATTAAACAGATATCATTATAGCATTTATGAGAGTCAAATACTTCCCTCTGGAATATGAGAGATCAGACGGCTGATCACTTCCAGCTCCGATCGATGAGACATTCAAAGCAAAGCTCTACTCCAAACGATGCTTTAATCGATAAGGAATCGAAGTGGTATACGCGATCTGCTGTGAGATAAGGGGTATGCCCCTTTTAACCCTCTTAAAATCTGAAGAGAAAGGCGGAGGGAAGCTCAGCCGGGGAGAGGGGGATTAGGGTTTGGAACGAGAGAGAGCGGGAGAGAAGAGAGAAGAGAGGTAGGCTTAGTCGATAAGGAATCGAAGGTGTATACTCGATCGGTGGTAGGGGTAGGGTTTGTCACAGGTGAGTGAAGAAAGATAGCGGGAGAGGAGCGAAGGTGCCGATTAGGGTTTCGAAGAGACGTTCGATTAGGGTTTCGAAGGTGCCGTCTTCTCTTCAGATAGGGTGAGAAGAGAAGAGAGGAATCCAAAGAGAGGAATCCAAACAGATCGAGAGCGGGATTCGAGAGCGGGAGAGAGCTCAGATTAGGGTTTGGAACGAGAGAGAGAGCGGGAGAGAAGAGATAAGATTTTTGTAGGCTTAGACGATAAGGAATCGAAGGGTATACGCGATCTGGCTTTGAGATAAGGGGTATACCCCTTTTACCCCTCTTAAAATCTGAAGAGAAAGCGGAAGCCAGATCAGCCGTCCGATCTTCATCAAGTTCGATCAGACGACTGATCACTTCCAGCTCAGATAAGGAGCTCAGCTCTCCATCTCTTAATAGACTAACTCTATATACATATACTCATCATCCATAATGAAAATAATTATAAGATTTCATATTACGAAAATTGCACGTGCACACTACGTGCGAAATAAATAAATATTTTTCATAAATAAAAATCGGGGTATTACAAGATCAGTTCACTACAGTGCTCTTCTTCGGATCTTCAAATACCTTCGGGGCACTATTACTCGGTCATTATTCATGCATTCTACATCTAAGCTGGAGCTTAAGTGCATATTCTGATTCAGACTGGGTAGGTGATCCAACTACTAGACGGTCTGCTACAGGTTTATGTCTATTTCATGGTGATTCGGTAATCTCATGGAGAAGCAAGAAACAGATAGTTATTGCATGTTTTTCCACAGAATTTAAGTACATACCGATGGCTGCTACTACTAGAGAGTTTGTTCATGTTCGATGGTTGTTATCAGATATGGGAGTCACTCTTACTGGAGCTACTCCTCTTTATTGTGATAACCGAAGTGCATTACATATTACAAGCAACCCGGTCTTTCATGAGCAGATGAAGCACATAGAGATTGATTGCCACTATGTTCGTGAATGTTTTGAGGCATGAACCATTTTACTTTATCCGGTGACCTCTTCACAGCAGACAACAGACTTTCTCACCAAATTCCACACTGTTCAGAGATTTTGATACTTGGTGGACAAACTCATACCGATCGGTCCATCGTGTGTTTGAGAATGGATGTTAAATATTATATTCGATATTTAGTCCCATATCGTTATATGTATTAGTTAGTATTTGCTTCCTTCCTATATATAGGAGATATTGTACTCAATTATAATCAATGCAATAAACTTTTCTCAATCTCTCCGAGAACCTTGACACACAATAAATAGAATATTGCTTCGTGTACTCAACCTTTGTAACATAAAATGGACTCAAAGATACAAGAATATTCCAGTCTATGTAAAAGCATATCTTCATTATAACAATGTCGTAGCCACAATAATTCCATAATAAATGGATGTTACAATCGGGGATTGAACCCACGACCTTTTGCTTATGAAGAGGGTTACTACTAAACCCCATTGGCAATTACATATCTTTATTATATTGATTGCGGTTTGCACGTACTCCACCTTTCTTTGTTACATCTTATGTGTATAAAAGTCGCATACAACGAAATAACATGTTCTCAAAAGGATGTATGTTTTATTAAAACCTTTTTAATGAAACACGGGAGGCTACGGCCAACCTTTTATGGTTAAAAAAAAACACGTTCTCAAAAGGATACCGATTTGAAAATGAAAAAAAGACAAAATAATTATAGGGGAAAAGGGGTATGAGCAACTTGCTCATTTAGTAAATAAGCAATTGATGATGTGGCATACATGTGATTGAAAAAGCCTTAAAAGGGTTAGTTGTCCAATGTATCACATGCATGCCACATAATCAATTGCTCATTTACTAAATGAGCAAGTTGCTCATATCCCTTTTACCCATAATTATAATGCAATAACTGTTACTCTTTTTCCATGTAGATCAATAGAAATATTATTACCTTTTTGTTGTGCTAATTAGTGCAATCACTCTTATAATAGTAGAAGAAGAAAGATCACAAAATAAGTAATAAAATATTTTCGAGGACTGATGTAGAGACTATAGTTGATTTGTAAGCTGCCTGACCCGTGGATAGCCTTTATTTCATTAACTCTTCGTTAATGGAACCGGTGACAAATATTTAGTCACTTTATTCTTTTTGAAAAAAAATTTTCAATCCTTTCTAATTTATATGGACCTTTAGTTAATCATCATTGAAGGATTAACGTCCATCAGTTAAACATACTCAAATAGCCACAGCAGCCAATCATGAACAATCTTACGGCAGTCCAAAACTCACCTACTCGTCATTTCTGTCATGCATTGCATCGATTTCGAACATTTGTGTGCATTATCTAATCAGGAATGCAGTTAGAGACGAGGAAAGGAGGAGCTAACTTTCCTGCAGAATCCCATCGTCGAATCGATTTCTTTTTTATTTGTTATATCTACTCAAAAAAATAACTACATTGCCCATGATTCCTAACAAATGTTTGGAGTTTTAAAGCTAATATTTTCGATTACAACTTAATATTAACAGATCGAGCACAGGCTTCATTCCATAATGCACACTGCACACAAAACTCTCATGATAGCAGTAACTGGTTGTCGGCAACTCAATTAAAATTTAAAACTCTGAGGTGACGAACATTTATTTGGATTCCTATACATTAATAGCATTGCAGAAGACATAAAGGACTAGTAGTAGTACATAAAATGTTAAATCTCACTATTTAAAACTTAATTAATAGAGTATAGCAACCACTGAGTTTAGCATAAATTAATGGTGAGAGTTTGAGTTATAGCTCAGATAATGAGAGATCCCATATTCCAGATTACACTGTCTTGCAGCCGGCCCTTCAATAATAAAAATTATAATGAAGTTTAGGCATTGTTAAGGAGTGATCAGATCTATGTTATATACATATATTCACATGCACCAACTTCCCAAATAGACTAATGCCAAATGGTTGCCAACTGCACCCCTTTGATATATGAGACATGATAAGAGAGCATCCCTGACAGCCTCACATGCCTTCTTGTCACCTGCTACCAACAATTAATTTTTAATCTGAATCAGTAGTGTTCAGTCCTGTGATCTTAGTTTAATATAGTCCTGAGATTAGAGAGTGATTATCAAAGTTTACTTTTAGGAAGGTTAATTTTACCTGTAAAGAAAAAATAATATGGACAATGGTCTATATGAAGAAATGACGCAAATAAATATTTTCATAAATGTACTTTATTAACAGTGATGTGCAACTTGTTTAATCTTTTAGCACTAGTTGTGAGATAAAAGTCGATAATCTCTTTCCTAACTAGCTGGTGAAAGTTCAAATTTCATTTCCACTGTGTTATGTGAAGGACATATATAGCATTTAAATTCACTTTCACTGTTGTATATTTCGACGGTCCCTGAAATGACTTAATTAAACTAACCCCTACACTTGAGCAATCTCATTCCTCTAAACCTATCTCAGTTATTAGAGTTATACAAAGTCCACGAGTTGTGAAACTCGTTACAGCTCATACTGTCTAGTCCCCACTGATATAAAGTACATCCCGTAACCCATAACTCTTTGTCCATTTTTGCTGCCTCCTCTACTTAATAGTTTCTAGATCAATGCAGCAGCCATAGATCTGACCCTTTTCTCATCTTCTTCAAAGCTCCATTTTAGGTTTAGCAACCAGATTACTGTAACAATAAAGCTTTAGATTGAGTAAAATGAAAATGGAAGAAAGAAGAGGAAGAAGTTCAAGCTTACTACTCTTCCTCTGCTTCTTCTTCTTCTTCTTCTCTATGTCTCTTCTAGTTTCTCTCTCTGAAGCTGATGACCCCTACAGGGTCTACACCTGGACCATCACCTATGGCGACATCTGGCCCCTCAGTGTCAAACAGCAGGTTCTTCTCTCCCTCTCTCTGTTAGCACTCGTAATGTACATATATATATATATAATAATGTCTAGTAGTTATGTTCTTTTTCTAATTTATTTTGAATATATATATTTTTTTGTTTTCGGAAAACAGGGGATATTGATAAATGGGCAGTTCCCAGGGCCTTTTATAGATGCAGTGACGAATGACAACATTGTCATCAATGTTTTTAATAGACTGCCTGAACCCTTCCTCATCTCTTGGTTAGTACTACTCTTTGTTTAGCATTTTGTTGATATGCATTTCAATTATAGGTAATTCCTACTGTACGTACCATATTAGTGTTGCGTGCTAGTAGTGAAAAATGCTTGTCACTTGCACCCAGACTAACCAAGGATTAGTGCTAGCAGTCTTGTAATTGTTGCTCAAAAGCAAAGAGGCTTACTATTTGCACTGATGATATGCTGACATGTGTCAAATAACTGTCATGTTCTTGGGAGTTGCTTAGTGTTTGGATCTACTGTGTATGAAATATAATAAAACAAGGATGCAGAGAATCTAATCTGACTTAGGCTGCTTTTTTTTTAAATTTTTTTTTAAATTTTTTATTCTGGAAGTTGTGGGACCTACTTTGAAGGATGGCTTCTGCCCTACAGAGAAACTATTCTTATGAAAATTGTGACCTCATGTGTCATATGATTTTCATCTAGGAGGGGCATTGAATCTCTTCAAGATCTTTGTTCGTATGCGATATCTTATACACAGAGGGAGTAGTTTAAGCATCAAATTGTTGATACTAGTTTTGAAAATGTCTCTTTGGGAGTAAATTTTATCTAGAATTGATCACCCATAGTTAGGAACATGAGCAAATTAGAGAACATGGGAGTTTCATTTTGTAGTGAATTATCACCAAATTTCGTCTATGTGCAACAGAAAATTAACTAGAGCCTATAGGGATTTGGGCATGTAAGTTCAAACGCAAGGGTATTTCGAGAGGGTAGCAAGTAAAGGAGAGACATCTACATGGAGTAGTGAGTCCGAGTGACAGATAGATGATATTTGAGAATTACACTTATTTTGCAAGTTTATCTTACTTGAGAATAAAAGGGACTCTAGATCTGTGATGTTAATTTATGTTGTGATGGACATTTTGTGTAGTTTCATACGGCATATTCTTTAATGAAACATGTCCATGTTTTTGTGACTTTCTATCAGAAAAACAGAAACAAAACTACTAGATGGATCGATGTTTGGAAATGATCTAATAAATCATGGTTCGTCCTGTAAATATTAGCATTTAGGGGAAAGTAATGTATAATTCTTGTCGATAAAACTGTAGACCACTCATCTTAGGTCTTGGATGCAATCAGGCGCACATACAATACTCGTGCACATCCTTACACATGCTAAGGAAATCATCTCAGCGCCTCCCACTGCATCTAAGTAATGACTAGAGGGATCTTCCCTAAGGTTATTTAGTATGTTTATTTTTTTGAGATAAAAGTGACCGCATTAATGAAAGATGCGTTAGGTTTTGTGAGAAATTAACAATTGGGAATTAGGGTTTATCTCTAGATCTAAGTTGCTTGAGATATTCACCATAGGTATCAAGATTGGAATACCTAGACTGCTATCACAAGCCAGTATTTATTCCTAAATACTGGTTTGGGTATCGGGTTATAAGCCCACAAATCCGCGTTCCAATATTCAATCAATTGTACATTCATTATACGTGTTACTCATATGCACATGCATTATTTATATGGAGAGAATATACCAATATATCCAACAAGATGTTAGTATGTAAATTACCCAACCAAAAGGTGGAGTTAGTCTTAATATTAAGGTGTTGGGTTTATTTAGTCATGCACAGATATTAGAGTATTTCTGGCATGAGCCAATGCTCATTATATTTTTGAGGATTAAATTTTTCGTGACCTATGCAGGAATGGGTTATATCAGAGAAAGAATTCATGGCAAGACGGTGTTGCTGGCACTAACTGTCCTATCCCTCCAGGAAGAAACTTCACATATAATCTTCAGGCCAAGGATCAGATTGGAAGCTACTTCTATTTCCCTTCCCTTGCATTCCATAAGGCAGCAGGAGGTTACGGTGCCATCAGGATCTACAGCCGCCCCTTAATCCCAGTGCCCTTCCCTTCTCCTTCCGGTGATGTTAGTCTGCTAGTTGGCGACTGGTTCAAGGCTAACCACAATGTAACCAAATCCTTCGTATCGCTCTTTGTGCTTTAGTACTGCAAGCTGCACAACTTTATTTAAATACACTAATGTGCTTGTCGAAACATACATGCATGTTTATTTTTACTACTTAATGTAACAGAAGAATTTTATGAAGAAAGTTTGTGTAGCCAAGCCTTTAAAGTGTTAATGGAAAGAAGTTTTCTTTTCATACAGACTTTGAAATGGATGCTTGACAATGGGCGGAATCTCCCCTCTCCCGATGGGCTTCTCATCAATGGCAGGGGATGGAATGGGTACACCGTCACAGTTGAACAAGGTGATTGTCGTGTTTTTCTGCTATTTTATATAGACTACCTGGTTTACCTTTTTAAAATTCAGAAACTCAAATTTATTTTCTACCACTTAAAAGAGAAATTTAAAAGTTTTCTTAAGCCTCTCATTTGTCTCTGTTTTTTCATTAACCTCTTTGGTACACTGAAGACCTCCCTCAAATCCAAAATGTTATAAGAAACTTCTACTAGTTTTTCTTGGATGAAATACTCTTAGTTAAAACTTAAAAGTATATATGTTTCAAAAAGAAGCAATCTATTTTAAAAGAGAAGTGGTGTATTTTAATTAAGAAACAATATCCTTGTGTGAAATAAAGTAGGCCATAATGTAAGCAATTATCTTCATGGAAGATAGTCTCGTCTAACAACAAAAGAGGTCATTTTAGTAAAGGATATTTTGCATCATAAGTTGTGGCAGTCGACAACTTTTTGTACAAGGAGGTTTCTCAAAATATTTTGAATTGTCTGGGATTAGATATACTCTTAGTTATAATCTTCTGTAAAACTCTGACAGTCGCTTAGATAAATCTACATTATGGCTTTTTTAGGTAAAACATACAGGTTTAGGATATCAAATGTGGGGCTGGTGAATTGCATCAACATAAGATTTCAAGGCCACACCATGAAGCTAATTGAAATCGAGGGATCTCATACACTTCAGACCACCTACTCTTCTCTTGATATCTGCCTGGGTCAGACTTACTCTGTGCTCGTAACTGCTGATCAGCCCCCACGTGACTACTACATTGCATCTTCGACTAGATTCACCAGCCCTGTGCTAACGACCACCGCAATCCTTCACTATAGGAATTCTTGGCAGAAAGTAACAGGCCCGGCTCCTGGTGGGCCTACCGTTCAAATCGCTCCGTCGCTTTTCCAGGCAAGATCTTTCAGGTATGTTCTCCACCATTCTCTTGGTAATACACTCGACGTTTTGGTTTAAAAAATACTCTCAAACCGAATTAGTATGTTCCAAAAAGATAAAAACACTACATTTTAACTAAAAATTCTACACTTCCCTTAACAAGCAGTATTTTAATCTATACTAACCAACAGCCAATTTTAAAAATAAAAAATAAATTTAAATTTTTTTAAAACCAAGTTTTAAAAAAGGTAGTTGGAGGAAGAGCAATATGTCTCACAACAAACAGAACGTTGTTAGAAGTGTTTTCTTATACTACTTTACAAAATAGTAATGGTTTTCTAAATTGCTTTTGTATGCTGCGGGATTGAAACTGTATGTAATAAAGTAGAAGCAGCAAAATTCGCAGGCAATTAAAAAAAAAAAAGACACCTTCATCTATGCAACATTACCCAATCACTAGATTCTTCGCTGACTCCATTCTGTCTCAAAATTAGATGGAACCTGACTGCAAGTGGACCGAGGCCTAATCCGCAAGGTTCATATCACTATGGGATGATCAAACCCGTGCGAACCATCAGGCTGGCAAACTCAGCACCCATCATCAATGGCAAGCAGAGATACGCTGTTAATAGCGTGTCTTTCGTTCCTGCAGACACCCCATTGAAACTTGCCGACTCCTACAAGATCCAAGGTGTCTTTTCACTTGGAAGCATTCCCGATAATCCTACTTATGGCGGCGGTTATCTCCAAACCTCAGTCATGGCAGCTAATTTCCGGGACTTTGTAGAGATTATTTTTGAGAATTGGGAAGAAACTGTTCAGTCTTGGCATATAGATGGTAACTCCTTTTGGGTTGTCGGGTAAGCAAATTGATATAAACCAAAACTTTATGTATAAATAACCTGAACTTTTTATGTTCTGTTTGTTTCTATTAATCATAATCCTGGGTAATTTGAATTAATGAGCAGAATGGATGGGGGGCAATGGACATCTGCAAGCAGGAATAGCTACAACCTGAGAGATGCAGTTAATCGTGTTAGTGTTCAGGTAAACATGCTGCATCTAAGAACTGGGTTGAGTTCATTTACTTGATGAGATTAACCTTAATAATCTTAAGATTGGTTGGACGCAAACGTTATGTATTTCGACAGGGATTTAATTAATGATGCTAGCTGAAGATGATTATTTTTCGGTAGTGTGCTCTATATTTATCTGACCTTACTGTCTTATATTTATTTTAACATTCAACGGGAGTGTTCATCTACGAAGCTCGGACACTTCAACATGGAAGTTATGCAGTGTTGGGCACACATATCTGACATGACACTTCATTTTTCTTTTTCGTTAATTATGACACTTCCTTTTTCACTATATAGTATTTTTAGGATTGTCCTTGGCGTGTCGTATCTAATTGTGTCCATGTCCGTGTGTGTTTGTGTTTAGACCTTATATCTCTCTAGTGCCAACATGATTGATATCTGTAGTATGAGATCAATAATGGCGAACTAAATTCAATTTCAATTTCACAAAATTATGAAGGTTACCACATATATATTAGACCTGACATCTTTCATCATTATTTTGCAGGTGTATCCCAAGTCATGGACAGCAATCTATATGCCATTAGACAATGTGGGAATGTGGAACGTCAGGTCGGAGAACTGGGCAAGGCAATACCTTGGACAGCAGTTCTACCTTCGAGTATACTCTCCAGCCAACTCATGGAGGGATGAGTACCCGATCCCCAAGAACGCCCTCCTCTGTGGTCTTGCTAGAGGCCGGAAAACAAGGCCGCTTTAAGATTCAAATTATATCACGTATGGTTTTCGTCACGAAAGGGTGACTCCGAATTGAGTGTTGTTAGAGAAGAGTATAGAAGGGACGACAGTAAATATAAGTCATTGTTACTGAGAGCCAAGCTTGAGCTGCTGTTGTTATTAATTCAGATTATTGGTTTTAAACTGTTTCTATCTCTTTCTATATATTTTTTATAATTCTTGATTTTAAAGTGCAAAGTGAAAGGTCTTGCATCAAATGTGGTTTTGAATTTTTCTTGAAGTGTCAATATGATCAAATAATCATGACCCTGTTAGTAAGTAGCAGAATTGATACGAGCAACAAATTTCTTGTCAAAATGAGAGAGGAAAGGGGCGATAGAGGAGCGAGAGAGGAGCTAGACTTTCACTTTCACAAAAGTTCTCACCTCCATTCCAACTCTCATGAGAGTAACTACAACCAGAGAAAGCTCAAGCAGGTAGAAGAAGACAGGCTTATGACTAAGCGTCGGAGAGAAGACACCGTGGAGAGGAGCGTTTGGAGGAAGCATGAGGATAGAAGGGACTACGACCAATCGAATAGATCGAGAGGTCGCTCAGTCCAGAGAGCCCATCACTCTTCCCATAGAGGGAAGAAGAGCAATGGCCATAGAATCGAAGAAGACAGAGCTAAGGGAAAGACGAAGAGGGATGGTTCGTTGGATAGGGATGATAACAGAGATAACTCAAATAGAAGACGATTGACGTATGTAGAAGTCGCCAAAGGGCCAGCGAGGAAGGCATCGCCGGGCCGAATCAACTCGAGGAGCTCTCCTACAGGGACGCCAAGGATCACCAGGAACGACGATGAAGGGGAATGGCTTCTAGTGCGCTCTCGTAAATCGATCAAAATGGAGAAGCGACTGACTAGGGAGGAGTCTGCGTCAGCTGGCTCCGGCCAACAATGTCATAAGTGTGCTAAATGGGGGCACACAATCACGCTATGCCCCAACGAATGGTTCTGCTACGCCTGCAGAAGATCCGGCCATATCTCCAGAGATTGTCCAACCTCTAAGCGACTGCCGACGCCAACAGCTCCAAGAGGAATCTCGCCGACAAACACTCATAGTAGCAAAATGCAAGAGAGCTTCGCCAGGGGTAGATCGATGGTTAGAGCGTTAATCACTCCAACCCCTCTCATGGCAGAGTTTGAGCGACAGTTTCGTATGTGTTGCGTCATCAAGGTGCAAAGTGGGAATCCATTAGCGGATGACATCGAAGGTCTGCTCTACGCCAACATCACTACGTCGGTGACACTTCAATGGCGAGTCCAGCGTCTAAATTCAAGCGTGTTCTTTGTTCACTGTCATGACGAGGGTAGATTGAACGAGGTGTTAAGTAAAAGAGGAATGGGGACTGATGAATACTACATCACTTTCTCACAGTGGTCTCGAAAGTTTGGAGCACTTAGGCAAACGAGATGCCATCGATTTGGATTCGATTGTTCAAATTCCCTTTTCACTGTTGGCTCCGATCGGGGTTTCAAAATCTCGTTCGAAACTTTGGTTACCTTTTGGAAGTCAACAAAAGCACTATCACCCAGGAGAGGCGAGAATTCGCGCGTATCAGAATTGGATGTGAAAATTTTTCTGATATTTCGTCGATGGTCCAAGCAGAGTTCGAAGGGGAATTCTTTGATGTTAAAGTCATAGTTGAGAAGAAGAAGAATGTGTCCTTCGCGAAGGCGTCGACTATGGAGGAAGATGAGTGGTCGGATGATAGAAAAAAAGATACTGATTTGAAGATGTCGAAGGTAGACGATGAAGGTGGGCCGTCCATTCCTGCAGAACAAGATCTCAGCCGTTCATCTACATTCAAGAAGCAGGACTCATTCAAAATTGCAGACGAGTATGGCTCAAATCTCAAGGGGCCTATTCAATACGGTGTACGGGATGCGAGATTGAAGGAGGTAGCTACGTTGTATCCAACACTTCAGCGGCGCAAAGGGAAGGCAGTGCAGGTGGAAGGTACAGAGGGACAAGAGCCTATCTCCAGAAAACTAGGGATTCTTAAGATAGCGTCGAATGCGGATATTGAGACTAGAGAACGGATTTCGAGTGACGACCCCGGTTTCTCGCTGTTGTCAAAGGAGCAGCTACAAGCTTCGATCCAGAAGGCTATTGAGGAGCTTGCGCGTAGAGGGGGGTTTGGCGCCAATTTTTGAAATCCAGAATGCCAGGGTACGGGAGAAGATGTAGCTAAGCAGCTGCGGCCCACTTCACAAGAGGCAATTAATTCAAGGCCCAACTTAGGCTTATTCCAGCTCATTTCTGATGGGGTTCTTGGGCCTCGTCAAGATTCAAGTGGGCTTGGGCTTCAGCAGGCTCCATCGACAGCAGCAATTGTTTTAGATGCTGAAGGCATTGGCGAAAATTCGAACAGGGGGATTGTTCCGTTGGGGGATGATAGCATCTTGGTAGAGGAGGATCTTGAGCTGGGCACTAGTCGATTCAGAGCCATTTGACGGAATTATTGGGGCTTTAGACGGTTTACAAAGTGGTGGTAGTGCATACGACTCAAAGCATGAAAAGTGGGCAAAACAAGTTAGAGAATTAGCAGGGGGTGACGTAGGGGAGAGTGAAGAAGTAGGTGTGGTCAGAAACAATGTAGAGTACCAGCGAAAAAGCAAAAGACAGTTGGATAAATGGGGTTCGAGTGGACCAAGCAAAGAGGACTTGATTACAGCAGCAACAAAGACTAGAGAGCCAACTTCAGCCTGTCAAGGTAATCCTTCGACTAACTTTTCTGTATTAGATCTTTTAAACGATGATTCTCTTATATATTTTGCTAGTCTTTACGGTCTAGCCATGGATTCCAATAGAGATGAGCAATTGTTGCACGTGAATATTATTAAAGGGGAGAGTCAGCGACAAGTAGAATGATGTGGGGGTCGCGTAGGTGTTTAGAGTATAGGTGTTCGATTTTTTAGTTTACAATGTTATACATCTTTTGGAATGTCAGGGGTATGAGACAGAAATAAAAAAAAGGTTAATTAGTGATACTATTGTTAGGCACAAGCCGACCATTTGTGCTTTTCAGAAAACTAGGGTGGAATCTCCGACTATGGAAGAGTTTTAGAGAATTAAAGGTATAGGTTCCTTTGAGTGGAGGTTTAAATCCTCGAGAGGGTTTTCTGGCAGTATAGCGATTGGGGTAGATCCTAGAGTTTTTGAGATTATAGACGAAATAGCAGGAACATTTTCAGTCACGATTACTATCAGAAGACGAGCTGACAGTTGGATTCACACAATCACCACGGTCTACGGTCCTTATGAGTCGGCTCAAAGGAGTCTATTCTGGGACGAGCTTAAGTCCATTAGAGGAAGATGTAGAGGGCCGTGGATGGTGGGAGGTGATTTCAACATTACAAGATTCCAATTCGAATATCTAGGCAGAGGAGCGCCCAGGGGCGATAGGGAGCAGTTCAATGCGCTTATCAATGATTTAGACTTAGTGGAAATCGATCCCATGAATAGGAAACACACTTGGTCAAATTTACAAGCTACCCCTACTTTGGCAAAATTAGACAGAATCTTGGTGTCCACGGAATGGGAAGACAAATTTCCATTAGCCAGGGCAAAGCGATGATTAGATTTACTTCAGATCATACTCCGCTGGCCTTGGATTGTGGAGAAAAAGAGAGAAGGAGCACACACCAGTTTAGATTTGAGAGGTCGTGGACGCTGTGCGATGGAATCCAGAAGATTATTGAGGAAAGCTGGAATGTGCCTACTACGTCTGAATCTTCGATGGGATGTTGGATTGAAAAGATTAGGAAACTAAGAGTTAAGCTGAAAGAGTGGGCCCGGGCAAAATTTGGTCAGAACCATAGAATCAAAGAGGAAATAGGGGAGAGGATAGAGCAACTGGAAATTATAGAGGAGGAAAGAGACTTAATCCAGGAAGAATTCGACGAACTATATAGGAAGAGACAAGATATACTACAAATTGGAAGGATGGAGGAAAATTACTAGAGACAACGCTCCAGAATTCAGTGGTTGGAGGAGGGAGATGCCAACACTAAATTTTTTCATAGGATTGCCAATGGAGGAAGGCGAAATAACCATATTTCTGGGTTAAATGTGGATGGAGTCTGGTGCGAGAGTGAGGATAGAATCAAGCTTCACATCAACGAGAGATATAAGGAGTTGATTGGTAAAAGAAGGGAACATAGATGCTCGTTGAGTCAGAATATGTGGATGGAATCCAGGATCAATGGCTTTGATAGCATTGAAGGCAGCTTCAGTGAAAAGGAAGTTGTTTCTGCCATCAGGAGTCTAGGACAAGATAAGGCACCAGGGCCAGACGGAGTTCCGTTATTCTCGTACAACCTATACTAGAAAATCATCAGAGAGGACTTCATGCGTATTGTCCAAGATTTTTATAAGGGGGAGGAGGAGCTTGAAAGGTTAAATTACGCGAATATAGTTCTGATCCCCAAGAAACATAAGGTTAAAGAGGTTGGGGACCTGAAACCCATCAGTCTTCTTAATGGCTCCTTTAAGATCATTACCAAGGTGTTGGCTAACAGACTGGGTCCACAATTGAAGGATATTGTTGGGGAATCAAATAGCGGTTTTATTAAAGGAAGAGACATTATGGATAGTGTCGCCTCGGCTCATGAGATTGTTTTCAGATGATGCAAGGAGAAAACGGATGGCTTCCTCTTTAAAGTGGATTTTCAAAAGGCATATGATTCGGTTGAATGGGACTCGGTGGACGAGGCTATGCTACTGAAAGGATTCGGGGAAAGGTGGAGGAAATGGATCTATCAGTGTATTAGAGGAGGAAAATTGTTCCTGACCGTTAACGGAGCACAAGAAAAAGAAATCAGATGCAAGAGAGGCCTTAGACAGGGGGATCCCCTGTCATCGTTGTTATTTGCAATTGTAGCAGATGGGCTCGCAGAGATGATAGCCAACGGCAAAAAGGACAGAGCTAACTTCGGCATTAATATCAAAGGCTTTTCAGAGCCTATCTCAATTCTTCAATATGCGGATGATACATTATTGTTTGGATCGACATCGAAAGAGAAGATTATAGCTATGGGAACAGTGCTGAAGTGCTTCGAGGCATGGTCTGGCATGAAGGTCAACTTCAATATGAGCTGCGTCATCCAGCTTAGCGACAATTGCTCAACTCCAATCACAGAGATCCAGCAGATGCTTGGATGCAATAAGGGAGAGTTTCCGCTGATATACTTAGGGATCCCTATCAGGCCTGGTAAGCTTACTAGGGAAGATTGGCTACCCTTAATTGATAGAATCGAAAAAAGACTTTCTGGCTGAAAGGGGAAATTTTTAACACTAGTGGGCAGGATCACCTTGCTTAATTCTGTCATCAACGGCATTCCTATCTATCTTATGTCTATTTATGAATTACCGGTATGGGTAATTCACAAGATAGATAAATGTATAAGGAAATTTCTTTGGAAAGGAGCTAATGAAGGAGGTAAAGGGATTCACCTTATTAGTTGGGGAAGGGTTTGCAAAAGGAAAGAGTTTGGTGGATTGGGGATCATTGACCTTAGAGATATGAACAGAGCACTTCTAAGTAAGTGGTGGTGGAAGTTGGCTAATCGATGTAACAATTGGTGGTGTAAGTCTCTCACTAATTATTGGACAAGAAAGAAGTTCGGATATGGGGGAAAATAAGTTCACAGTAGGAAGTCTTTCTTATGGAAAAGGGTGTTCAGGACGGGCGACGTTTATTATAGCAACACTATCTGTAAGGTAAAGAATGGCAAGAATACAAGATTTTGGAAGGACAAATGGTGCGGATATAACTCACTTATGGGATTGTTCCCCTCTGCAGCGGAGGCTGTATTAAACAACGACACCCTTGTGAGCGATGTATGGAAGAACAATATATTGAGATTAGATGTCAAGGGCTCTCTTGACCAGGAATCCATCTGCCAGCTACAACTGCTCAACAATTTCATTCGTATAGAAGGAAACCACACTCAACAATCGAAAGATGAGAGATGGAGGACATTAGAGGCGAATCGCAAGTTTTCGGTCTCCTCGTTATACAAATGGCTGAATGATGGAGGAATAAGAAACGAGGTAGGTAGCAGATGTAATATGGGGTACCAGCGTTCCTTCCAAAGTTAAAGTATTTCTTTGGTTGGTGGATAAGGATGCGATTCTTTCGAAGGCGAATTTGAGGAAGCGGGGAATGTTGGACAATGCGATGTGTAATAGATGTCTACAGCACGAAGAAGATATGAATCACATCTTTTCGAGTGCCATAGATCTAGATGGGGTTGGGAGAGGGTAGGTCACGTACGGGGTTTTACAATGTCCAGGTTCTACGTCTGAGTTATGGGGGGACATTAGAACGAACAGGATTAGAAAGGAAGTTAGACTAGAGTGGAATTTTGTTGTTGCTTCAATTATGTGGAACCTCTGGCTAAATCGCAATGACTATTGCTTCAATAACATTAACCATAGACTATCTTTTCTGATGCACAAAATTCACTTCTGTTGTTATGAATGGACAGGGCTCCTCAAATCCAGGAAGAAGATGCGCTTGGGAGAGTAGTAGTTCTCAGGTGGTGGAGCTGCTAGAGTTCTTTGACTTAGACAACACAACTCTGGGTTAAGTAGTTGTACTACTATTTTGATGTTTTTGGGTGATCATGTATTTTGTTCCCTGCTCAAACTGTTGTTGCCTAGTTAGGAGATCTTTGATGGTTATTGCCTTCGGGCCTGTAATGTATCTGTATTTCTATTTCGTTAATTTCTCTTTAATGAAGCGATGACATAGTCATCTTTTAATCAAAAAAAAATCATGACCCTGTTTGGGAATGAAGTTGCGATAACTATAGCTATTTTTAAGTGGAAGTAAATGTTAATATACGTATATACTCTTTAGTATGTGTACACGTGTTTATCATATTTTGTATAGACTCATATATATGGTTGGTTTCTATGCTTTAAAAGATGAGATCTACACTTTCTCTATCTCTATTTCTATCATGATATCAGAGTCATTTGCTCCTGATCCTCAAATCCTAAACTACATTAGAGAATGTTAAGGGCTCCTGAGATTGGTTGTTTGGATCGTGTCTTTGCTAAGTGTTAGATATTATAGTCTCATATTGGGTATTGGGCTAATTTTGTATTTGGTTCACTCCTATATAGGAGATATTGTACTCAGTTATTTCTCAATTCAATATTCAGTGTTGTTTTCATCTCTCTGATTTATCTTAACATGGTATCAGAGCCAGTTATACAAAATTTTCCTCCATTGAGTTTCTCCATCAAACCCCAAAATTCCAACAGCTAAAAAAAAAAAAAGATTATCGTCAACAACCTCCCGCCGTCCTCTCTCATCGTCGGAAACATCATCAGTAGCATCTCCCTCCACAACCTCTTAATCTCAACCTCCTGCCGTCGACGTCTCTCCCGTCGACTCCTCGCTGAAATCCTCATCCGAAATCCTCGTCGACTCCTCCTCAGCCCGCTGCCCTTCACCCATCCTCTTCTCCCGTCGCCCTCCCATCGCCCTCCTTCCCTCTGACTTCGAAACCCATCCGCCTTCAGCCTCCTCATCTTCCCGTCGAACTCCGTCTCCCTTCTTAGCCGCCCTCATCTCTCCTCTAACCCACCGTCGAACTCCTCTGACCCGCTGCCCTCATCTCTCCTCTCTAACCCTAACTTTTCTGTCTACTCTTAATCCCAACCCAAATCCATATACCCGATACCGTAAATCCCTAACCAACCCGACCCGTTTAACCCAATACCTGAAACCCATATCCTCTATCTCCTAACCGTAAACCCACAAACCCATATTTTATTTTACTTTTTTCCTGTTCTAAGGAGAAAAAAAAATCGAAAAAAAAATCGAATTTTTTGTTTACAGGTACTACAACTACCACTGGATGGAATCTCAGTCTCTTCCTTATATTTCCGCCTCCGACTTTCCCGCTGCAACCACCTCTCGTTCCTCCTCCAGATTCAAACCGCAGTAGCACCACCTTCAGTCTGCCTCCGGCCTCCTACCTTTTCCCAACATCATTCTTCACCCTACCCCACCTCTACTTCCGCCACCGGTAGCACCACCCTACTCCCTACCCCGATCCAGACACCAGCAGCATCTCCCTCAACATTGTGCTCTCGGTCACAGCAATGCTAGTCTTATTTCTCCTCGCAGTGCTTCTTCCCTCACATCCTCGGCCATGCTCATCACTCCAGCTTTGCCGTCTCCTACTGATTGGGCTAATCTTCAGCAATGCCTCACTCAGGTGGAACTACATCTCATGGTCAGTCTATCAATGCTGGCTCCTCTGCTCTTGCACTTTCTGCCACTCCCAGTATGAATTCGTTCTGGATTTTGGATTCTGGTGCATCACATCATCTCACTAGTAATTAGACACTGTTCACCACCTACACAACACTTCCCTCTCACTCTCCATCTCTACACACAGCTGATGGCTCACCACTTCTTATTACACACTCAGGGACAATTAGCTCTTCTACTCTCACATTACCATATGTTCTCTATGCTCCTCATTTATCAATAAACTGTATCTCTATTAGTGCATTGTGCGATAGTGGTCTTGTCGTTACTTTTGACTCTTTAGGTTGTTCTATTTTTTATTCCTCCACCGGTGAGGAGTTTGGGCGTGCTAGTCGTCAGGGTCATCTATATAATCTATATTTTCTTCATGCACTTCATTCTCCTTTTAGTTTTGCCGGTATTATTTTTTCTGATGCTGATCTGTGGCACAGACGTTTAGGTCATATTAACGCATCACGACTCCAAACTATAGCTCGCAGTGGTGCCTTTGGTTCTCTCACATTTAAACATTTATCTGATTGTCAGGGTTGTTATTTGGCCAAACACATTGCCTTACCCTTTAGTCACAAAAGAACTTCTGAAACCACTCATCCTTTTCAACTTGTTCATTCTGACATATGGGGACCCTCTCCCGTACCTTTGTGGAAAGGCTTCTCTATTATGTTGCCTTCATCGATGACTTCACTAGACATACATGGGTTTTTCAAATGCGTCAGCGATCTGAGATACCTAATATTTATCGGTTCTTTACAACTATGATTCACACTCAGTTCAGTGTGCGCATTAAGAATTTTCGATCGGACGGTGTACGTGAGCACACTTCTACCACTATGAGATCGATCCTTCAGTCTCACGGTACCCTTTTTCAGCAATCATGTCCTCACACACATGAGCAGAATGGTGTAGCTGAATGCAAGCATCATCACATCCTTGAGACAGCTCGCGCTCTTTTACTCTCCTCTTCTGCTCCTTGTTCTTTCTGGGCTGAAGCTATCATGACCTCTGTTAGTCTCATCAACATTAATCCCTCGTCTGCCCTAGCTGATACGACACCGTATGAGGCTCTTTATCACTCACCTCCCGACTAAAGTATGCTCCGTACCTTTGGGTGCACCTGTTACGTCCTTCTCCCTCCTACTGAGTGCATGAAACTCTCCGCTCGTGCTGCTAAGTGCGTTCACCTAGGTCTCAGTCCCGAACATAAAAGTTATCGTTGTTTTGATCCATCAGCGGGTCGTGTCTGCAATTCTCGACATGTATCCTTTGTGGAAAAATCCCCTTACTACCTGACTTCCCCCGAGGATACTAAATTTCTCGATTCCCCAGTTGTTGCTAGCCCCCCGACTTCATCTTCCCGCATTCCTTTTGATCCCACTCCTCTAGCTTCATTCACATCATTTGCAGTCCTTACACCTGTTGTTCCCCCTACCGAAACACCACCTGCATCCCCACAATAGCCAGTACCCACCCCACCTACTTCCCCACCGACACATGCACCTACTCTGCCGTCCTCACCCCCACACCTTTTCAGTCCACCACCTCTTTGTCAGTCTACCCGTTCCACTTTCGGTATTCCTCCGGCACGTTATACACCTGATGTCACTGGTCCTTCTGACCAGTTTGGTTTTTCTACCTTAGCTTCCTACTCACCACAGTTTCATGCATATCTCACTGCTATACACTCTACACGTGAGCCCAGAACCTATCAAGATGCAATTCAATATCCTGGATGGAGGAAAGCTATTGCAGAGGAATTCAGTGCATTTGATCAGACTGACATTTGGGATGTTGTTCCTCTGCCAGAGGGCGTTCAGCCTATTAGCTGCAAGTGGATCTTCAATGTCAAATATCAACCTGATGGATCTATTGAGCGGCATAAGGCTCGTCTAGTAGCCCGAGGGTTTACTCAGGAGCATGGCATTGATTATGATGAGACCTTTGCTCCCGTTGCACAGATGACTACTGTTTGCACTCTTCTTACTGTTGCAGCCATCCCCCAATGGCCGTTATACCAGATGGACGTGAAGAATGCTTTTCTTCATGGTACCTTATCTGAGGTTGTTTATATGGATCCTCTTCCTGGCCTCCCTACTCCTCCCTATCATGTTTGCCGGTTGCGTCGGGCTATATATGGTTTGAAGCAGGCCCCTCAAGCCTGGTTTGAGTGTTTTCGCCTTGTCATCACCAAGCCTGGTTTTAGTCAGAGTTCTCAGGACCATTCTATGTTTATGCGGTCATTACCATAGGAAAGGGTACTTCTACTACACTATGTTGACGATATGATCATTACTGGGGATGACTCTGCGGGCATTACATCCACCCAAAATACCTTCATCAGCAGTTCTATATGAAAGACCTTGGCAGACTACGTTATTTTCTGGGCCTAGAGATTGCTCAGGAATCTCAGGGGATACTCATCTCTCAACAGAAATACATATCAGATATTATCTCTGCTGCATGCCTTACTGACAGTCGATCAGCCGATACACCCTTAGAGCTTCATGTGAAGCTTCGTCCCACTGACGGTGAGCTCCTTCCTGATCCCACTAGATACAGACAGATTGTTGGACAGCTTGTCTACTTATGCATGACCAGATCTGATATTTCTCACGCAGTTAGTGTTGTCAGTCAATTTGTTTCTGCTCCTACGTCAGTTCACTACGGTGCTCTTCATCAGATTCTCAGATATCTTCGGGGCACTATTATTCGCTCTTATTCATGCCTGCTGCATCCAAACTAGAGCTGAGTGCATATTCTGATTCAGATTGGGCAGGTGATCCTACTACCAGATGGTCTACCACCGGTTTCTGTCTATTTCTTGGTGATTTGCTGATCTCATGGCGAAGTAAGAAACATGCAGTTATTGCATATTCTTCGACTGAAGCTAAGTACAGAGCAATGACAGCTACTACTAGAGAAATTGTTCATGTTCGTTGGCTTTTATCAGATATGGGTGTCACTCTTTCAGGACCTACTCATCTTCATTGTGATAACCAGAGTGCACTACACATTGCAAGCAACCCGCTCTTTCATGAGCGAACGAAGCATATAGAGATTGATTGTCATTATGATCGTGAGCGCTTTGAAGTAGAGACCATTTCTCTTCATTCTATTACCTCATCACAGCAGATGGCAGACTTCTTCACCAAATCTCACACTATTCAGAGATTTTGATATTTAGTAGGAAAACTCACACTGTTTGACCCACCATGAGTTTGAGAGGGGGTGATATGTACTATAGTCCCATATTGGGTATTGGGCTAATTTTGTATTTGGTTCACTCCTATATATAGGAGATATTGTACTCAGTTATTTCTCAATCTAATATTCAGTATTGTTTTCATCTCTCTGATTTATCTTAACACTAAGAAAACTAGGGTTTGAGTGAAAGAGAAGAAGATTTGGGGAAGGAAATTCAGTTAGAAATTTCTTGATATTTTCTCTCTTCAAATCTAGCCTTATAAAGGCGGTTACAAACAGCTCCCTTATTACACGTGCAACCCATGTAAAAACGATTAGGCTTAAAACACACACACAACCCTTTTACAGTTCCCGCTGAAAGCACTATGAAAAAGAGTGTGCTAAGCGCATACAAAAGTGATACAGACTCTACAGTACTGATACACTCCAATTGAACAACTAATCTTCAAACAAGAGTACTCCAGCTATCGATTAAGCAGATTATTCACATCATATACTTATCAGCTCCTTGACAACTCCATCCTACTCAATTTGAACTTGTCTCAAGTTCAAAACTAGGAAATCTCTCTCGCAATTCACCACATCTACCCAGGTAGCATTCTCAGAAGCAATCCCTCTCCACTTCACCAACAATTGAATACTCATCCTATTGTGTTTTTTAAACACTCCTCTATCCAAAGTTATATCAGGATAAGGCTCAGAAGGACTCAGACACCATTGAGGAATTTCAACTTATACAGATGACTCATGAACACCATAGCATTTCTTCAAGTGTGAGACATGAAACACTGGATGAATGGAGGTGGTGGCAGGCAGATCCAGCTTGTAAGCAACTTTCCCAATCTTCTCAAGTACAGTATTGGGGCCAAAAAATTTCATATGTAACTTCTAAGGTAAAGACCCTTTGAGGGAAGACTGTTTATATGGACAAAGCTTCAAGAATACCTTTTCCCTAATCTAAAATTCTGTGCCACTTCTATGGCGATCATAAAAATGCTTCATTCTCTCTTATGCCTTTTTGATGTTATCCTTAAGTAACTTGAGTACAACATCTCTCGAACACAACACTTCTTCCACTGATTGAACTAATGTAGTACCTGGAACATAAAAGGAAGGACATGGAGGCTTTCTTCCATATACATCTTCAAATGGAGTTGTTTCTATAGTGGCATGCCAATTTGTGTTATACCAAAACTCCACCTAACTCAACCATTTGACCCAATCCTTCGGTTGCTGACTGCACATATACCGCATGTACATTTCAAGGGTTTTGTTAACAATCTCCATCTGACCGTCAGTTTAGGGGTGATAGGCAGTAGAGTACTTCAGATGACTGCCCTGCAATTTGAAAAATTCTTTCCAAAAAGCACTGAGAAAAATGGTATCTCTATCGCTAACATGCTAGAAGGCATACCATGTAGCTTATATACATTATCCACGAACACTTTAGCCACTGTTTGAGTTGTATAAGGGTGTCCTAGGCTTATTAAGTGTGCATATTTGGTAAGTCTATCTACCACTACAAAAATGACTGCCTTCCCCATGCTTTTAGGCAAAGCCTCTATGGAATCCATGGAGATATCACTCCAAATCAATTCGAGTATTGGCAGAGGTGACAACAATCCTGCAGGATGAACAATCTCTCCCTTATTTCTCTGGAAAATTGAACATTCCATAATAAATGTTTTGATATCTCTACTGATGCCATGACAATTAAAGGACCTCTTCACTCTATGGAGTGTCTTATGGTAACCTGAATGCCCTCCCTCCTTGGTAGAATGATTATCCAAAAACTCTGCTATTCTTAAGTCAGTTGTAGGACTCAAGTATCCTACCTTGCCAATACCAAATGTCGCCCTGCAACTTATACTCAGCAGTAGCTAATTATCCATTTTGAACGTTCTCAGCTATGGAGTAAAAATAAAAATCACTCCTCACCATCTCTTGAATCTCAGATAACCATTGTGGCACCACCAAAGTAACTGCACATTGAGTGGCTTGATGTTCCATTTTCCTTGGTAAACCATCCGCCAGTGCATTATCTTCCCCTTTTTATACTCCACTTTAAAAGTGAAACTCTTCAACTTCCACAACTACCTCTCTTGCATCTCAGTATGTATTTTCTGCTCAAGTATATATTTTATACTCTTTTGATAAGTTCTAATTACAAACATCCTCCCTAAAAGATACTGTCCCCAATGCTTGATAGCTGACAGAATGGCGAGGACTTCTTTCTTATAAGTAGACAATGACAATGCTTTACCCTTGAGCCTTTGATTCATGTAAGCTAATGAATGAGTTTCCTGCATCAAAACTGTCCCAACTCCCACTTGTGAAGCATCGGTCTCCATCACAAAATCTTTGGAAAAATCTGGTAACGCAAGTATTGGAGAAGTAGTCATTTCCTTTTTAAGCTGATTAAAAGCCTCAGTAGCTGCTTGAGTCCACTTAAAGCTTTTTTTTCAAGAGTTGAGTGAGAGTTTGTGCAATGCTTCCATATCCTTTAACAAATTTTCTATAATACCCTGTTAATCCTAAGAACCCTCTCAACTGCTTGACTGTTTCAAGATCTGGCCATTTCTCTACTGCAGATATCTTATCCGGGTCCACTGCTAGACCTTTAGAACTGATAACATGGCCAAGTAACCCACACTCTCTTCCAAAGCTACACTTGCTTTCCTTGGCAATCAGATGATGTCTC
Source organism: Hemerocallis citrina (assembly GCA_017893485.1). NCBI lineage: Eukaryota > Viridiplantae > Streptophyta > Magnoliopsida > Asparagales > Asphodelaceae > Hemerocallis > Hemerocallis citrina. The sequence goes on from JACEHZ010000576.1 coordinate 438,495, forward strand.
TTTAAAACCTCCAGAGCTAATTTTAAAGGCTAAGTATGAGTTTCCATGTCAGGGCTGTATATCAAAATGTCATTAAAAAAATAGAACAAATTTTCTCAAATACTCTATAACCTCTGTTTCCAATTTTCTGATTTTTCTTCTTGTAATTTTTTTCTTTTCTTAATTCATGTAATCTGAGTTACCTGATTGTAATTTTGTTATTCATCTTCAACTTAATTATATTCTTTCAATCAATTTTAATTTCATTTGTTGAACCCTCAGATTCATGTACACTATTTCATTTTTCCTTGTGTCTTGGGTATTTTATTAACCCACTAATTGATTTGATTTTGAGCCCAACCCAATATCACATTCTTATTTAATCATATTTAAACCCAAGCCCATTTCTTATTGAATTCTAAACCCAAACTCAAGCTCGCTAACCCAATTTCCCCTAACCCACTAACTGCCCAGTATCTCCAACCCCCTCCACATTCACCTCCCCCAATATCTCCACAATCCCCTAATTTACTGCCTAACCACTACCCTCATTCCCACTAAATCCTAACTAAACTCCCTAATCTCTCAATTAACCTATTAATCACCAAACTAATCAATCAATCCCCCTCATCTACAGCTCGCTCGCTCTCTCTCTCTCTCTCTCTCTCTCTCTCTCTCTCTCTCTCTCTCCCCTCACTCCTTCCTCTCCCGAAACCGAACAGCCCCAAACACCCCCAACCTCGACTGCACCCTCTCCTCCTCATCGACAGCCTCGCCTCCACCCTCGTGCCTCCCAGTTGTCGCCTTGCCATCATGCACCCCTCCGCTGCAACCCACCGATCACTTTCACTTCCAAGCCCCTCGTCGCTCAGCCCCTGCCTCGACCCTACACTCAAAACCACCTTGACGCCCCGCTCCAACCCTTTGCCCTCGCTCCACTGCCCCTACACCCCCGAGCTCCAACTCCCCTACTACCATTGTCACCTTCCTCCATTGCCGAGCACCATTGCCAACCACCACTGCTCGACCCCTTGCTCCTTCATCCCCGCTCACCCTGCCACCTCTTCCCAGTCACCACCTCGGCATGCCATCGTCATCCTCAGCCTGCACCCAAAGTTGACCTCGCTCGATAACCACCGACTGCCATCTCCAGCCCCCTGCCTCCATCGACAGTCACCACCAACTGGAGCCTCATTCTCTGCCACCTTGCTGCTGCTCCGGCTTTTTCGCAGTCGACGACGATAGCCCCGAAGTCGAACCCCTCGCTCGTCAATGTCGTCGCCCTTGCTCTTGTGTTTCCGCTGCCTCTTACGATTGTTGCTGTTGTCCTTGCTCATACGTCGTGTGTTACCCATGCCATCGTCGTTGCGCCGCCGTGTGTTGCCATCGGGACTCTCATTCCCGTAATTCTTTTATATTCAGAATAGTCGGGTAAAAGGCAAGTCTCTCTTGAACTAACTCATTGTTTTTGTTCAAGAAATTGTTTGATCTCTGCAAGTAGTTCCTAATTCATTATCGTATAGTGTTTGCTTGATACCCTTCAAAGAAACTATTACGAATTCATCAGCGAAACCAAGTAGTAGTTTTCTTTTCGTGCTATATCTTTGAATCTAATATAAACCATGTTACCGTTGTCACATTCATACATTACACCGTACAAAGTAGAAGAATAAGTTAGTCTAGTATATTTGATTGCATGAATTGGATTGGTATGACTGTTGTTGATAAAATTCTAGACCATATAAACGACAAGTTTCTACCTTGTTAACCGTAGAATTGCACCCGAAATACTGGACATGAATGCTTTTAAACTCTCATGATAGAATATGCGTGTTGTATATCTCGATTGTTAATTTATCATGTTGCTGCCTTGCTGTCTAGCCTGAGTTGTAGTGAATTTTTTACACTGTTACTATTAGTATTTGATTAAACTTTATAAATGAAATTCATATCCCTCTGAATCTATTTTTCAGAACTTTTTACGGATCTAAATTCTGATTTATAAATTGCAAGTTACCACATTTTTAACACTGCTAGGTTTTAATTTCCAGATTGTCATTTACTAGCATATCGACATAAATTGTTAATTAAAATAATAGGATAATAGTGGAATTGGAACTTGATGTTAGTCAGGTTGCTACTAGACATGATTAGGAGTCACTTTTATATTTTTATAAGATTAATTGATGTTTTTCTAGACTTGTTATGCTTATAAGAATATGACCCTAGATCGCTGCCAGATCACTAGTTTAGTAAAGAACCAAACTTTTGGCCTTGTTGCATTTAAAATAAAATAAAACTTATTAAGGAAGAGTTGTAGACCTATGTGTCAGGAATCCAGACTGTTGGACAATTTTGCAATCCGACTTACGGATTGTGTGATATTCAAATTCTCGTGGAGTAACGTCTGAATTGCAGAATATAGTCTGAAATACATCACTTTGTTAAATTAATTGAAACAGTATATTAAATTAAGAATTTAGACCTAAGGTTAATTGTGTTGTTGTTAAACCTGCTAAAAATTAAATTATGATTTTTTAAAGATTTTTAAATGATTTTACACCCAACTTCTTATACAAGAATTTGATCCTAACTTGCTACCTGAACATGAAACCAGTAAAGAATAGAACTTTCCACCTAATTACTGTGATTATAATGTATTGTGTGAATATGCGTTGGAACCGGCAGAGAGTCTAGTTTCTAGAATCTTTGATGGAACCTAATTTGCTTCCCCGTAGCAGTGGGAAAGTCGAATTTTGTACAACAACGTCTTGCTGTCCAGAAATTGCAATCTTCATGTTTAATTGTAAATCTATTTAAATCTTGCATTTCACTGCATACCATCCATCGTGCAGTCATTGATACCTCGTTGATATCATTTCTTGATACTCGTTCCATTGATTGCACATTCATGATTCATGTTAATAAATTGATAACAAATCGGGATAATAAGGGTCGACTTGGTAGTGAACTATCGGAGACTGTACTCGGATGAAAGGCTCGTGTTTTCCTATATTGTTATCGTTATCTTGTACCGTATTGTGAAAAAATTCTCATTATGGATCGTGATTGTGGATTCTCGTTATTATTATCGTGCCAAGTACATGATCTGTAGAGTTCACCACTTTAGTCTAAATGCTCACTTGCTTGTATGCACCAACCATGTGGTATGGGACACAGCATTACGTGCATTAGATAAGATAATAAAATATGATAGACCTAGGATTGATCTTGATTATTGTTATCGTCTTGATTCTTGTTTTATTGTTATTGTTAATCGTTGAATTGTTGATTATAGAGCTTGCCTTGTTATCGACATTTTCATTGACAATTGATATAGTTCTAGTACCTTGTTCCTTGATATTACATATCATATTTTATTGTTCCTTGCTTGTTACTACTTGTTGTCCGTGACTTGCTCTAACGGACATTTCCCCCACTATAGACCATGGGCTTGCAGGTACACAAGGTGAATTGCCCGAAGGACTTGGTGAGCAAACCTTATAGGGATTGGACCCGAATTAGTGGCCTACAACAATTGTCTCGTCTATGTTACTTTAAATTCCAGCATTGTTATTATCATACTTTGTATCTTTGGGCTTTGACGACCCGAAGTTGTTTCTTTCCAGATGTTGGTTATATTGAGATATTTCATGGATTATTTATGTTATGCAATTTCATTATAGCATGCGTGGTTGTAATTGTATTGCATATTGTTGAGTTGAATATTAAAGCTTATGAATGATGCAAATTATTTGCTGGGCCTTTGTTACATGCTCGTATTCCCATATTTTGGGAAGCGGGGCGTGACATACTCCTTGAATATCTCATTCATAAGACTCTGAAAAGTGGCTGGGGCATTTGTAAGGCCAAATGGCATCACTATGAACTCATAATGTCCATGATGAGTTCTAAAGGCTGTCTTGTGAATGTCATGCTCATTCACTCTTATTTGGTGATACCCAGATCTGAGATCCATCTTAGAAAAAACAGTAGCCGCATGAAGTTACTCTAATAGTTCATACATTACTGGTATGGAAAATTTTGCTTTGATAGTTTGGGAATTTAATGCTCTATAATCCACACATAGCCTCCAACTCCCATCACTCTTTTTCACCAATATCACAGGATATGCGTAAGAGCTAAGGCTATTCTTGATGAACCCTGACTCAAACATTTCTTTAATTTGCTTCTCAATTTCATTCTTATGATAATAGGAATGTTTATAAGGCCTTACACACACTGGTTTAGCATCTTCAACTAAAGGTATTTGATGATCTATATTTCTTTGAAGTGGCATGTTTATTTGGGAAGAAAATACCTCAGGGAATTGGTTAAGCACCAGCTAAATCTGCTCATGGACTGTAGTGCTATTCTGCTCAATCTCTTCGGGTATAACATTGGTAACTGTAGTACACAATTCACCATCTCTACATTGCAGTTGGACTAAGAATGCATGACTTGAGAGTTCAACTAAGTTTGGAACTTCCTCAGCCTCAATCAACTGTAACTGAGCTTCCTTCAACCTATGCAACATTTTCTTAACACCCTGTATATGAAATCCCATAGCAATATGAGCAACTCAGCTTGCAGTGGAACTCCTTGAACAGAAAATTGAGCATATGCAACCTTCCCTTCACTAACCATGACTTCTCCATTTGCTACTTTAACTTTGTATCCAGGCTCTGACAAAACCTTTAACCCAGCTTTAGCAGTAGTATATTGATCAAGATAATTGTGTGTAGATACTGTGTCAATTAGTATATTCACCCCTCTTCCATTGATGAATCCCTTGACTCTCAATGTATGAGGGTAACAAGAGGATCCTGTAAGAGCATGGCAAGAGATTTTCATGAGACTTCCCTCCATACCCATTTCACTAGCTAGCCCCTCTTCCTCAACTTGATTAAACTCCTCACCTTCTTCTTCTTCAAACATGTCAAGAAAATAAAAATTTTGGGCCTTGCACCTATGGCCTTGCACCCATTGTTCATCACAATTGAAACAAAGTCCTTTAAACTTTCTCTTTCTCAACTATGGCAGTGTGAGTCTCTTCGGAACAAAAAAGGATGATGTTGGTGCAGAATCATTGTTCTTAGAATTATGAATGGAAATTGGTGAAGGATTGACCTTATGAACAAATGGTATTTTGCTAAACTTCCGAGTGCATTGTAGCAGCTCCTCATAACCTCTAGCTAAACTCATTGCCTCATTAACAAACTTGGGTCTCTGTGCTTTGACATCCCAACGTATCTCATCCCTCAACCCACTAAGAAAAGTGCTAAGGAAATGCTTCTCGGGCCCATCACCCACAAAGTTTGATAATCGATCAAACTCTTGTATATACACCTTAATATCTCCCTTTTGACTCAATTTTGTAAGGATTCCTTCATAGTCCTAGACTCCGAAGGTCCAAACCTTGTTATAAGTTCTTCGACAAATTCCTGCCATGTAATAATATATTTCTTATTCTTGATGTGCCTCCTATACCACTAAGATGTTTTCCCTTTCAAATTTAACACAGCAAACCGCAATTTTTGTGAATCTACTATCCCATAATATTCTAGAAATTGTTCAGCTCCACAGATCCACTCAAGTGGGATCACCCTCTTGAAACACATGAAATTCCATTTTAAACAGAACCCTAGGGAATTTCATTTGCTCACTTCTGGGCCTATTAGTGGAGTGATTAGAATTGGGAATTTCTACCTCTCTGTTCAAATTTGGGAAAGGTTGAGGAGGATTACCTAACACTAAGTCTGAGTTGTGATTCGCTAGCATAATCTCCTTTACTTGCTCCGTTAGCGTTACCACTGCCAATTTCAGCTCTTGAAAATCCAATTCGACCGACGCTGTGCTTCCAACATCCCACGAATCAGAATCGTCGCTCACCTGCTCTGATACCATCATGTTAAGAGTTCCTGAGATTAGCTATTTGGATCGCGTCATTGCTGAGAAAACTAGGGTTTTAGTGAGAGAGACAAAAATTTGGGGAAGGAAATTCTGTTAGAAATTTCTTGATATTTTATCTCTTCAAATCTGGCCTTATAAAGGCGGTTGCAAACGACTCCCTTATTATACGTGCAACCAATGTAAAATGATTGGGCTTAAACACACACAGCCCTCTTACAGTTCCCTCCGAAAAAAATATGAAAAAGTGTGCGCTAAGCGCATACAAAAGTGATACAGACTCTACAGTACTGATACACTCCAATTGAACAACTAATCTTCAAATAGGAGTACTCCAACTATCGATTAAGCAGATTATTCACATCATATACTTGTCAGCTCCTTGACAAAGAAATCTGAACCTAAATCTTCTATTTTAATTTTGAAATCAAATCCAAAATTCAAATCCAACTCCTGCTTCCAAAGCCAGATCGCAATCCCGATTCCTTCCACATCCCGATCGGATCACAATCCCGATCCTTAAATCCAACTCATGATTTCTTCCACATCCCAATCTCAAATCCAGAGCCAGATCAAAATCCAATCTCGATCTCACACTCCAACAAAAATTGCGATCCATCTTCCAAGGCCCAAACTCCTCAATCGTATCCCCAAATCTTTGAATCTCGGCGACCTCACCATGGCTTTATCTCTCTCTCGTCCATCCACTCCATTCCCACTACACCTGAAAAATTATTGGGCCCTGAAAATTGTCAAACTTGGTCTCTCCACATGCTTGTGCTTCAATGAGCCCATGGCCTTTTCTATCATCTTACGGATGATCTGTCATCGACGACACCCCCTACTCTTACTTCGGACTCTACCATTATCTCTTCTGCTGCATTCTCTCAAACTCTTAAGGAATGGAAAGCTCTAGGTTATCGAGTATAGGGTGTTGTTTGCTATTCCACTAAGGTCTCCATATGTCGATAGATTGCTACACTCACATGTGCAAAGGTTATTTGGACCCATCTTCAAGATATTTATGAGCACTCTAGTCGTGCTCGTGAGTATGCCTTAAATTAGGAACTTGCTGCAACCACTTAAGGTAATCAATACGTATCGTATTTCTTTACTTCTCTTCAGAATCTTTGGAAACAAATTGATGAAATTGAGGATCCATGTAAGGAGAAGAAGTGTGTAGCATCGCACAATCGAAAACTTCTGTATGATTTTTTGAAGAGGTGTTGTCAAGAGTTCACAGTTGTTTGCAGTTAGCTTATGTCTCGTGAGACAGTTCTTGCCTTAGAACATGCCAAATCAGTTGTTGTAGCCGAGAAGACCAATTTTCGGATTACTGCTCTTCACAATTTGCTCATTCTGTGTTGGTTGTCACACCGACTGTCCCTCCACCACTACCTACGCAACATAGCTCTTCATCTACGCCATCATTTTTTCTTCCAATGAAGCCAAATAAATAATTTAACTATTGTTACCTTTAAGAGCATCAACTATCATATGCTATAAACCTAAAAATGGAAAATTTGAGAAAAAAATATGCCACTATCGTTGGCTAAAAATCTATTTTATGACCGAAACGTGAACAGTACTCTCTATATATAGCAGAGTAAAATAGAAAATGCAAAATATAGAAGACGGAAGATGATCTTTCGTCTAGTAGATAGACGGAAGATGATCTTACGTCTTTTTTTTTAAATTAAAATGGAGACGGAAGATCTTCTTCCGTCCATCTCTTTTCTAAAATTTTTTTATGAAAATTTTCTAAATGGGAAAGAGACATGGGAAAGAGACAGGAGTAATTTATTTATTTATTTATTTATTGTCTTTATCCTTAAAGAAAAAAAAATTAATATGCCCAAACGGAAGATCATCTTCCGGATGGGCATATTTTTTATTTTTTATTTAAAAAAAAATTCCCCAGACAGAGGATCATCATTCGTCCGGGTGATTTTTTTATTTCATTTAATTATTCGCGCGACCAAATCTATCTGGGTCTTGCTAAAAAAAAAAATTAATTATTGTCAAACGGAACATGATCTTCCGTCTATCAAATTTTGGGTATTAAAAAATTTATTTATTTTATTAGATGGACGATGTTCTTCCGTCTGTATATTTTATAATTTTTTAAACCAAAATTTTGGCTTTAACGATAGCAGCGCAACTCTTCTATTTCTATTTCCATATTTCCAAATACCTATAATATAGCATGAACGATAGTGGATGCTCTAAGGGCACACTATAGATCACTATCGCAATCGCTTGTGCTTGAATAAGAGGCCTCTTGTAGGTGCTCCAGTTGAGACCTCTAATGCTTAACCTCCTAACCAACTCACTCAACTCATATCTCAATTGCTTAGTCATCAGCTCCATCAGATGGGCATCTCTGCTCATAGTGTCTTTTCCTGTTACTCCAACTCATCCACCACAAGCCATGAGTGCCACCACTCGTAGCTGGTCCTCGCAGCCTACATGATTGCTTGACTCGGGTGCTTTCCATCACATATATAACATCTGATGTTTCTATTCTTCAAAATTATTCTCCTCCTTCGGCTTTTAATTCTTTGTGTAGTGCCTCTGGAGATCTCATCCCAATTTTCCAATAAGGGGATTTCTCATCTAAATTTTTTTCTATCCCATTAGTCCTTCATGTTCCTAATTTATCTATGAACTTAGTTTCTGTTGGACAAATTGTTGATTACAGTTGCACTATTACATTTGACTTTTCTTCTTGGCTCATACAAGATCGCATGACGTGGGCACTACTTGGGGCTGACTGTAGGCATAATGGTATCTTTGTCATGGATCACTTGCACATTCCAATTGCCAAAGCTTTAAGTTCCACTGTTCCTAACGTGAGTGCCATCAGCATTTAGGTCATCCTTATTATTCATATTATCCTCTTTATTTCAGTCAGATGTCTTAGGTAGTGTGTCTAAGCGTTGTACTAGTAACATTAATGACTGTATTGGTTGTCATCTCGGAAGAAAAAAACTCTGTTATCTTATCCTTTGAGTAATGGTTATAATTATGCCTTATTTGAGCTTGTGCATTCCGATGTTTTGGAGTCTTCTCCTCATGTATCCAAACCAGGCTATAAATATTATGTTGTTTTCATTAATGATTACTCTTGTTTTATATAGATTTATTTCATGTACTTTCGTAATTAGTATTTTAGTATTTACAAAATGTTTGTCACAATGATTGCCACACAGTACAATTATAAGATCAAAATCTTTCGGTCCGACTCTAAAGGAGAGTATATGTCTACAGAGTTTAGAAATTTTCTAGCCACTCACGAAACTTTTCTTCAACTATCTTGTCTTGGTGTTCCTACTCAAAATGGCATTGGCGAAAGGAAACATAGACATATCCTTGAAACCACATAGACATATCCTATATTGAGACTGTAAATCCTATCTGCAGAATCAGTTTGTTATGACTGATTTTGGCTTGCTTCAGTATTTTCTTGGGATTAAAGTTACTTCTATCGACCATGGTTATCTTCTTTCTCAACGAAAATATACCACATAACTTCTGGCTCTGGGCCAATATCTCTAATACTCGTACAGAAGCAACTCCTATGGAACTCTACTTGAAGCTTTGGGCAGCAGATGAGATTCCTTTTCCTGATCCTACTTGATACTAAACTTTTTTTGGTGGCCTTGTCTATCTCACCATTACGCGACCATCTCTCTCTCATGCGGTCCATGTTCTGATTCAGTTTGTGTCTGCTTCTACGTCTGTCTACTATGACATTTGCTTCGAGTGCTTCGCTATCTTCGTGGCACGATCACTCGATCCTTATTCTTTTTCAAGTCCTCTCCACTAGCACTACAGGACTATACCGATGCCACCTGGGCTACTAATCTTGATGATAGGCGATCAATCACTGGCTATTGTATCATTTTTGGAACTTCTCTAATTTCTTGGAAGTCCAAGAAGCATACTACAGTTTCTTGTTCTAGTTTTGCTCTTGCCACCACCACAACAGAAGTTGAATGGTTACGATGGTTACTAGAAAATTTTGGTATTGTTTTGAAACTCACTATCGTATTTTGTTATAATACTAATACCATCAAAATTACCTCTGATCCAGTCAAGCATGAGCTTAGTAAACATATTGGTGTTGATATCTTCTTCACTTAAGAACGTGTTCCTAAGATCATATCCTTTCATTATGTACCTTCCAAAGCTCAATGTACGGATTTCTTTACGAAATCTCAGACGAGGGCCCAACATTAGGTGTTACTTTCCAAACTCACTCATGTTGATCCATCATGAGTTTGAGAGAGGTTGTTAATATATGTATATACTCTCTAGTATGTGTATGACACATGTTTATCCTATCTTGTATACATGCTCATATATATGGTTGGATTTTATGTCCTAAACAGATTGCATTTACACTTTCACTACAAAAGAAAAGGTCTTTACCGGCGCTTTTTTGGTGCTTCACCGGCATTTATAAACGTCGGTGAATAACCTACCGGCATTTGGAAAAGCGCCACAACAAGTGCCGGTGGAGTGCGTGTCGGGGATTGTTTGGCGGCCTACACCGGCACTTTGAAAACGCCGGTGTTGGGGTAACATACCCCGGCATTTAGTAAATGCCGATGTACATTTTTTTTTATTTTGTTAATTTATTACTATTTTTGGGGTGAAAAAATTCCTCGGCGTTTTGAAAAATGCTGGGGAAGGTAAAGATTTTTTTTTTTATATCAGACTGAGGTGATGGTGTCGCTGTTGCAGCTGTTCAAATAAGAAGATTTAGATACATGCATGTACTACACATGTTTATCACCTCTCCATTGACCTACAAGGAAATGGTGAACAATTTTAAATGTTCTATATATGCTTAATAATACTAACTAAATCCATGTATACTTACAGAATCAATAAGAAATTCTCAACACTTCCTATGAGTACACTAATTTCACAGAGGAATCAATAAGAAAATCACAGAGAGCTGTGCAGTCCATCACACTTAAAAGGTAGCTGCTGTGGCAGTCCTCTTCTTCGGAGCAGCTTCAGTTCCTATTAAAAAAAGTTCAAATGAAATTTAAAAAATATTACAACAGTGTGGATCATATACCAACTCACAATGATGAAGCCCTTCAATTGAATGATAGAAGTTCAGTGAAATAAATTGATTCCATCTGAAATAATTGGACTTACATCCTCAACACTATGGAACAAAGGCCTCTAGAATCAAAACTAAAGCAAATCAGCATATAGTATAGACTATAGAAAGTCTGATAATAGTCATTTATCCATTTAACACAGGTCTATGCCAGAACCAAGAGGTTGCTTTCTTTTATTTCTCATTTCAGGAAAGCTTTTAGAGATACTAGAGTGGTATAGATGACTTAAGAACCAATTAAAGAAGCTGGTTTCAATCCATAAGATGACTGAATTGGCCTTAATATGCATGTCTTTCAAGTGAGAAATTCTTATAGTTATATAATAAAGAGCAAGCAAACCTTAACAGTGAACTGCAAGTGCTGATTCAAAGTAAGAAATTTAGTTTGATAATTAATATGTACCTACTACTAGAATTTAACTTACAAGTACTGCAGATTTTTCCGTTGACCAAGTTGCGGGACCCATTGACCAGATTAATTCGCATTTCCCAGATCACTAAAAGGAATTGCAAATGGTTTATGTCGTCAAATATAACAGGGCCAAGAGCATACACTAAAGATAGATACCACCAATTAACGTGGAATAAATTGCATACCAGATCTGGGTATCCATGAAATAAACCTGCAAGTATTATGGCAAAAATAATTTTTTAAAATATAGAAGGAAAACAACTACAAAGTTAAACATTGGGGCAGAAAGAGAGCTTACAAGAATAATAGGAGCCCAAAGCGCAATTACAACACCTATATTGTTCTTGGCTGCAGGAAAAAACAAATCACATAATAATACTGATGAACCTGCAACAATTATTTTTTTTGTTTTGTCATCTCTTTACCTTTGGGGAAGAACTCATGCCACTGATAAGTTATCGGTTGTCTCATAATATCTTTCGTTGGGCCCACAAGAGGCTTTATCTGCACTCCAAAGTGAGTGAGTCAATAACTAACAGTCATAATATATATAGATGCGCACACACTCAATGGACATACATAAACACATACGGACAATTGTAAAAGTTCATTGCAGACAGAAATGGCTAGCTAATCAAACACTTCATATAGGCACATAAACAATTTGAATTATATCAACATTATACTTTCAAACTAACTCCTAGAAAAATGACATTATAATAGTATTCAACTTATGATGAAAGGATAAATACCTCAATATAGAAACTAAATGCCAACTTAGTAGTGATAAGCAGCACCCAAAATATGGTATACCTGATTAGGCATTTGCAGAAAACTTGAAGGCTTATATATTTTTTTTGAAGAGAAAATTAAAGGCTTATATTGACAATCAAAGAAACCACAAAAAGAGTTTAAACATACATGAAAAGAGAAAATGTGCCTTCATGCATTCATTCCCCTTCCCACATAGAGGCGAGGCTGCCAAATTGTAAAGAGAACTTCAATAAATAAAAATGAGATAACCTTGAGAATGTATCAAAGCTTAACAAGAAAAGACATACTTCTCCTTGCTTTCCAACTCAAAACTACATCCAAAATAGCTGCAAAAACATTGATTCAAATGCAAAGTGTAATACGAGAAAGAATTTGTCTACAACTATAAAAATGACAAAAACTTATATTTCTGATATGAAATATACATTTAATATTCTAGTGTTGCACCGTCCAAATTATCAGAAAAAAGGAAAGGCAGAGAAATGAATAAACTATTTCTTTTGACAATGGGAAAAGTAGGAAGTAGAAAACATGGAAAAGAGCAGAAAGAGGTAAAAGAAATATCCATTAACCTCACCAAATAAAGATAAACACACAAAAGAAATAAAAAATCTCACTGCCTCCACAAATCACCAATGGATAGGTGATTCAAATCCAAAATTAATCTCAAACCACAAAGAAAAGGAGTTCAAAAAGAAATGTTTTCGAAGTGAGTTCGTACTTGCTAATTAGGAAGAAATGGAATATTTAATCAAACCAATTGTCCTCAAATATCTTTAATAATTCTTAGAGCCAAATGTGAGAGGAAGTCCAAACTGATATGAATACTTAAATTTCTATGATTTGAATTAGCGAAGATGTTAATGGATGAATTGGTTTAGGCGTAGAGCTGTGCTTGAGTTCTGGGATGGGAATATGTTGTGAGACTTGTATAGCATATTTTTGTCTACAATCTTGCTAATGTGCAAGTTTCATCAATTTGAATTTGAATGTGCTCGGATTGCAATAGAGGCTAGTTCTTTGGGCTTCTGACAGATTTTGTTTACCTTTCTGTTGATCTTGGTAATCAGGTGATCTGCTAGTTTTCAGATTGTCCTATTTTCTATCCCCCCCCCCCCCCCCCCCCCACACACACACACAACAGAAAACGTAATTGAAGAGATTAAATAAATGAAAGTAGAAGTATACATACTAAAAGCTACTGAAGCTAAGTGGAAGTTATGCTAAATGCGGTTTTCATACCTCTACTACACTCTGAAACATAAATCTTTTCCTCTGTCCCCTCCAATCTTGATTGTACTAAATAAATAGAAGTTATGCCTCCATTGATACTGCCTCCATTGACCTATAAAGAAAAGGAGTTCAAAAACATTAGACTAAAACTGAATATTAATCTCAAACCACAATTTTTTAGGTTGGTTATTGCTAAACATGAGTGCTCTAAAAACCACAATAATTTTTCCAATCCCAAACCCTAATTATTCTTCTCATAATCTCAAATTATCAAATACACAAATTAACAAATAACACAAACCCTAATTATTCCATAACCCCAAACCCTAATTATTCTTCTCCCAATCCCAAATTATCAAATTTACTAATTAACGAATTCTAATTCTCAAATTCATACCTAGGGTTTGAAAAAGGGAGGAAGTTGACAGTGATCAGAGTGATGGCACGGAAAAGGCGATGGGTACTGCAACGGCATCGACAACGGCGACGGTGAGGTTGGGGGAACGGTGATCGGGGGCTAGGGTTTGTGAGAGAAGTGGGGGTGTTGGGTTCGTGAGAGAGAGGGGGAGAGAGAGAGAGAGAGTGGGCGAAGGAGAATGAAAAAAAAAAAAAGACCCCGGCGTTGAGAGGACTGGAGGTTGACGAGGGGGAGGGGGTGTTGGGTTCGTGTGAGAGAGCTAGGGGAGAGAGACGGGGGAGAGAGAGAGTGTGGGAGAATTGAAAAAAAAAAATAAGTGGAATTGGAAAGCCAGTACATAATTACAGCCTATACCCGGCATGTTTTAAAAAACGCCGGGTACATAAATAGACCCCGACGTTTTATATGAAATGCCGGGATAGAAAATTCTTTTTTATTTACTTTACAAAAATTTATAATCAGTAAAACCGCCGGTGATGACTTAGTTTGTTATAGTGTTTCTCTATCTCGATATCAGTAAAGACTTGCAATTTGATAGAGGCTTTAAGAAATGACTCAATAATTGCATTTTAAATAGATATAAACATTAAGTAAAGAGAATAGGATTGTAGCTAAATGAGTCCTTAACCGTGACAGTTCTCCAATCGAAACACAAGATATAACTGAAAGAAACCCGACACACCGAGTACTTAAAACTCGCTAACCAGCAGATGCTTGTTTATCCAAACAGTGACCAATTTTCCCCTCTAATAAATTAAACATGTAAAACTTGGAAATATTAGCCGAGAATGAGGATTAATGAGTGCTCAAAGAAAAGAAGATATAGTCGAGAGCTAACTTTATCCGAAGATATACTTCTATTAGTAAATGAAAAATAAGTAATTAAGTTTGCCTTAAACGCAACAATGTGTGATCAACATGTGGTTATTGCAGGAAAGAGGCTTAAAAATGACATGATAATGAGACCTTTCTGTTTTTTTAATAGAAAGATAATGACACCTTTAAAAAGTTATAAACATACTAGTAAAGAAGTAGCACTATCGTTTTGAACAAATCCCTTACCTATGGGGCTTGTCTAGGACAACATACGTTCGACAATTGGAGGTTTGTAATACAAGATATAGTTGAAATAAGTTAGACACATGGAGTACAAAAACTTGGCAGCATAAGCTAGTTTGTTCGTACATTGATCAATTTTATCCTTGTAAAGACGAAAATTTTGAAAGAGTACTAAAGTACTAGTGAGTGCTGAAATAGGGGATTCAATGGATTTCCTATTCAAAGGTACAAAATCAAAGATAAGAACAAAGTTCTACAAAGTGTCGTAGGGAAATGAACATAAGAAACAAATGGTAATGTAGGTCAACTCTCGAGAGCGGATCTATATATTATGAATTAGTTGTAGTTCAATCCGAGTTTAGGTCAGTACATCGAAACAAAATGAAGATGCAAAACAAAATTAAGTATTTTATTGCATGCCTCTGCCACAAGCACGAGATACTTTGCCATGTGATAAACAAAAATATAGAAATGGTGGAGGTTTTTTCTTAATATTTACTCCTTCAAAAAAAGGGTAATGATTCACCTACAACCTATTCTTACAATATTTCTTTTTACAACCTTAGGTGGCACAATCTCATTGGATATGTATTGTAGAGTCTTGTAGAGTAGGTTGTAGACATCTCCAATGAGATTGTGACACATAAAGTTGTAAGGTTGTAAAAGTTGTAGGTGTAGCACTACCCTCAAAAAAAAATGAATGGGTCCATAATTAGTTAATTATCACCATCGCTCTCTTGATCGATTCAGGGGGCTAGTTTGATAACTTCTGAAATAAATAGGGGTAACTGATAAAAGTGACAATAGCAAATCCAAAAGGCTAAATTTGAGAGAGAGAGAGAGACCAAAAAAAATAAATAATAAAAAAAAATAAAAAAATAACCTCCATGGTCTTTATGCAGAAAACCCCCTGAAGTATGGCTGTTGGAAAAAAAACCCTGAAGTATTTCAGAAAACCACATCTAACTTTTCTACTTGTATCAGATAACCTTATTCATCTTTGCAAGTTGTTTCCAAAAACATCATACATCTTTCTCATTATTGTCAAAAACCTCCCTCAACTTTAGCAGAAGTCTCACGCTGGCAGGGTGAGTTTTTTGCAACAATACCTTTGTGGGGGGGGGGGGGGGGGGGGGGGGGGGGGGGGGGTGGGTTCTGCATAAAAAAAAGATCATGGAGATTTTCTACATAAAGACCATAGTTTAAGGGGGTTTTTTTTTTTTTTTTTTTTTAAAATTTAGCCAATCCAAAACTATGCAACTTACCCAACTAAAATTGGCAGTTTCAGTACATAGTCCGTTTATGATTTCCAGTTGGATTATTTTTAAAGATGATACCTAACAAACCCTTGAATTTTAATTTTATATGATAATAAAGATGACATCATCATCGCTTTATTAATGAAAATTAACAAAAAAAGGAATTACATAATACAATGCTAATAATCTAGAACATACATAAAAATCAACAACTACTACAATAAGACTCTAAACATCAACTCAACCCCTGCTACAGATGTATTCTACTCCTCCTCTATCTCTTCTTGGCCCTAGCCTGACCTGCCCATTCATGAATAGAGGAAAAAAAATATGCATCATAACAAGAAATCTATTATTGATGTTATGGAAGCACAAGTCGTTACGGTCAAGACACAAGTCCCACATTGTAGCCGCAGCTGCAATATCCCAAGCTACTATATCCTCTTTTCTAACTATGCTTGCCCTGTATTGACCCCAAACATCATAACTAGATCTAGGGCATTCAAGACTCCTGAAGCCTAAACAGATGACCTCCCAAGCTAACCTGGTTTTGGGACAGATAAATAGTAAGTGATTTGTGTCTTCGTCGTCATTGTTACATCTCGGAGCATCTAACGTCAATATGCATACTACGTTTCTGCAGGTTGATTTTGGATAATATAGCATCGTTCTTCATAAGCCAAAGGAACACTTTGACTTTTAAGGGCGCGTAAATGCTCCAGATAATGTTTGCCTCCTTACTTCTTAAACCTCCGTCATTGAGCCATTTGTACATAGATGCGACATAAAAGGCTTCCGTTGGATCTAAGCTCCAGTTTCTTGCGTCTTCTGTCTCATTGGTGTACTTTCCTTTAGTCAGAATGAAGTTATTGAGATTTTGCAATTGTTCGACAACTTCGATCCTAAGCCTCCCATTGCTCCAAACATCTGCCACCAACGTGTTGGTATTCATTGAAGCTAATGTCGTCTCCAGAATAGAGAAAGAAGAGTATTGCTTCCACACCATTTAACTTTCCGGAATCTGGTGTCTTTTCCATTCCCAACCAAACACAATGTGTTATTGTGGAACATCTCTCCCACTTTCGCCACACCTTTCCATAAATAAGATGCCTTTCCATGATTGCTTCTTCCTCCATATCAAAATTTCTTCCTAATTCAGTAAGTTCCAAAGGATTTACATCACCAACTGTTACATTGCCTTTCATTTTCCACCACCACTTACTTATCGGCGCCTTATTCATATCTCTTAAGTTGAGAATACCAAGCTCTCTAAATTCTTTCCTCTTACAAACCCTGCTCAATTTGGCCAGGTGAAACCCTTTATTGACCTTATCCACTCCTTCCACAAAAATCTTCTTCTGGATTTGTCTTTTTTGTTGATAACCCAATTACGAAGTTCGTAAATAGACATCAGATATAGGGGGAGACCGCTAATCACCGAATTTAGCAGAGTAATCCTCCCAATGAAAGGAAGTGTCCCTTCCAACCACCTAGTCTTCTTTTAATTTTCTCTATTGAAGATTGTCAATCTTCTCTTCGCATTGCCCCTGGTCTAATTGGAGTTCCTAGATAAATGAGTGGAAACTGTCCAATTTTGTAGCCAATATAGCTTTTGATGGTCGTTATTGGGAAAGAAAAATTATCGCTAATTGGGAGAACGCAGTTTTTCTTCATATTCACTTTCATCCCAGCCCAGGCTTCAAGCACTTTAGAACCATGGAAATAACAGTAATTTCTTCTTCCTTTGTTGTCCCAAACATTAATGTATCATCCACATATTGCAGAAATAAAATCGCCTCTAGAATATCTTTAATCACAATTTCGCTGATAATGCGCTTCTATATACCCCTCTTGATCATTTCTGCTAGGGCATCTGCTAGAATGGCAAATATTAGGGAGGATAGTGGTCTCCTTGCCTGAGACCCCTACGACATCTAATTTCCTTTCCTGAATTCTCGTTAAACTGGACAAATGATTTTCCTCCTATTTCGTATGTCTTAATCCATGATCTCCACTTTGTCCCAAATCTTTTTAGTTGTAAAGCTTCATCTACAGCCTCCTATTCTACAGAATCATAAGCCTTTTGAAAATCTAATTTTAGTGAAAATCCGTCTGTCTTCTTGTTGTTGCCTCTGTAAACAACCTCGTGTGTTGACATAATACTATCTATAATATCTCTTTCTTTGATAAATCAATTTTGAGATTCTCCGACCACATCATTCAGGTGCGGGACAACCTTTGCACCAATACCTTGGTTATAATCTTGAAAGATCCATTCAAGAGACTGCTTAGTCTTAAATCTTCAACTCCTAAAACCTCGTTCTTTTTTGGAATGAGTATGATGTTCACGTTATTAAGACAATCTATATCTGCGATTCTGCTATAGAACTCTTGAAAGATAAACATTAGATCTTTCTTAATGATTTTCCAATATTGCTTATAGAAGAAAATATGACGGCCGTCTGGTACTGGTGCTTTGTCCTACCCCAAACATTTAATGGCGGTAAACACATCTTCTTCTGTAAACATGCCCTCGAACCCTCGTTACCATCTGTCCTTGATGAGCTCCACATATCTGAAGATAGCTTGCATCTATTGGCATTAAAGTTTCCCAACAACTCCTTATACTTTCCATCTATATGCTACCTTATCAATCCCTCATTCTCACTGCATACGCCTCCCACAAACAGTCCTTTGATATGGTTTTGTCTCCTTCTTCCGTTGGCCACCTTGTGAAAGAATTTTGTGTTTGCATCCCCTTCTTTTAGTCATTGTACCCATGATCATAGTCTCCAGTATTGTTCCTTCATATTTCCTATGTGTCGAATCTCTGCTCTACAATTTGCCAATTCATCGCTCCCTGCGCCGAGAAGATCCCTCTCCTCCTCTAATAGCTCGATCTCCTACACTATACTCCCTAATTCTTCTCTCTTTAATTTGATTTGACCAAATTCTAGCTTTTACTACTCCTTTAATCTCTTGCAAAGTCTTCTTGTCTTTTTGACCCAAATGCCGACTGCAGTGGTTGCGTCGGTATTTGCAATCCAGGATTCCTTAATAATCTTACGAATGTTGCTGCACATATTCCATGCTTTCTCAAACCAGAAAGTATGATGGTACCTCCTACCTCTATCTCCGCATTCTAAAGTTAACGGTATGTGATCTGAGGTGAACCTCGTGATCGACTTGACACTCGCTAATGGAAATGCATCTTCCCAATCAGTAGACACTAAGATCCTATCCAACTTTGCAATGATAAGATTAACCTACATATTCGTCCAGGTAAATCTCCTATCAGTTGGTTTGATTTCCATTAATTCAAGCTCATTGATGGTGGAATTGAAATTATCTCTATCATGGCTGCTTGCTCCTATTCCTCTGTGCTCGTATTGGAATCTAGTAATATTGAAATCTCCCCCGAGGACCCATGGTCCAGTCCATCGTCCTCTATTCTCTCATGTTCGTCCCAGAGTTGACCCTACAATCTAGAGTCATATGGGCCATAAATTGATGTCACCATGTGCTCCCAATTATCTCTCCTCCATCTAATCCTAATTGTTACTAAAAAGGTTCCAATTAACCAATTAACTCATCTACAATCTTGAATAATCTCTGATCTACACCAATAGCGATACCTCGTGATAGACCGACAGACGATTTGAATCTCCACTCAAAGTTTCCGACCCACCTAGACAATGAAAGTCTTCGTTACTAGGATTCTTTCGATTCTAGTTTCCTGAAAGGCACAGATACTCAGTTTTTTTCTTAATGATCGTTTTACTAATAAGTCTTTTCTTAGATCTTTGTCTCATCCCTCTAATGTTCCAAAAGATGTATACCATTAAATACATAAAAGACACCGCACATCTGACCCTCTACCCGGCATTCCCCGATCTGTAGACCTACCAGATTGGTCACCCCTCTAATCATATGAACTTGTTGTAACTGTTCAGCTCTATTGGATCTCATGGCTAGACCGTAAAGGCTTGCGTAATAGATAAAAGATTCATCATTTAACAAAATTCAAAATTGATAAATAGCTTTTAGAAATACCCCCATAAGCAGATGTTGGTTCCTTGGCCTTTGACGCTACCTTGATCAAATCTTCCTCACTCAGGCCCTGTGATACTATTTTTTTCAATTGTATTTTACTCTTTCTTTGATATTCCATCATTTTTTGTTAACGCTTCCACAACACCCTCCTCCTGCCAAATCTTCCGTCTGCTTTTCCCAATCCTCAGTATCTATATCATAGATGTGGTTGTCGGCTCTCACTACGTCTAGAGCGCCAATAATCTCATTATGTATAGGGGTTCCATCTTCCTTTCCATCATCGTCTTCTAAATCTCCACTGTCTACCTCGTCATGAGCATCCTCTTCCTGATTCATTTCTTGAACTCTTACTGCATATGGAGTTATCAACTCCTCTAATTAGTATTTTGTTTAAACCTGAAGTTTCCCACTTAGCTTCCGATTTCTCCTTAGAGTCCACCAGAGAGTCAGGCCTAATAGATAGGCCCATGATATTCTCCATACTGCTTCCTTAACAGAATCTTCGAATTCCTCTCGAGTAATTGAGAGCCGTTCAGCTCCGATGTGCCTCCTGTCTCCTCTTGCCTCGAGCGCAGCACCATCGCGAGTGTTAAGAATTCCTGAGTTTCGGGCCGCTGTGACACCACATGTTACTTCGATCCTTTTCATTATCGCTCGTCCACTCAAAGTACACCATTTGTCTTCCACTTTCTTTTCACGCCTAATATGAGATGACTCCGCCACTTCACATTTGTTTTGAATTGAACGTTCGAGATTTGATTGCTTCTGATCTAACGGTTGAAAACTCCCTTTCCTCAAAACCTTTGCTGATCGGATTACATCTGGGTTTTTTTTGGATCCAACGAACGAAGGATGTTTTCTACCTCCCGCTCTAGTGTCTGCTCTTCGTTTTCGACGATCACCGGCTGATAATCTCCAATAAATGAAACACTCTTCTTCTTCGTGATAATCTTAACTTGGTAAATCACTTGCTCGAACTCAACTTTGATAATCGATGGTATATCATCTTTGTTCTCAATTCCAACCTGAATTCTCGCATACTCCCTCCGAGATTGGAGCGTTGTGTTCCTGTCGACCTCTATTAGCATACCAAATCCTCTAACCAGATTATGGAACCCCGAATGTACCCAACAGTGATATGGGAAGTTGTAAGCTCTAATCCAAACAGACGGGCTTGCCTCTGTTTTGAACGCACCAACGTTACGTGACCACTGTATGAATGTGATGTAGAAGTCGGCTCCTTCGAGACCCCTTCATCTCCAAAACTTCTTGAACCCTCTCCTCATCCTGACAATGGACAAAGAAAGTATTTTGACTTGCCTGTTGTGACTCCCATTTCCAGTTTGGGGTTTCTTTGGTTGACGCCGTCAAAATTCTATCGATGACGTCACTGTTTGGGTTTCCGGTGTGAACCTTAACCACCAAGCAACTCCTGAATCTCTTTTCAAACTCTGCCATTATAGGAGTCGGGGTAATGAACACCTTGGACACCTTCCTAGAACCGGCAGAGTTTTCGTGTGTCTTGCTCTGTTCACAAGTGTTGGAGCTTGTGGGTTTGTAACACTCTTTGTTTGTTGTTTTCCCCACCGCCTTGCTCCTTGGACACTTCGTCGATATATGCCCCAAGCTCTTGTACGCAGGTGCAATTGTGAATTGAGTGCCCCTTTTAGCACATTTTTGGCACTGTTCCAAATTCCCCGTCTTTCCCTTTTTCGATGACGAGCTGAGAGTTAGCTTTCTTAATCTTTCTTGGTCGCCATAAGATCCATTCCCCCTCCCCATCCTCTCTCTTCTTTACGCTCTCTCTATCCGGTGATATTGTTGGAATTTTATATACACTTAAGAACATGTATAAAACATTAATAACAACCTAATAACATGTATCTATGAATGTAGATCTTAATCATGTTGCAAAAGTACTTTAATATAAAATCCCAAATTATGAAACTGTAGATATTTGCTAAATTAAAAGAAGAAGAACATTAAAAGCAGAAGCACTAACATGAAGCCATTGATGGAGAATGCGCAGAAGGTTTGAATCTTCCTATATAATACGCACTTCTATGAGAAGTCGTCTCTCTATTCTTCTGTTGATGGGATTACAGATAGAATAAGAAGATACGTATATATAGGGGACCATAACCCTAATTGATAATTATTGATTTCCAATTTTGCCTATCACAAAATAAGAAATTTACTTTACGGTCTCTACACGTGTTATATCACACTTTAAATTATATGCTTTTAACCCATTACTTAATCTTTATTAGATCACTTTAATTTGGGTTAGACTTTAGCAATTATACATTTAGTCACATATGTGAGCCCACATAGATTATTTTCTAACAATCTCCCACTTGGGCCATTTATGTTACTCCTTATAAATGTACATACTTTATGAGCTCAAAATTTTGCTATCATAACCAAAAGCATAGCCAAACAATCTCGTCCATCAATCATGTAAATATAGGATCAAAGCAATTTTCGTTACATTTATCGTAACTAAATTCATCAATGGTCACATACATCGACATAATCAAACGACATAGATCAAGTGTGAATATGTAGCATGGAAATTTCATGCAATGTGATCTATACACATGCCTATTTCCAACTGGTCCTCTTTAAAACTTAAGTGAGGTCAGCACCAAAACATGACAAATGAGTGAGAAAAATGAATTCTTTATTTCTGATCAGAAAATAACCAAATGTATAAATGTCTCACACAAATATAATGCAAATAAAATACAAACTCCCACTAAATCATGATATCCTCAAATAATACAACACCCATATGAGTAGTATGCTCATAGAAGACCTTGGGTGGTAATCCCTTTGTGAGCGGATCCGCTATCATGGAATTTGCCCCAATGTGCTCTATGGACATCTATCCACTTTGCACTCTTTCTTTCACAACTAGAAACTTTATGTCAATATGTTTCGACTTTGTCGAACTCCTGTTGTTGTTGGAATACATCACTGCTGACTTATTGTCACGAAATAACCTGAGTAGTCTTTCTATATTCTCCAAAATGTGCAGCCCAGTGATAAAATTCCTGGTATGGATCATTGGATAGCAGCCAAGAGGGTTATGAGGTATCTTCAGAGAACAAAAGATTACATGCTCACATATAGGAAATCAGATCATTCGGAGGTCGTAAGGTATTCTGATTCTGATTTCACTAGGGTGCCAAGATAGTAAAAAGTCTACATCAGGCTATATTTAACTGTTAGCTGGAGGAGCTATATCCTGGAAAAGTGTCAAACAGACACTTATAGCTTCTTCCACTGTGGCAGCGGAGTATGTAGCAAGCTATGAGGCATCGAATCATGGAATAAGTATGTTAGGCATGTATTTAAGAAAACCTGGTATGGACCATTGGATAGCAGCCAAGAAGGTTATGAGGTATCTTCAGAGAACAAAAGATTACATGCTCACATATATGAAATCAGATTATTTGGAGGTCGTAAGGTATTCTGATAATATCAAATCAGATCATTTTGATAATATCAAAATGGGTCCAAAAAAAAAAGGTTCAGTTATGGTTTTGTTATTATTTCAGATAAATATACATCACATTTTATGTTATAATTTTGTTATCACTTTAAATTGATATTATCTATCTACAAATAAAGTAAAATTATAAAATTAAAGAAAAGATAAAATTTTGGGAAACAATTACATTCAAATTATGGTTTTGGTTCTCTTATGAATGTCTAATATTTTAAATAGATCAATTGAAACAAAATGTTACCAAAGTGATCTCTTTTGTGTAGATTAATTTATTTAAAATATCAAGATGATTGTGTGTTTGTAATTCATGCGTTTATTAACTGACCCAAAGGTAAGTTGATATTTGGCCGAATTTCATACACATCTGTGGTAATAAATATGTGACAATTATTAGGTATTCCATGTGAACAATAAGTCAGTCCAAAGAATGACTTATTATTTGATATGATTTATTGTCAATATTTGATTACTACAATAAGAGTACCGCTTACAGTTAATATTACTGTCCAAAGACTTGATATTAACGTTGTGCCTGGTATCTTGAGATGGGATTAACCATTATTTGAATTTATTGTTTTATATGGATTCACATGTGAGCTTATTTTTGTTTATTTTTGTTCTATATTCGGCTAGTGTATCTTCTGCTGCCTCAATAACTGCTAACATCAATACTATTTCCATGCTTAATGAGACAAATTTCAAGAATTGGAAAGGGACCTTACTGATAACTCTTGGCTGTATGGAATTAGACCATGCATTATGGGAAGAACAACCTCCACCTCTCACTGCGGAAAGCACTCTTGATGATAAAAGGAATTTTGAGATGTGGGATCGTTCAATTCGTATGAGTCTAATGATTATGAAACACAGCATTCCAGAAGCCTTTAGGGGTACAGAATCCGATGGGATTACTAAGGCTAAAGATTCCCTCAATAAAAATTGAGTAATATTTTGCTGAACGACGAAATAGGACTCTTAAGGATATGGTAAGGAGCATGATTACTCATTCCACCTTACCTGAGTCCCTCTGGGGAGAAGCATTAAAGACAACAGCTTACATTCTCAATAGAGTACCACCTAAAGCAGCTGCAAAAACACCTTATGAGCTTTGGACAGATCGAAAGCCTAGTCTAAAGCAATTTCACATTTGGGGATGTCCAGCTGAGGCAAGGCTCTACATGCCACATGAAAAGAAATTGGACTCCAAAACAGTGAGAAGCTACTTTATTGATTATTCTGAACGATCTAGGGCTATAAGTTTTATGATCCCACACTTAGAAATTTTTTTTAGACAGGAACTGCAACATTTTTTGAGAAAGTTGAGTTTGGGGGAAAAATAAGGTTAGGGACATTACTTTTGAAGAGGAATTGGATTCAATTACAAATCCAATTCCTACTATCACTTTTGACAGTATTCAGG
>JACEHZ010000577.1:0-50000 GCA_017893485.1 Hemerocallis citrina
CTATAACAGGGGGCTCGGAGCTCAGATGACACCGCGAGCCCCAAGCACCCTGCTCTATTCAATAGGGGGCTCGGAGCTCGGATGACACCGCGAGCACAAAGCACCCTGCTCTATTCAACAGGGGGCTCGGAGCTCGGATGACATCGCGAGCCCCAAGCACCCTCCTCTATTCAACAGGGGGCTTGGAGCTCGGATGACACCGCGACCCCCATGCACCTTACTCTATTCAGCAGAGGGCTCGGAGCACGGATGACACCGCGAGCCCCAAGCACCCTCCTCTATTCAACGGGGGGCTCGGAGCTCGGATGACACCACGAGCCCCAGGCATCCTACTCTATTCAGCAGAGGGCTCGGAGCACGGATGACACCGCAAGCCCCAAGCATCCTCCTCTATTCAACAGGGGGCTCGAAGCTCGGATGACACCGCGAGCCCCAAGCACCCTCCTCTATTCAACAGGGGGCTCGGAGCTCGGATGACACCGCGAGCCTCAAGCACCCTCCTTGATTTGCGAGGGGCTTGAAGCTCGGATGGCATCGCGAGCCCCAAAAACCCTCCTCTGTCCGCCAAGCGGGAAGCTTGTCTGCCGACCCCAAATGCTCGGCAAACCGAGCTCCAACCCAACAGACCTCGACGACCCCTTGCTCTTCCAACTAGCGAGTGGATCGCCTGCCGACTCTCGGAGCTCCTCTACGGACCCCAGATGCTCGGCGAACCGAGCTTCAATTGAACAAACCTCGACGTCCCCTCGCTCTTTCAACTAGCGAGAGGATCGCCTGCCGACCCTCAGAGCTCCTCTACCGACCCCAGACGCTTGGCAAACCGAGCTTCAATCGAACAGACCTCGACGTCCCCTCGCTCTTCCAACTAGCGAGAAGATCGTCTGCCAACCCTCGGAGCTCCTCTATCGACCCCAGACGCTCGGCAAATCGAGCTCCAACCCAACAGACCTCGACGACCCCTCGCTCTTCCAACTAGCGAGAGGATCATCTGCCGACCCTTGGAGCTCCTCTACCAACCCCAGGCACTCGACCAACCGAGCTTCAACCCAACAGACCTCGACGACCCCTCGCTCTTCCAACTAGCGAGAGGATCGTCTGCCGACCCTTGGAGCTCCTCTACCAACCCCAGGCACTCGACCAACTGAGCTTCAATCAGACAGACCTCGACGTCCCCTCGCTCTTCCAACTAGCGAGAGGATCGTCCGCCGACCCCCAAGGCTCGTCTGCCGACCCTAAGGCTCGGCAAGCGTCGCTCCGACTCTTCTACGCTTAGCATCCTGCGCAAACTCCAATAAGGGATTCCTTCCTCCTACCCCCTGGCCTCTTCTGGAAGTAGCAGATCCTACTTTCTCACCACACCCTCTACCCTGCTCTTCCTACAGAGGCGAAGGACCACTCCTACACGGCTGGTTCACCCAGCCCTCTTGGAGTGTGGGGCTTGTGATATGGATCGGATGACGTGCCCCTCCTAGGCCACAGGATCCCCTCAGGAAACGTGCGCCTTCGGGTCAGGCGGATCCGCCACGTCAGTGTCGGAAAACCGTCCGGGCCTCTGCCACGTCAGCCTAGAAACCGCCCGGGCCTCTGCCACGTCAGCCCTATACCGCCCGGATTTCCACCGCTTCAGCCCCACCGGCAACCGGGTCCAGACCCGGCCCCAAACGGGTCCAGACCTGATTGGCTTCTCCTATAAATACCAGACTCCTCCCCCTTATCCAGGTAATCGACTTTTTTCCACTCAAGCCCTAGTTGCTGTTACTCTCCCAGTAGCTGACTATATCGTCGAAGGGTCTGCCACCGGGACCAACCCCGGTGTTCCTAGACCGTCTGCAGGTACACGAGACCTCGGATCCAAGCCTCCCGATCCGAGCCGAGCATCCAGCCTCCACCGTACTCGAGCCTACTTCCGTACCGTTCGCCCAGCTGAGGGTCGGCCGCACTGGAGCTTCCTCCACTAAATACAAATCGAGTAAGAACTCACACCTGGTGCATCCACATGCCTCTCAAAAACAAACCGCATTAGTATGTATTTTTTTTGATATTTTGTACTCATTCATGGGCCTGTATATTAAAACTGGGCCTTGTGCAAGGCTTTTTCTTATCATATACTGGGCTTTGTTCAGGCGCAATTGCAGATAAGTTATGGATAAAAATTTAGACCGCAGCAGATGATGGGCCTACTTGAGCTAATATTTGTAATCATATTTTCACTTATCACATGTTCAACAATGGAATCAATGTCTCTGTTTCCAGTGTGAATTTTCTTGTTTTGTTCTCGATCAAATTGTTGATATTGTTGTTTATATAGGAATCAAGAAGTTGCGTTTGCTTTTCAATATATAACTGATTTCTTGCAGCTACACACTTTCATATTTTCTTTTATTTTCTTTTTGCAAGTGGGGTAAAAAGAGCATAGTACGTTGTAGTTATGAGTTCTATATGAAAAGAGAAAGTTGCAACACTATTTGGATATGAGTTCTATATGAAAAGAGAAAGTTGCAACCCTATTTGGATATGATGGTTAGTAGAGGTGACTTATCTATTTATAATTATTTAAACTTTAGTCTATTGGGAAAATATTTTAGAGATACACTACTTCTGATTTTTTTTTTTTTTAATCTAAAAGTAAAAAAAAAAAATACAAGTTATGGTAAATATCAAATTTTCAATTCAATCATTTTTTTTTGAGAAATGCTAGATTTACATGAGATTCTACTCCAAATTTACATTAAATTTGTCTTTTAGTGATTGTTGGGTCTTATTCATTTGTTTTTTAGTGATTAATGGACACACTAACCACTAAAAGACAAGGTTCTTGTATATTTGAAATAGAATTTCATATATGTCTAGCATTTCTTTTTTTTTTAAGGCCAAAGTAGATGTCCTATAGGTATCCTACATTTATATCTAAACAGATCTCTCTAACCTCAATTATACCAATTAATGTTTTTTGATAATTGGTTCGGTTAAAAATTACTTGGAGGAACAACCACAAGTAATAAACAAGGCGTCGAAACAAAACAAGAACCCTACTTTCTGCCTTATTCCGCATGGCCATACATACATATTTTTAATTCGTGTAACCGCGTAATATTTTGCCTCATTTTGCTTAATTTCCATCCTTATTATTAAAAAGTAAAAGCTTTTGCTAAAAAAATTGTACTAAGTCAGTAGTTATTTTGACTTTCAGCATCTACTATCTCGGTTCCAAAATAGCCGTCTTCTTCAGATCTCTTTT
Organism: Hemerocallis citrina; assembly: GCA_017893485.1. Taxonomy (NCBI): domain Eukaryota; kingdom Viridiplantae; phylum Streptophyta; class Magnoliopsida; order Asparagales; family Asphodelaceae; genus Hemerocallis; species Hemerocallis citrina. The sequence goes on from JACEHZ010000577.1 coordinate 3,239, forward strand.
TCTCTCAGATCCCTCTATTCGTTTCATCCTTTCCTACTTTCTCCTTCATTAAATTTGTTTGTCTCGTCTCCCTCTACAAACCCTTTTCTTCTCGCTGTGTTTCTCCCTCATTTCAGTTTTTCCCTTTTCCTCCCCTCCTCCCTTCCCGCGGTGGTCTCTTCGGCCGTAGCCTCTTCCGTGTTCGTCTTTGGGTGCGATTTCCTGCTTTTTTTGCAGTATGTTTCCCTGTCTCTTCAGTGGTTCCCTTCTTGGTGCCCTTTCCTTGCTTTCGGAGCTCCGGCGCTCGGCTGATCGTCTTATCCTTCTCGGTGAGCTACTGTTTCAAGCGTCAAAGGTATTGTATTCAAGCACTGTAAGTTACTTCACTGCCTATTTTGTTATTATTTCTTTTTTTGCTCTAGTTTTGGTGTTTGCGGTTTGTGCCGTTCTCCTCGCGCGTCCCTTTGGTTTGGTGGGCGGTGCTTCTCTCTATTCTTTCTCTTTACTGCGTTGTTTCTTCCAATCTGGGAGTATCTACTTTCATTTTGTGAGCAGTGTTTGTGCTGGCTCTCTGATAAAGTTAGATATCTCAGTTTCGGTGTTCTTTCTCCTTCTTTATCCATCTGAGTGGTGCTCTAGAATCTCAGGGTGCTGGGTGTAACTGTTAACTAGGAGTACTTTGTCTCCTTCTTTCTATTATTGCCATCGTTGGCATTTTTCGCCGGTGCTCCTCTACCGTCGTCCTCTCTTTAAGTTCTCTCTTTTTTCTTCCTTTTTTCTCTGTGGTCTTAGCTGTTGGTGGGCTTTTCATCTGAAGCCCATGGATCTTACGTGGGTAGAGGTTGTAAAGAAAAAGAAAAAAATGACTACTCAAAAGATTTCGCTATCTGGGCTGTGTAGCGCTCAGCAGCCGGTTCTGGCCCATTTTCAGCCCGGTAACGCGAAGCTTCCTTCTGGCTTCCGCTCGCCCTTTTCCCGCCCTTCTTCATCGTCCTCTTCAACTCTCTTTCACCATTCCCCCACTCTATCTCAAAAACAAGCTCTGACCTGTTATCGTTGTCTTCAGTTTGGTCACTTCAAAATCGACTGCCAATTCAAGATGAAGTGTCTATTCTGCGAGAAATCAGGGCATGCCAAACATAGGTGCCATGCGCTTCAAAAAATCCTTGGGCTTCCTTTAGGGGTTTCTATCTCCGATCAGATTTTGAAAGCAGTGGATCTACAATCTCTGCGCAACCAATTACACTCTTCTAATCCTCCTAAATCCCAGAAGAAGCCTTCTTCCTCTAGTGCTCCGTTGCTTCCCACTCCCCTTCCGGTGAGCCGATCATCTGAACCCTCTCTCCCCCTTCCAGAGCCTACTGCGCAGCCTTCTCGTTCTGGTTAGCAGTTGCTCCCGCAGGTGTTCATTCCCAAATCTGAGCTCACTGATCGTTTAGGCTATTTTGGTAATTTTGGAGCAATTTCTTTCTCTGGAGGAGCGGTTCCCTTCTATACTGTGAATTCTTTTCTTAGTAATCATTGCAATGTTGATGATTGTGCATGGGTCTTGTACAACTGCTCAAACGGAGATTTGGTCATCCATTGTCCGTCCACTAAGATTTTAGAAGACCTTATTGCGACTTCTTCTTTATCCATTGGCAACATCTCTCTGTCAGTTAGACAGTGGGTTAAGATTCCCTCCTCCTCTCAAGGACTTGGACCCCCTAATACCAAAGTTTCTCTGGTCGGTTTGCCGCCTTTCTGTGATTCTCTCTGCCTTGTAGGAGAGATGGCTAAATGTATCGGCGAGATTGTTAGCATATCGTCCAAGGCTAGATTGGCCTCAGGAAGTCTGCTGATTGAAGCGATTTTTCACTGTCATTCCGCTCCTGCTCGTATCGAAGCCTTTTGCCTTACAGACGGGATATCTTCTTTTCTTGTATCAGTGCATTATCACGAACCTTCTCCTGCTGTTCAACGTGATCTTAGCTCTCTTCCCAAGTCTCAATCATTCGGTACTGATTTATCATCTCAATTTCACCCAGGCACTTCTCCTGCTGTTAAGCCTAAAAATCCTAAAGTGAAAGTTAGTTCTGCTGGGGCTGCTCGCAGCATTCCTCCCACCCCTTATAAACCTCCGGTCCATCCCTCCATCTCTAAAATCTCTCCTTCAAAATCTCCCAACCTGGTGTGGATTAATCCGGAGCGACAAGGTATCAAGGGCACCTCTACTGTGAACTCATCGGTATCTCCTCTTCCATCTAAGGCACCTCAGCCTATTTTCTCTAAAGATGCATCAGCTCCGGAATTGCCTTCTCCCGCTATTAAAGATAAGGGCTCTTCCTCTCAGTGGCCGGCTTGGGAATTTAATCCCAACTTTGCTTCTGATTGGGAACAATTCCAACAGTTAGCACACTTTCCTATGCTGAAAAAGTCGGACCCTGCGTTCACTCCCTCCAAGTTTTCTTCTAAACCATCCGTCAAAGCCTCGGATTGGACTGAGCAGGACTCCCTCTTATCGGAAGAGGAAGCGGAGCTGACTATTGGTCAGTCGAAGAAGGTACCTTATTTAATCTTATTTTCGCACTCCCATGTTAATTATTACTTTATATCGGTTTTTTGCTTTAAATTAGTTCAATTGGGTATCATATTCAATAATTGCTCGTTACCTCTCTGTGTTCGATCCAGCATTGGGATCGCTTCTTTCGTTTCTTATTCTCTTAGATGGACTTCCATACCTCTCGCGGCGAAAGCTCGAGATTTCATGAAAGTCCACTCATCCTTTCTTATTAAATCGGTTGACCACGTCTCTATTTCCTCTATTGGTGCTTTTAAGGGTGTCATTGACCCCTCTTCTCCTCTCTTATCGGGAGATTCTCAAGTTCAGTCACCTATTCTTCAAGAGAAGTGTGTGCCTGATCCTGATGAGTTACTTTCTTCCACCTTGAACAAATGTTTCATTAGGTCAAGTGCTCGCCTTCTAGCTAAGAATCCCCATCGCTCGATTATCTCTGTCTCGCCTGCTTCGTGCAGCGAGTCCTCTCCCAGACCTCAGAATTCCTCGCCTACTCTTTCATCCTTGACGCCTTTTAACCAGCTAGGATCCATTTACATTCCCATTTTTGACTCGTTGTCCAACTCGGAATTGGCAGCTTCTGCTCAAAATCTAGGTTTTTTGATTGACCCCTTCGACTCCCCCCGCATCCTTTCTCTTAGAAAGCAAGAATATTCTAGAGTTCTGGAGCGACGTTTGTTTAATGATTAGTGTCTCTTGGAATATCCGGGGTCTGCACTGCCCGTCTAAGCAAAGGGCGGTTTATGATTTAATTACTTCCTCTCGTTGCGATATTATCTCAATCCAAGAGTCCAAGTTGGATGACCCTTCCCCGGCGATTTTTCGCTCCTTAGGTAGTTCCATTATTACCAAATGGATTTCACTGGATGCGACTGGATCTAGAGGAGGGATCATCTTTGGATTCAAGGAGGCATTTTTCTCTCTGATCTCGATTCAACGCCTGAATTTCTTTCTTATTGTCCAGCTCCATTGGACCCTTATTAATTGCCCGCTTACCGTTATTTCGGTATACGGTCCCTCTACTTCAGATAGGCGCCATTTATTTTGGAATGAATTCCTTTCGTTACAGCAATATGCTTCAGATCTCTGTGTTTTTTGTGGGGACTTCAATGTTACTCGTTTTAATTCAGAAAGATCGAATCCGGTATCTTCTATTTCTCAATCTTGTCGTTTTAATGATTGCATCTGTGATCTACATCTGTCGGACCTTCCGATTTCCGGTAGATCCTTCACTTGGTCCAACCAATGCGATCACCCATCCTTTGCTAAACTTGACCGCTTTCTGGTTTCGCAGAACTGGATGGCTCGTTTTCACCAATCCTTTGTTCAGGCTCTTCCTAATCCATCTTCCGATCATGTTCCGATTGTGCTTTATTCCAACTTCTGCTTCAATCACAAGCACAAATTCCATTTTGAAAAATTTTGGTTACAAGACCAGCTTTTTCTCAACCTTGTGTCTGAATGTCTTGCTTCAGTCACCGGTTCATCCGGACTGGGCAATATTCTTCTTAAGCTGCACGCCATAAAGCATGGGTGCAAGATCTGGCGTTACGAGAGGCAACGTAACACCAATTTCCTCAAGGATTTCCTTCTACAATCCATTGCATCCATTGACAAGATGGAAGAATTGGGCCCCTTACCTGAATCTTATCGTTCAGAACGTCGCTCTTGCAAGCAAGAATACGGCGATATTCTCCACCAAGACCATATTAAATGGGCTCAAAGAGCTCGGGTCAATTGGATGAAGGAGGGAGACGCGAATACTGCTTTCTTTCATAACTTTGTCTCGCATAGGCAACGTTGCAACCGTATTTCATCTATTTCTGCACAGGGAGTGGATCTTACTTCCGATGACTCCATTCATTGGGAGTTCCTTTCCTTTTATAAAAATCTCATAGGTTCGAAGAAACATCGCTCGCTTGAGCTCGATTGGGATCATCTTTATGGCATACAAGACCATGACCTATCCTCGCTCGAGGCTCCCTTCTCTCTTGATGAAATCAAATCGGCGGTTTTTGCTTTAAAAAGCGATTCGGCGCCTGGGCCCGACGGCTTTCCTGCTTTCTTTTTCCAAAAATTCTGGGACCTGCTTAAGACAGACCTTCTTAAGATGTTCCAAGATCTTCACCAAGGTAACTTTTCTTTTGACCGTATTAACTACGCCCACATTGTGCTCATCCCCAAAATAGCGGGAGCACACCTTGTTTCAGAATTTAGACCAATTAGTCTTATCAACACCTCCTTTAAAATCATTATGAAAGTCCTCTCCTCTAGACTGAGTGCGGTCATCTCGCCCTTAATTGACTCAGCTCAATCAGGTTTTATCAAAGATCGTTTCATTCTTGACAGTGTTGCTTCGGCCCAGGAGATCATCTCCCACTGCCATAGAACTCAGTCGGATGGTATTCTTCTTAAACTTGATTTTCAAAAAGCATACGACAATGTTAATTGGGATTTCCTTCTGGATATTCTCATTTACCGGGGCTTCGGTCCTAAATGGATTGCGTGGATTAAATCCAGCCTTTTTTCTGGGACTTCTTCTTTATTCATCAATGGTTCGGAAGGTCACAAGTTCAAAATCAGGTGTGGCCTTCGCCAAGGAGACCCTCTATCTTCTTTGCTTTTCTCGCTAGTTGCAGATGTCTTTAGCAAACTCCTGCGGAATGCTTGGAACTTGAATATGATAAAGGGTCTTGGCAGTTCTCCTTTTTTCGAGGGAGTTCTCAACCTCCAATATGCGGATGACACTATTATCTTCACCAAACCGAATTTACACTCTCTTCGTAATCTTAAACTACTCCTTTACTGCTTTGAAATGGCATCCGGTTTATCGATTAACTTTCAAAAATCTTCCGTTCTCTGGTTGGGGGGTACTCCCAACCGCCAACTAGAGGTTTCCAATTTTTTTAATTGTCCCGTCACTTCTTTCCCGATTACCTACTTAGGTGTTCCCCTTCGCTGGGGCAAGCTGCACAAATCGGATTGGTTCCCTCTTATTGATAGAGTGGAAGCCAGGCTCAACAATTGGTCGAGCAAGCTTATGTCAAGAGGTGGCAGGCTGACTCTTCTTAATTCTGTGATCTCAGCCATGCCCCTTTATCTTATGTCATTCTATTTCTTACCCTCCTGGGTAATTAAAAGAATTGATCAAATTAGAAGTAATTTCTTCTGGAATGGCTCTTCAACCTTGAAACCTGGTTCCCACCTGTGTCAGTGGAAACTGATTTGTACTTCCAAGGATGAAGGAGGTCTTGGTGTTCTGGACATTCGTCACCATAACATCGCTCTCTTAGGTAAATGGTTATGGAAACTGCATAATTATGACCATTTGCCATGGGTTCGATGCATTAGAGGTTTTCGTTCTGCTTCCTTCAATTGGTGGGAGTTTCCTGAAGCGACTCATCGCCTCGCCTCCCCCTTTTGGAAAGGTATCTGGAAGGCTTCTGCGGCTTTTCAGTGTGGTATTTATCGTATTTGCTACGATGGATCAAGAGCCAAACTTTGGTCTGATCAGTGGATTGGCAACACCACGCTGGCTACAGCATTCCCTTCCCTCTTTCACCTGGCAGCCTATCCTAAGGCTACTATTGCAGATTCTTTCACATTGATTGATGGCACTCGCTACTGGTTTATTCCATTCACGAGTGATCTTTCTCCATCGTTGACTGAGGTTTTCAATAACCTCATTTCTTATCTTAATAACTATGATTGGAGAGTGTCCGAGGGAATCGGTTGGCACTGGTCGTCCACTGGTGTGTTTTCGGTTAAATCGTTTTATAGTTTCCTCAACTCAAGAGGAGTGAAATCTCCTATCGCCAATTTTTTCTGGGATTCTTGGGTGCCTCTTAAGGTGAAAATCACCTCCTGGCTTGCTTTTAATAACAAGTTTCTTACAGTCGAAGTTCTGAACAAAAGAAACTTAGCTTGGGGTCAGCTCTGCCTTATGTGCGAGCAGCACGCGGAAGATGTTAATCATCTTTTCACTCAATGTCCCACTGTTATCTCGTTATGGAAGATTTGTACTCTGGCATGGGGTGCGGCTTCTATTCCTATAGATTTAGCTGCCGTTTGGTCCACCAAGCCTTCGAATTCATTGTACCGTAAAGCTTGGATTCTATCGGTTCACACCATTATTTGGATTATTTGGAAGGAGAGGAATTGTAGATTATTTCAGAAACGCAGATCCTCTTTAGTTGCGTTGATCGATGAGTTTTTATTCCTATTCAAACTTTGGTCTTCGGTTCTGGATCCCAAGGACTTAACCTCTTCCTCTTTCCATGTTATAGAAAGTGCTTATCACTGTCTTCGTACTCTTCATGCTTTTTAATCTGATGGTTTTGTGTTGCTTTTTACTGCTCTTTGTTTTAACCAACCTCTTCACCTACCATTTTGTCTTACAGGTTTAACTTCCCGCACTAGATGCGGCTACCAGTTTAACTCCGCTGTGAACTGTGCTTTTGATCTTGTCCGAGCTACTTTCTCTTTATTTTGCTAGCTCTGGTAGTGTTTGCATACTCCTTCTCTCTTTGGTGGCTGATGAACTTTGTTTATTTTGTATGCTGTATTTGTATCAGCTGCAACCTTATTATAGCGGAGCTCTTTTACTTATTCCTGTCTTATCATTTTGGGCGGGTTTCGCCTATGATTTTGTCTATGGTTGGGCCCTGTGCTACTGGTTATTTAGGGTCTCATGGTTATGATGTATGTTGCTCTGTGTTGGCTTTAGTTGTGTTCTTTTTTAGCCTGCCCTGCTATCGATTTAGATAGCAGGTTTGGAGGCTTTGTTTTTATGGGTTGGTTTTGTTTGGGCGATGCTGTATGTGATTAGTTGGCTGGTGATCGATGCTCATACTTTTGTATTGAGGTCTCGCTTGTTTTTTCCGTTTCTTCAGCTGCTTAATTGTTGCCCTCATCGGGGTATTGGAGTTATCATGAGCTCATCACCACCTAGCTGATTGGGAATTTGTATTTTTTTCGATCTCCTTTTATTTTCCTCTATCCTGTAAGACAGTGTGGCATATTTTTATCAGGTTTTTTTGTTTCCCCGTTTTGGGATTGGAAGAGTTGGTTTGATGCTCCATCGTTAGTTTCGTTGATGCTCCTCTGCCTTCGTCGGAGTGGAAGCTCGGTGGGTGCCTCTCCTTGAGCTGTCAGGTATCGGAGATCTGTCCTCCTTTTTGAGTGGTTTATGCGGCTGCTGTGTCGATTCCTACTCAGTGCTGTTCGGTCTTCGAGCTCTCCTCAGTCTTGGTGCTGATCGCTTGTGCTAGGGCTGTTTCTTGATTTTGATGTTATGATATTTTCATTGTGTTTGTTCCATTTTACGGTTTGTAAAATTATTGCTTATTAATTTAATATATTATGCTTTTGATGGCTGAGGTCGAATGACCCTATCCGTTTGATCAAAGAGTAATGCTTTAGCCACTACCAATTTCACTACCATTTTCTTCACTACCTTAGGTGGCATACTCCTATTGGAGAGTTCTCCCACCTACTCTATCATCTCCTACCTATTGGAGTGTGCCACCTAAGGTAGTGAAGAGAAATGTAGTGAAATTGGTAGTGGCTCTAGCATTACTCTTGATCAAAAAAAAAAGTCAGTAGTTATTTTACTCTCCAGTTTCTGGTACAAATATGAGGTCAGAATATACACCACTCATTTAATTAAGACCCATTTCATTATTGGGTCTTAATTAGGACCCATCTCGACACAACTGAAACACGCAGCATTGAATGTTACTCCTATAAATTAAAGCTTTAAAGCTTCTTCTCCAGAAATCTCTTTGATGGGAGTAATTAATTAATTAATTGGTAGCAGCAGCAGCAGTGTAAAGTATTTCAGAAGAATTTCAATTTCAACGAGTGGACCCCACGTTGACGGCTGATAATAATGTCGGAGTAGTAGGATACTAGCACTACAACACAAGCTGTCTGTCGATCAGTACTAGCTTTGATTCACTCTCTCTCTCTGGTTGGGGCCCTCCATTTCAACGGCGGGATATTATTGGTGGGAGTAAGAAATTCTATCAAACAGCTCGCATGCAACTGCTATGCGATAATCTGGTAAGTATAATAACGGTCCGGAACAAAAGGATATGTGGTCCAAAATGAGATGCTTCTCACAAGTCACAGACTCACAGGTCACTACTCCATGCTCGGATTAGCTTGAAATATGGCCTTGTTAGGCACCATTATTGCTTTCATAATGCTAGAGATTGTACTATTTATCCGCATTAGTTATTTGCGATATAATTCTCGAAGACGGAACGAAGAAGAATACAATACTGTCTATGACAATATCGCATGTGATTAGAACAATAACTACGAGATTGACTTTACACAGTAGTTTCTTATGCAATGGTCTTTTTTTTTGTAAAAGAAAATTATGGAGTATAGTCATCCTGTTTCATTAACGAAGATTTAACAAAACAAACTCAGAGTATTGAGCTCAAGTACTAGAACTACCAAGTAAAAAATAAAACATGAAACCTCTAACAAATCTGTGGAGGGTGGGACCAATCTAATAACAGAATCAATTCAAAAGCAACTAAAGGAGTATAAAAAAGAAACAAGAACGGGGTCCCTCCAACACAACTGTGGAGGGTGGGTACATAGTACTTTGATCAGCCGATAGTACGGCCAAACTTGACCTTCTCATCGTCGTACTCCTCCATCTGGAATGCTCTAGCGATCCTACCCCTAGGATCTAACCCCGTAGCTGTAGCCCAAAAGAAAATAAGATGCATGATATGAGTAAAATTATAAAAAATACTATTATAAGTCCCACGAAAGTAAAAGTTATTTCTGTCTAGCCATAAAACCCAGGTCATTGCGGCGATGATGATATACCGCACTTATTTCATTTCTTTTCTTTCAGATATAAATTACTGAGTTGGGGATTCTTCTGCATGAGCAGATGCATATGTATTGTGATAGTCAGTCTGCCATCTACATATCCACTAATGTTGTGTTTCAGGAACGAACCAAGCATATTGAGCTTGACTGTCATGTGGTTCGCATCAGGATTAGTGGCACGTCGTATGATCCTCCTCAGATAAAGGCTAAACATATTTGTACTGATCACCAGCTAGCTGATACTCTCACAAAGCCTCTTGCAAGAGCCAGAATACAGTTCATCAATGACAAGTTGGACATTTATGACATATATGCTCCAACTTGAGGAGGAGTATTAGAGATATTATACGGATAATGTACGTGTTGTAATAGGAGTATTATATATATATATGTAAAAAGTGTGTATTGTAAAGGGTGAGAGGGAGAAACAACTTTCATCAGCATTAGACCATGTATCATAGTTGTCAAGAGTGTTCCCGAATGCTAACAATGTCAGGGTCGCATCATTCTTAATTTTACCAATTTTAAAATATACAATGATTTTACCAATTTGTAAATCTTGTTCACTTCACATATTAGTGTAAGCTTTTCAATACAAAACTGTTTAGTACAAAAATTTTTAATACAAAACATTAAGTGCAAAACTTTTAGTACAAAACTGTTTAAACATCTCTGATGAATAACAAAATTTTCAATAGATGGAAGGTTAAGAAGAATACTTATTGTAGCAATATGACAAACATGCGAGTAGATGTCAAACCCCGCTTCCCAAAAGAAATACGGAATACGAGTACGTGACTAAGTCCAGCGAATGATTTTCATCATCCATAAGCTGTTCAAGAATCTTTACAACATCTCACGAGAATAATCAGAGTCGGAAGAAAAAGAATCAACCAATCATACACATATGAACTAAAATACCAACAAGAATACTTGAAACCAAAATATATTAATCTCAAATAATCATGATCTGAATAAGTCAAATATCCTGAGTCACATCGTCCAAATACAAAAATAAATTCAAGTTCCAAAATACAATATTGTTTAAGCAAGCTACAAGAAATAATAATAAAAAATCCAGCACTAATACTTCATATCACCAATACTATCTGGAACCTGTTCTTCAAAATCTGCAATTTAACAATTGCAGGAATAGGAAAAAGAAAACAAACTCCCGTCAATACAAGTTACAGACCGCTTATAATGCAGGATACAAGTACATGGAGAAAACTAACTAATAACATGGAATAAGCATGATAATAATGTATAACAACTAGCATGGTAAGGTGAATAAGAACAAGTAGCATGTATCAAGTGTCGAGTGAACAAGTATCATGTAAATAAGTAACAAGTGTCAAGTGTCGAGCAAGCAGGTAAACAGGTAACAGGTGTCAAGTATCAAGTCTCATGTATCATGTAGTCAAGTAAGCATATATCATGTTCAAGTATCATGTATCAAGTCTTATAGTTATTACTATCTAGGTAGCACTTCATGCATCCCGGTTTTTACTACATGGTTGCTACAACAAACAGTTTCGCTTTAGATTTCATAGTGGACCATAGATGACAGTGTACTCAGGGAAAAGTATCAAGTAATCGAGCTCCAAGCTCCAAGTATAATGTATCATATAATCACGTGTCAAGTTGTGCAAGTGGAAAGTACGTGTCTTGCATGCAAGTGTCAAGTAATCACGTGTCAAGCATTATGTCTCAAGTAATCACGTAGGATCAGTGGATCCCTTTCCAAGTACACGTTTCTGAATTATCCACTATTAGATCTTTCCCTTAAACCCCGGCTTGGTTATTTATTATTAGTTTCAAACAAGCATGTAGGTGTCACGAACATGGCAAGTATAACATGGCATGATCATGTAACAAGTTCAAGTTACAAAATAAACATGTACGAGTGCAAGATAACCCATAAAAGAATAAAATAAGCGAATCACAAGTTCAGGATAGCAAGACCATACTGTAATAAAACAGTGATTCCCGGTGTTACAAATATGCAAATCTGAATCCGTCAAAAGGTATAGAAAATAGACTCCCAAACGAATCTAGCGGATATAAATAAGACATGTAGTGTTTCACAAAAACATAACTCAAAACTGGTTTGAATACAGAAAATACATTCAGCCAGAAATCAGTAAAACGAATTCAAAGTCAGGAAAACAGCATCAAAACACTTTAAATAAATCCAAAAAAATCTGGGGTATTTTTCTATATGCCTAGTATCAGAATATAAGGTTTCATAATTTTCCAGTAAGATTAGTTTAGCCATCAAAAATCAGAAAACATCGAGAAACGATAGTTTGGAAAATCTAGAATTCCCAACACTGCTGTAAGAAAACTATAATATCTCGCAAACCGTGAAACAAAATCCAAATCCGCCAATGGGAGATAAAAATAGACAAAATAAGCTAACTTTCATATTTCATAAATATTTTTCATACAGGAAAAGGAATTAAGGTGAAAATACAAATCTTTACAGAACAGCGAGCAAAATCCAGCAAGCTATAGTCTTTATAGATAAGCATGAAACAGCATATAAAAATTATGAATAAAATCCACCAAAATTTTGGGTAATCCCTAATTAGATATAGAAATACTGACCAAAATTGCAGATCAAAATAATATGTTTAGTACTAGTATCAAAATAGTTTAGTCATCGAAATCATCAAGAAACAAAATCTGAAAATGAAATACACCTCTGTAGTAAAACAATCATATCTCACACATATGAAAACGAAATCGATCAAGGTCAGAGAGTTTGGAAAGAAGAAGGATTTCTCTAAAAATCATGTTTAATACTGAAGTTAAGATACTGACCTTAATATGGTCTAAAATAGAAATCAAAACTGATCATCGACAAAGTATAGATTTTCCCTTTAACAACAAATCAACATACAACATACGAAACTCATTTCAGACACGACCAAACATGTTACAGAGTCTACTAAGTGTCCAAACGTCATGAAATATGGTATATAGCATGTCCACAACAAGCATATCACATGCATCCAAACAAACACACGATTTCTCATAATATCTCACAAATATAATCACATCAAGAACGGTCAAACCCGAAGTTGTTTCATGTCAAATTTGTGTCGTGAGGCAACTATGGTCAATAGCACTATAAAGACAATACTCATCAAACATACATCACACACGAGTTGTCTCTAGAACCCAACTATATTACAAGCGAAATTTATGATTTGTATCATATAAAGGAATTGAGTACAAGTTACCTGCCTTAACCGAAGACGAAACAAACACTAAGAATAACGGGAACGGATTCCCGGGCAACGAACACAACGAACGACAAATCCCACGAACTAAAACCACGAACCAAGAATCCACACGTGCAATAACCGTGCACGTGCAACTCAACAAGAGAGAGATCGGGACTGGGTACGTGCGGCGGCGGTGCGGCTGAGTGCTGACGTTGCTGCTGCCCTTGCTGACGGTGACGCCGGAGGACGGCAGGGAGAGAAATGGACGGAGATGGACGGAGAGGTGCTCGGTACTAGGGTAATGGCGGCTAGGGGGTGATCGGGGTGATGGGTTCATGAGAAACGGGAGGGTGCAGTAGGGTCTTGGGTGAGGTGCAGTAGGTCGGAGGTGCAAGGCAGCGGGGTAGGGATCACGGTGAGATGGAGGCTAGGGTTTCTTGGTTGTGGGTTGCACAGAAAGGAGAGAAGGAATGGTTTATATAGGGTAGAATTTTACGGTTAGGGATATAGGGTATGGGTTTAGAGTTGCTAATGGGTTTCGGGTTTGGATAGTGTTAGGAGTTCAATAATAGGATAGTTCTGTCTGTAGTTTGTACTTGGGCCCAGTACTTTGGGTTTGTTTCATTATGCTCTTATTAATGAAACAGGGTGGCCAGATTCCACCTTTTCCCTAAAAAAATAATAATAGGATAGAGTATAGGATTTGGTTAAATTAGGTTTAGCAATAGGATTTTGGGTTTAAATGGGCATTAGGATTAAAATAGGATTTGGCAAAAAGAAAACCACGAGCACCCACAACACGAGCAAAGAAAGAAATAGAGCAAGAACCCAACAAAGAGCAAAAAAAAAAAGAATAATAATCGAGCAAGAACGGGACAAAAGAAAGACAACCCGACACAAGGAGCTCAAAATAAAATAAAAATGAATATATATTGAAACCAAAAGATCCAATATACGAACAAAAAATACAAAGAGAGTACAAAATACCAAAAAAAGAAAAATACACCCAAAACTCACAAAGTGAAAAACAGGGGTTACAGTAGACATCAAACAAATCTTCCCTACTTATCTCAGTCAATCCTTTAGCTGCTAAATTTGCGTTAAAATTGCTATTGAACATTTCAAAACTAAGCTTCTTCTACAAACTTCACTTACTATAGTTTTAGCCCATTTCGGCAAATCAACTAATTCAAAATATTATTGTATAACAACAAATTCATTTTATTATCTACTAAAGACTCTTCTTGGCTCATTTGCCATTGATTTTTTTTTTTAAAAGTGCCAGTAAGGCTAGTTCTTGATTCCAACTGTGAATCATTTATCGTTTTAGTAGGACTAGATAATCTCATACATTTATTTTTGATGAACACATCCTCAAAGAACTTTGCAAGTCTAGATTATTCTAATACAAATTAGATAGATTCATTGTAACACCTCGAATTCCAAATACAACTGAATTTGAGTCCCACAGGATCTTTTTACTTCTCTTCGTATAATTTTACAAGGAAATAAAACTTTACTTTACATCAGAGTTACATTTACATTAATATTTGTATAGCGGAAGCAAATTTTACATCAATGAATGAGATACAACAACAGTTGAATAATCTTTAAGCATCAAGTCTTCTTTAGTCTTTTTTATGTGCTTTACCCTGCATAGAAACTGTGGGCACGTCAGTTCATTCAACTGACGAAATATTATACACGGCCATCCTCTCTATGCCGAAAACAGTATAACGATTCTCAATACTTAACAAACCACAAACTTGTTCACAAATAAAGCTAAATGGACTATCTTATTGATGTCGTGTTGTGAATGTGCACTTAGTCCTTAATGCAATTATTTCTGTTTATATGACACTAATGCGCATTTGTTCAGAGTCTATGCAGCCCATACTACATATGTCTGACGGTAAGCCCTTAACCGTTCTTCATCTTGTAGGGTTCAATCCTTCGCCATGACTTAATCTACTATTGTAACTACGGTAAGTATCCTAGATGTTCAACGAACTACGAACTTATGTCTAGGCGCCCTGGAGAGAATTCCAACATACTGGTACATGACTTATCATGCAGACATCTTGTGGTAATTCACCTCCTACCAAAGACATAACACCACCCGCAGTCGCCAAACACCCCACGAGCGTCGCCACCAAGACGGTACTCTGGAGCAGTATCCACGTCCTACTCATGACGCATTATGAGACATCCTGTGAATACTCTCAGGCCGCCAATCCAATGGCCCTCATACTCAATGTTTTTCTATTACTATAATCACATTTTCACTATGTAACTAGTTCTTAATTTAATTGAATCATGAACAAAATTAATCTCTTAGGGTTAGCACTCTCACTATACCGGTCTTATTCATTCATTTCACATGACCCAAATCTTGGTCCTTTCATTTCAAATATCATTTCAATAATTCTTTCATTTTGCCGGTATGAGGCTTAGCTACACCATAGTTCTCAATTTCAACTCATAATTACAACACTTGAGTTTTTCATACTCATAAATTCTCTTTCTCAATTAACATGATTATCAATCTTTTCTATGAATCAAAACTCTAACAATTAATTCAATTGCAAATCATGCATCTCATAATCAAATTTATCTCTACAGATTAGTCAATTCTCATAATATAATTCATTTCATTTCTTTAATTCAAAAAATCACAAAGTCGTATTTTTGTTCATATGCCAATTCAATTTAACAATAATAGTCCATAGAAACACAATTAGATTTTTCTTTCATTCAAAAATTCTTCTTTGTCACTTAGTATAATTCTCATCAAAATAATCACTTAAAAAATTTCTTTAAAGTTAGAATTCAATAGTTTGCAACACAATTTTACTTCTAACTCAATTTGATTTTAGTCAATTAATACTCAAATATATTTCATAAACTCTGCATGATTTTAGAATAATTAACATATTTTTTCGGATTTTTAGAAGGCACAAATAGATTTTAAAAACTCCAAAAAAATCAAAATATATATATAGGCCTAAGCCCAGAATCGAACCCGCAACCTGAGGGAAACCAACCTTAACTAAAAGCCACTAGGCTAGAGTGCACATGCAATATAGATAGGGGATCAAGTGGGTAAGTATTTTGTTCTCGGGTTTGGATTTTATTAACAGCGAAAATTAAAAAAGCCTAAGACTAGAACTCGAACTCGCGGCCTAATGGGTCACCCGCACACTACAGTAGCGCCCAAGCCCCACTAACCAATTGGTCTAAGAGACCAAGTTGTCTTAGTTTGGGTTAAGTTATTTATAACTCAACTCTCAGTTCTTTTCTATTTTCCAAACTTTCAAAACGATTTTTTTTTCCTTTTTCTTTTCATTTTGAACTAAAAATTTCCAGATCTTAATATATATACAAGTACAGTAAAATAGTATTTTTAAAATCATTAATTACCAATAAACACGCATTTTTGATCTCATATAATGTTCTAATGTCCATAATTCCAACATTTAGAAAAAGTCACATTTGCACACAATTTGAAATAGAGATTTCGACAAAATATTTTATTTCTTCATGCTTTCCATTATCAACCATTCACATTAGTTTAGAACACAAAATTTTCCATATTTGCTACAATAGAGTTACTTTAAAATTAACCGAATTAATTGCCCATGCAAGCATTCAATTTGTCTCATGAACATAGATTTCTTCACACAACAAGATTCTTAAACATATAGCATAGCAACAATGATATTTTCTAGCATTTTAATTCACAAGAAATCAACTAACAATCATTTTGACAGTTCTCCTCTAAATTATCATCTCATCTCTAATTAAGCAAACATGAGTTCGATTTCAACTAGTTATCCTTTAATAATTTCATCAAAACATTCCTAGCATGGCATCTATATTTTAGAAGCATGAGAAACACGCACCTATTTGGAGAAAACGAAATGAAAAAGCTCCTAAAGTCTCCTAGAATGCAAGAAAGTAGCCTCCTCCTCCTAGATTGTGTTGCACGTTGCCTACTCCTCCTTGATTGTGTGTAACCCGAGCCTCCCTATGCTCCTTGGATGCTAGCCGGCCTCCTCTTGGAAAGAACACACCCACAAATATGCACACTCAATCTTTTACTCACTTAAACTTCTCAATCTTTTTCTCACTAGCCTTTTTTTCGCTTAGTAATTTGTTGTGCATAAATGATAAGAAACTAGGGGTATTTATACACTTTTAGGATGAGAATGAATGGGTAGGATTAATCTAGGAGTTAGAAATTAAGGACTAAGATGAGTTGGGAAGTTGTAGCAACTTCCATGAACTCAATAACTATCCCTCAACTCAATCCCACTCTCCCTCTCTCTCTTGGCCACAACCGGCCTCCCTTTGGGTGTGCAATGCACACACAAGTGCATGAACGTGTCCCAACTAGTGTCCCCTATAAAAAGTTGTACAAATTTAATTAATCAATTGTCCACTAATTGTGTCTATATGACAAGTTGTGACAATTAAAACATTAATTAAGTTTGTGGACCTCAAAATAATGGGCTTTAGGCTCATGGGCTATTTAATAAAATATTTAATTATTAGAGTGGGCTTAAAATAAAAGAACAAGTTTAGGCTTTATGAAATAGGCTTTTTAGAAAGATAAAGAGAAAGAAAGAAATAAATGTCTATGTTATAAAAGATAATTTTATAAGAAAATATGCATACAAAATTTTGCACGTGCACAACACGTGAAAATCAATATTTCTCATTAAATGAAAATTCAGGGTATTACATTCATTATCTATTCATAGAACTACATTCTGCACTTTCTATGCACACATAAATATTTGTTATAGGTTATACTTTAAGCCTTCTAGGGTCATGTACTCTAACAAATGTACCGCACCATATGTTTTCACTTTAACAAAATTATTTGTGTTTCTATCCCATAGTCTACAATGTGTAAAGTGTATTAACATAATAGGAATATGATTAACAATACAATAACACCCATAATCACACAAAGTCAAACAATAATAAATAATATAGAATTCAACATTTTACCAAGTGTTTGATTCTAACTTTTATCAATACCGTTTTGACTGAAGTAAATAAAGGGCACTAGAGATTATGCCAAATGCAAACTTCTCTAAAATTGTTAAAACATATTTACCACCTCTATCAAATCTGAAATATTTTGATCTTAGCATTTAACTAGATTTCAATTCATTAAAATAACAAGTGCTTCATTCTCCATATATATATATATATATGACAAACATTCAATGATCATCTACATAGGCGATTAAATACTTCTGACCAATCATCGTCTCATTTAGTCACAGAGCTACTGAAATCACAAATATCAGAATGTATTGACTCAAGAAGTTGTATGCTTCTAGAGACCATACTAAATGATTTTCTAGTGATCATAATCTAAGCACAACTTTCATATTTGTCATATTTAATGAAGTGTCATTTAGTAGAGTTATGAGTTTTAACAACGGTAAACAATTTATATATAGTTCACATGTCCTAACCTATTATGATGTGTTCAAGGACTACATAAATTAGAACTACTATTGTCAATTGCTTCGTTTGTTAAACTCAACTTACATATGTCATTAATTATTCAAACACATTAAAATAATAACAATATGAGTTAATACGAAATTACTCTACCAAATTTTACAAAACTGTTTGCTTTCTCTTGTGGTTCTAACAATGTCCATATGCTCAAACACATTGAGTGAAGAGCTCATTTCTTTATTCGTTCTTCATCATCTTCGAAATCCTAAACGAGATAATGACTAACATGTTATAATTCAATTTTGCACACACAGTACAATGAACGATAAAGAACAAAGCGTAACTAATGGAGTCATATCACTAGATTTCAATTCATTAAAATAACAAGTGCTTCATTCTCCATATATATATATATATATGACAAACATTCAATGATCATCTACATAGGCGATTAAATACTTCTGACCAATCATCGTCTCGTTTAGTCACAGAGCTACTGAGATCACAAATATCAGAATGTATTGACTCAAGAAGTTGTATGCTTCTAGAGACCATACTAAATGATTTTCTAGTGATCATAATCTAAGCACAACTTTCATATTTGTCATATTTAATGAAGTGTCATTTAGTAGAGTTATGAGTTTTAACAACGACAAATAATTTATATATAGTTCACATGTCCTAACCTATTATGATGTTTCAAGGACTACACAAATTAGAACTACTATTGTCAATTACTTCGTTTGTTAAACTCAACTTACATATGCCATTAATTATTCAAACACATTAAAATAATAACAATATGAGTTAATACGAAATTACTCTACCAAATTTTACAAAACTGTTTGCTTTCTCTTGTGGTTCTAACAATGTCCATATGCTCAAACACATTGAGTGAAGAGCTCATTTCTTTATTCGTTCTTCATCATCTTCGAAATCCTAAACGAGATAATGACTAACATGTTATAATTCAATTTTGCACACACAGTACAATGAACGAGAAAGAACAAAGTGTAACTAATGGAGTCATATCATGCACTAAAAGATACTTTCTCCTAAGTTACAGACATTTGTTATACATCTTATATATTAAGTTTTATTAGAGAAGCAAATATATAATCTCACACAAACTGTAAACGATGTGTCACCAATATATCTATACACATAGTATGACAATGCATAGTAAACAATTTAAAACATGCTAGTTTCAAAATGAGAATAGTTATGATTTAAAACTCTCAATCATGTTATTAAACGCACAAAACGTTAACACATTTATCATATAAAAACACTAAGAAAGATTAAAATAGATCATACCGACACTTCAAGTTAGAAGTGTTTTCCAAATTCAATAGAGAAGCTTGTGTAGTGCAGACTTATTCAACTGTGATGTATATCCATCGTCTCCAACACACACAATTTGTAAGTAACTTTGTAGTTCCTACATTTATTAGCCAATTAAACAAATTATTAGCACTATTTAATTCTAACAAAAATTTAATTGGAGATATAAATTTACAGTCAAGAACCTATAATTTAACTTATCAAAATAGATATTTGATCCTTAGCACATAGCCAAAACAGTTGTGCAACTTGTATTTAATTAAACAATGGTTAACACGATTTAAAACTTTAGCACTTAGCAACAACAAATAATTAAAATATATATATATGTAAAGAATTTATCTTTAATTTTAGATCTGATCCAGTCCAAACATATTTAGATATAGTATAAACAGCATCCCTCACTGTCCGCACTATCCCAGCGATTACATCCACATCTCTTATTATGCTTTTCACCTTCCAACTGCTAAATTCAGCACTGCTGAATCCCTCTAATTTAGTAACATCGTACGAACGATTATATTTTTCCATCTCAAAGGAATAAACAATAAATTCCAAAAAATAGAGGGTTCTTTCATGAATAATTACTACTTACGTAATTTCAGTAAATGAAAGAGTTTTTCTGCAAAACTGCATAATAAACAATAATACAGAAAAATAAATTAAATGAATCAGCACAGATTTTAAAGTTTAGAGCGAACCAATCTTGATGAGATCGAATGGTTGTGGGTTGGATCAGAATCAACTAGCAAGGTAGAAGAATTATGTTTGTTTCTTAGGCTCGAACACCAAACACGCAAATCACCCAATCATAGCAAATCACCAAACACCTAAATCACCATATTTGATTCAAGCAAAACATGGCGGTGGATCTTGTCCTGGCTCCAAACACGAAACACCAAACTTCTAACCAATAGAATCGCTAAGTTTGGAATGAGCAGATCCATCTCCTAATCACCGAACAGCGAACAACGAAATACCGAACAAATCTATATTCTTCCTTTTGCCCGAACACCGAAAAGCGAAACCTACCAATGAGATAATTGGATCTCAACATTCTAGATCTCGATGGCAGTGATCGGATTGCGTCCGGCGATGGTGCAGCGTCCGGCGATGGTGCGGCAGTCGGATTGCAACGACGTCGGCGACACCAGCGGAGTCGGCGCCCAACGATGGTGGTGGTCGAATTGTGGCAACATCGACGACGTGATTTCGACCACAACGATGATCTAATGTGGAGGCACTGATGACTGCGGTGGTGGTGGCCACGTGCTACGACGTGGTGATGGCGACGGCGGCCATCGGCGACGGATACCGACGAACGATCAACTACGACTATTCTCTTTCAATCTCATAATTAAAATTGTAATATCTTAAGATTGTTAGATCAAGATGAGTAATTAGGGTTAGGGTTTATATCTCATAGCCGCTTAAAATATTATACACTGCTTATCAGTAATTGGAATATCACAGGGCACTACCTCTAGACCAGCATTTATATGAGACAAACTGGGTTTACGGTACTAGGCTTTAAGCCCCAGTCAACCCGGTCAAAAAAATAACAGATAACACTTGAAAGCACGTATTGCCCCATAGAACATTATACACAATAATATTCTATTATATTGAGAATATACCTATATATCAAACAGTTAATTGGTTTTTGGTGTATTTAGGCCAAGTAAAATTTAAATCGAATCCAGAACTGAAATCAGATCAATAACAACTGAGCTTTCTACCCTCAACATGGATTCAATTTGAGCTTCGGAATAGTAAATCGATTAATGCAATGATTAGGTGGAAAATCACTACAACACTAATCGTCTTTACCGGCGTTTTTTTTCCACATTCACCGACGTTTTTAAACGTCGCCGTAGATACCACTAGCATTTTATAAAACGTTGGTGCTAGTGTCGCTGAATCATGCATCGCTGTATCTTCGGGACATTCACCGGCATTTTTTACGAACGCCGGTAAAGGTTACATCTACACCGGCGGTTGAAAAATGCCACTGATGGGGTGTTTTCGTTTTGGGTTTCCATTTTCAGCCACCACCTACACCGGCTTTTTAGAAAATGCTGGTGTAGGCTTATCTGTTTTCCTCAAAGCTACCCCGGCGCTTGTAAAAATGCCGGGGTAGATATATATATTTTTTTTAAAATTTAATTATTAAAAAAAATAAAAAAATAAAAAAATAAAAAAAATAAAAAACAAAACCTTCAGCACTAAAATATGAATGAAGCAAAACCAATTGCAAAACTAAAAGTGACCCAAATTAACTTGATCATTGCACAGATTCTGAAAATCTTCAATCCCTAAAATATGAATGAAGCATAACAGTATAATATCATCAAATTGTAATCTCATAATGAAACATAATAATGTGATCTCATCACATTCATTACCAAAATATGGAATTCAAAATATTGAGCCACAAAGAGTGAAAAAGAATATTTTCACTGTCAAATTCAGGCAAATAAGATACTAACTGAGATGAAACTTATACTTTTATAATACTCATGAGATAACTATCAATTGAAACCACAACATATATAAGTTCAAACAGGATGATTTCATCACTAGTCACTCCTCTGTAAATCATAGTATGCAACTTCAGTTAAATAATCCAACTCATCATCACTTAAAACCAATGAGAAAGAACAATCTCATTTTCAAACCCAAGCAACAAGCATGCATGAACATTATCTTAGAAACTGATACTCATCTAGACATCATGATATAATTGTATATAAAGTTTAGATAAAAAATTTCCATCACTAGTCACTCCTCAAAAAATTAGAGTGTGCAACTTCAGATACATGATCCATCTCATCTCCAAATTCAGACAAAAAAGCAACTCGTGAAGCTGTACTAACCTGAAGCATGAGTTTCAAATCATACAATCCAGTAACATACCAAATCCAATAACCTGAAGTAGTTTGCCTTCACTACAAGAAAGATGAAGCTGGTTTATTAGATGAGGAAAATCATACAATCCAGTAAAACAATCCAATAACATACATTGAGTTTGCCAAAAAGTTTGAGATAGAAACGTAACTCATGAGAAAGAGAATAGCTCATGTTCACCGTCTATTTCTCTCTATTTGTCAAGTATAAGAAAGCCCGTGCAATGCACATGCTAACAACGGAGTCTCATATAATTACAACTTCCAGCTTATGCAGCATTGAATAAGATTATAATAGCTTCGTGTTCCTCAAAACATTATGTGAAATAAGGTAAGGTCCCTTTTCCCACCGAATAAGTTACTTGCAATCCTACAAAGCAATTGACCTTTCTCACATTGTGAATCAATGTTTTCTAATAACTACATACGGAAATAATGTAAACCATAATGAACCACATACGGAAACAAACTTACGGAACCATAATGACCTTTTCCACATTGCTTGAAAGATGCTATAAGTATGCCATGGAGAGTGCATAAAAACTTCTTCTTTCTCTTGCCTATATGCATCATTTGCACTTGTCAAGTATGTTCCATCTCTTTCCTATAATATGAAAGCCCAAACAGTTCCGAATGTACTTTGTTAACATCAAATTTTGATTCATAGCCTATTTCAATCTATCCAACCAGGACAAAACAAACTTAACCAAACTTGTGACAACCAACACCTAGATTTCCATGTTCACTGTAGGTCTCCAGACATAGGGTGTTCCTTCATCATAGAAGCACAACAATTCCACACAAATAGGATCACAGAAGCACAACAAAACACAGCTGATGAAATGCCGGAGTAGACATCTTTTATTGTAGTGAACCACATCATCAAACATAAAAGACAACCAAAGAACCAGAGACACAAAAAAATGATAAATGTTAAATACAGTAAATTAAAGAAGATATATAGTTTCAAATCCATCAAAGATACTAAAATGAACATAAACCACCACAAAGGAAAGAAAGCTATTCCCCAGTTATAGCATCAAATTGATGAATTTAGTTAAAGCATCTCCATCTATAGCTTACTTATTAAAAACCAAACAATCCCCATTTATGCTTAATTATATACTTCTACAAAAACAAACAACACTCAAAAGATTCGATAGAATTCATGAATTGAAGCAATACAACAAAGATCATGATGCAATAAGCTGGAGAAGATCATGTCAGCCTTCAAAACTTCATGCACTCATCAAAACATCACAATTCCAACTAGGGCATCCATCTCCCAAATGAATTTCCCCCAAAAAGAGTTAATTTAAGGTTGCCCCTTATGAAAAACAACCTAAACCTAGCTCATAACACCACATTCTCCTCCTTCAAATTTAGCCGGAGGCCGGTGGCCACCACGCAGTCCACCGACGCTTCCGCCCTGAACACCACCACGGTGGCGCACCAGACGTAGCTGACCTCTGCCAGGTCGACCTCTTCTTTCTCTTTTTCTGAACCCAGTAAAAATCTAACCAAACCCTAGAAGACTGAGGGGTTACCTTGCGCTTGAGGAGGGCACAATGACGGCGATGGAGGGCACAGCGATGGGGACGAGTGCGGGGACGACGAAAGACGGCGGGGACGACGACGGTGGGCACAGCGATGGTGCCAAGCAGAGGCGGGAGAGAGAGAGAGGGAAAAATTGGGGGAAAAAGAATTGGGGATCGATTACTGAAATGGTATAAGGGTTTCGATAGGGTAAATTTATTTCAAACGGCTACACCGGCGTTTTAACTTAAAGCGCCGGTGTAAGATATATCAACTCCGGCGTTTTCCAAAAAAAATGCTGGTGTATGTTCTACATACCCCGGCGCTGTAATAAAACACCGGTGTAGGTGTCTAAAATTTTGTGACGTCTTCCTGCTCCAATCCTACCCCGGCGCTACTAATAAAATGCCGGGGTAGTTTTGCCGGTCTAGCCCAAAAATGTTGTAGTGAATCCTGATCGTCATTACCCCAACATTGCTTACTGTAACTCTTCTACTGCATGAAATACAAATTCACAGTAATAGCTTGCTTGTGTCTCTCAGGAGACACCGGATGAAATTGGAATGGCAGAGAATGTTAGCAAGATCCCAACACAACGATGACATGCATAATTCAAGAAAAGGTCCAAAAACTTGTTACATGTAATTTTCACCCAACGAGCTTTGAGAACCCATCCTGCCATGTGAGTATACTTAAATCCTGCTAGACAGTTGTAGTCAAATTCAGTTCATTAGAATGATGTCTGCATGCAGCCCCTGCAATAATAGAGATTTGAGGTAGGGGTGATCGGGATTTGAGGTAGGGGTATAAGGATAGAAATTTGGGTTTGGGTTTGCTCTCGAAGTGAGAGAGAAAAAGGAGGTCCGGATCTGCGTTTGAAGTGAGAAGGGAAAGTAGGGGGTGGGGGGTCGGGATTTGAGGAGTTAGGGTTTGTGTTTGTTTTTGAAGTGAGAGTGGAAAGAAGTAGTGAGTAGACTGTTGAGAGAAAGAAAAAGATGAGGGGTAAAATCTTATTTTTGCCCCTGCACTATATTTCCAGCTCTTATGAGATGGGTGGTGAGAACTCCGACCGTGCGATCAAAATCAAAGGTTCAGATCTCTTGCTCATGATAAAAAGCACTTCTCACTATCTCTTAATAGTTCTCACTATCTCTTGATAGACTCTCTCTCTCTCTCTCGCTATATATATATATATATATATATATAAGAATATCTTCCATTGTGCACCATCTCTCCGTGTACACTCGTATGCACTCGGCCTTCCCGCCTTCGTATCGACGATCTGAACCCTTCACATTGATCTACACATCTAAATTAGTATAAATATGTAAAATTAAATCATTTACAATTCATTTTCTCATCCATCATGTGACTATAAAAAACAATAATTTTCAGCCATACAATTTATAACACTTTAATGGATGAGCAAATGAATTTAAACTGATTTGATTTTACATATTTAGACTAATTTAGATGTTTAGATCATTGTGAACGATTCGAATCGTCGATACGAAGACGGAAAGGCCGGGTGCACACGCCGT
Source organism: Hemerocallis citrina (assembly GCA_017893485.1). Lineage (NCBI taxonomy): Eukaryota > Viridiplantae > Streptophyta > Magnoliopsida > Asparagales > Asphodelaceae > Hemerocallis > Hemerocallis citrina. The sequence goes on from JACEHZ010000577.1 coordinate 28,671, forward strand.
GTGCACCATAGATGGTGCACAACGGACGATTTCCCTATATATATACTAGTGTAATGCACGTGCGATGCACGTGGGGAAAATGGGGAGGGGGAATGAAAAGGACAAAAAAAATCTACCAACACGTGCGTTGCACGTGTTGACACACACACACACTAAGGAATAAAAAATTGTTTATTTGTTTACAACCCCATCTCTCCCATTATAATATATACTAGTATGATGCACGTGCGATGCACGTGGAGGAGGAAGAAAAAGGACAAAGAAAAAAAAACCTACCAACACGTGCGCTGCACGTGTTTGCACACATACAAAAAAAAATAAAAAATTGTTTATTTGTTTGGAACCCCATCTCTCCCATTATAATAGTTATAGATATATATATATATATATATATATATATATATATATATATATATTATATAATAATAATAATAATAATTATATATATATTATTCCTGAGAGTATTTGCGTCCACTTTACACCAACAATGTGAAGATATCTTGAAACAGATCTAATCCAATTATTTATGTTAAACAATTAGTATAAATATCAGGAAAACAAAACAATACTACACTCACTACTCTGTATCTTCATGCACATGGCTGAAACCGGAAGCTGAAGGTATTCTCTTGGAGCCATGCACACCCACCTCCATCCAATACTTCCAATGCACGCCAATTAATACCCGTCCAAAATAATAAAATAAAATAAAACCATTTATTTTAATTTATTATCGCGACTACGTACGTATGTTAAACAACGAAATAAGAAATGGAATTGAGTACAAGAATCCAGATGGAGAGGGTAGAGATAAACGACCACCCAACAATGAGGCTACCACGGCCAGCTCAGTCGATCATATGCTAATTATATTATATATATAAGCTTCGTTTGATGTAGGCGGCTTTCTTTGTCTGCTGCATTTTTCTGACCACATTTATATCTCCACGATATCATCATAAAGATATTGATATGATAAGAAGCTCCACCAGTTTTGAGCCCCATCATCACTTCCATGTTGTTCAACACTTCAACTCTAGGGCCTAGTTGCCATGTTTGATAATTTGCTTCTTACTCCTTTCTTTGTGTTAATACCGACTTCGTGTTTGAATATATATATATATATACCTGTAAAAACTCTCAATCCTAGACACTGACCGAACGCACACAATGATGCAAACCGAAAATGGAAGTGCCATAGTTTGTGAATTGTGTATTACAAACACAATTAAAAACTAAAAATATACAACAAGTAAACAGAATATTTAACGAGTGCCAACTTAATTACAATAAAACCACACAGTATATGAAATATTATAACCATGAAATATATATAACAGCAAAACACTGTATTTACAATAGATCTTACAGCAAGCTAGGAGGAAATATAATGCTCTGGAAAGCAAAAAATTGAGACCCTGAAATGGGAGATTATTGGACCTTTTGCAACAATGTAATCCAATCTCGTTTGAGATGCAATTCCATTGTCCCATATTCCCACATTCTGCTCCACAAAAAATGTATGGCTGGATTACAGCACATGATGCCCAACTTCAAGGGTTCACACACACACACACACACTGTTTTCTACTTTTTTCTCATAATATAAAAATTTGAAAACTTGTTTGTATAAACATCCCCCCAAAAGTAACCACATGCACTCCTTATCATCCTCATTCTGTAAAGGAACCAAAATTCTGAACAATTATATTCAAGTACATATAAGGAAAAAGTAACGAAAGAATCAATCAAATCTTGTAAATGGGTCATTGCCGAGTCTTCATAAGCTGGTTTCCGATCTTCTTCAACTCGAACATCTTTACAGAACCAGCAAGTTTCCGAAGAGTTTCATCCCGGTAGTAGGGTTTGCTTTCGTAAGTCACATCTGTTGCATTCACAAACTCTCGGCAGGGCTCTAGTCGGCTAGCAATGGTGCCATGGTAGTGGAAATACTTGATTTTGCCCTCGGTCTTGTGAGTGGTCTTGCCCTCGAAGTTTTGGGATAAGTGAACGCCCACGGCAAAGGCCTTGCGAGGCTGAATAGCATACTTCCTGTCACGTCGGATTCCTCTCTTTACATCTCTGTACACCAACTTCTCCATCCCCCACATCCTACACAAGTTAGATGAAGAGAAAATGGAATCAGCTACCTTTTAATCGAAATTTGTACATTTCAGACCAATGCAGGGCATCATAATCTGGTTATTCCAAAACATACAAAACTTAATGAAAACCGACTACACATTACATTACAGTAAGCATTCGTATGCTATACTTCATCTGTCGGAGGTGTTTAAAAAAGCCTTGCCATTTAAGTTTTTCAAAAAATTCTGGACGGCAAGGGGTTGATGGAAAATCATGACTAATTAAGGGTCCGAAACCAATTTCCCTTTTGGAGAATAGCTAGCATAAAGACTAAGTAGACAGTAGGTGCCAGCAAGAAAGCAACGTGCCAGAATTGTTGACAAATCTATGACTATGCGAGAACTGTTCATATTACCAACCAATCACAATCACAAAAACCATAATATACAATTCATAATACCTACATGGTATATGACATTAGTCAAGACAGAATATCTTATCACATGCAATTCTAGCATAATTGAAACTTGAAAGGAACAGGGTTCCCCCATACTCTGCGTGCATCAAAACGAACCAGTATAACTTCATGCATTGAGCTGGTTATCAGTGACTAATGTCCATAATCAATATATATAATTATGTCATGTATACGATCAAAACTGAGGGATGTTTGAAAAGATATCACAACCAACAGAATTGAAACATTCATATCAACATCAATTAACAGAGGAACTAGTGATAACAAATAAAAAATAGAACACACATTCAAAATTTGACAAAACATAAGACATTTATTTGTGATTTAGCTCAACAGTAGAGATTTACATTAATATCATCAAGGACTAAGTAGACTCATGCATCATGTTATTCAACACATGTCACTGATGATATTAAGGTAGAATTGGAAGTAATAGGATACTATCATTTATTGCTTACTAACAAATACAATCACAAGTAACTATTAGCCTATTAATTAATAATTAGTATGTTACCATCACCAATTATTTTTGATTCAGCGAATAATCATCACAAACAGAATATCACATTAAAAATTAATAGCAAAAATACAAGTTGACAGCGGGTTCATTTACACAGGATAAATGGCACAACGAAAAATAGCAGATTGAAACCTAAATATTTCGTGAATGGCAGCTATCTGATTCAATGTATCTAATACAAACATATTCTAGCATGCAAAAAACTAAACCAATGTAGTATCTAATCGTATAACTGAGTCTACAAGAAGCAAATCCTAATAAGCACAAACTGAACCGATTAATTGAATCTACTATGAAGCAAATCCTAATGTGCATAATCTAAACCAATGTACCGAATCAAACAATTGATTATTCTACAACAATCAAAATTTAATATGCACAAACTATAATCAAATACTATAAACAAAACGAATAAGCAAAGATTAAGCAATGGTCACCTATGAGTTCTCCCAGCATCCTCATCGAGACAAAGCTTGCTCGACATGGGCATCTGCTCAATGGTAAACTGCGTAAACCCCGCCATCGACTCCATAAACCTATCCAGTCCGCCTACCCTCGGCTCGACATATATAAACTCATCCACATCAAAGAAAAACATCCACTTGGCGACAAACCGATACTTATGCAAGCAGTCATTCACCACCAAGAACTGATTATGATAGTACCCATCAAACCTCTCCTGATCCCTCACATCCTCCAGCGTCACCACCCCCTTCTCCACCCAAACTCTCACCACCTCCATCACCTCCGGGTGGACCCCACCGGCATCGTAAATCACAAAGTGGGCCCTTTCACCAAACAGCCTCACATGATAGGCTAACCACTCCCTCACCCTCTGCGGACTCAAATTCCCATACAGAGGGGACCCACAGTACAGGTAGTCGTACTTTGGGGGGTTGGTGGTGGAATTGAACACCCCGAAATCGACTGCACCTTCCGCCTCCTCCAACGCCACAAAAGTCTCTTTGTTTTGCAACGAGGCGGTGGCGGTGACGACGAGCCGGCCACCGCTGCCGTCTGCGAGGGCAGCGGCGGCGGGGGAGGAGGGGAATGTGCAGTTGAGGACGACGACGGTGTACACCCGGCCGTAGCCCCAGTCGGGGAGGATTGTGTAGGAGTTGGCGACGGGGACGGCAGCGGCGGAGGGGCTGCGGTGGGGGAGCCAGCTGCAGGTGAAGTTGGGGTTGGAGAAGAGGTGGATGGGCTTGGAGGAGAGGCCCACGACGGCGAAGGTGTGGGGACCGCCGCGGTAGGCGCCCATCTGGATGAAGAGGTAGGCGGCGGAGCCGATGGGGTTGAAGGCGCGCTTGATGAGATTGAGAGGGGGGGAATGGGAAGAGGTCGTGATTTGGTGTTGGGGTTGTTGGAAGAGGGAGTGGAGACGGAGTTGAGGTGGTGGTGGTGGTGGTGGTGGTGGTGGTGGGGACTGGAGGCAGGAGCGCAAATATTGAGGAGAGTGAGAGAGGAGGAGGAGGGGGGATTTGAAGGGGAGGAACTGGAGGAAGGTGGCGACGAGGAAGAGAAGGAGGAGGGAGGAGAGGAGGAACTTGAGGTCGGCGCAGTTGTAGATGAAACCCACCATGATTTTCTTGCTGCTGCTGCTGCTGCTGCTGCTGCTGTTGGTTTTGGTTTCTTCGTGTCGCTCTTTTTCTTTCACCATCGTTGGTTCTTGATTGCTGCTTTTCCCTTGTTCAACTTAGAGCAAAAAGGAAGTGAAAAATTGGTGGCGGTTTTGTAAGGGAAGGTAGGGGGAGGGAGAGGTTAGTCGGACGGAGTCGGTGGGATTTTTTTTTCTTCTTTTTTTTTCTACATTTTATATTTAGATTTTTGTTCGTGTTTCGGAATGTGGAAAATGGAAATGGTAATAATGATCATAATTTTGGGGACAAATTGGTAATGTGAATGGGTGGATTTAGTATGTACATTAAATTTCGAGGAAAGATTATACACACTGATAGAGAGTGGAATTTTTTTAATTTTAATAACTATAATTTAGGTGTGAAATCAATTTATTATTGTAATAGATAGTGACTTAATCTAATATATATCCTAGGAATTTACACATGTTGCGATGCACATCTTTATAAATATATATATTTTTTATAAAAAAATCTGATGTTGTCTGACATCAAACCTAAGATCAGCTCCTTTATATTAGTTATGCATGTGCATTGCATGTTTAGTTACAAATGGAGTTTATTTGGTGACAAACTCTCTTATTAAAATAGTAGAATATAGAAGATATTGATAGTAATGGCATTCACAATTGAGAGTTTCATTGTACTAGTCATTTACCAAAATTTTAAAAAATAATTAAAAAATAAAATCGGACGGAATATGTTGTTCTCTAATATTATAATGGGAGAGTTGTCATTTGTAAACAACCTGTGGCTTGTATGCATTCAACCTCAGTTAAATCTACAGCACACAATTAGAAACATGTGATTTGTATGCATTCAACCTCAATTAAATCTACACCACACAATTAGATTAGATCTAACCTAATCTAACTAAATATCTCAATTAAATCTACACCACACAATTAGATCTAACCCTAACCTACCTAATTCTAAACCACAAATCCTAATCTCATCCTAACCTAATTAAACTCCAATTAATTATTTAAATAAACAAAAAATCCACCCTCCTCTCCATCTCTTCCAAAACTCCCTCTCTATCCAAAAAAACTCAGACCGATCGCGCCTCCTATTTATCTATACTAGTATTATGCACGTGTGATGCACGTCTATAAAGGTGTGTAGGATTTTGAGAAAGGGGCAGGTCACCGAAGAGATTGCATGCATGCATTTAGATAGGCATGCACAATTTATTCTTTTTTATATTTGCACGCATGTGTTAGACCTACTGGCTTTGATGGGAGGAGTTATTCTTATGAATAAATTGTGCATGCAAGTACATGCAAATCTATACTATTAATTATTTTCCTAAATCTATGCAGCCAGGCATGCAAATCTATGCATGTTAATTATTTTTTCAATACATGCAAATTACATTTTTGACCTCCGATATTAACCCTATATTTTTTTAGCCTTTTATGTTTATGAGGGTATGATAGTAAAAAGCCGCCAAAATGGGGCTTTGCTTAATAATAGTATAATTTTTTTGTAGAAGTGCATCGCACGTACATTATACTAGTTGATAGTAATGGCATTCACAATGATTTTTCTTCAATTTGACAAAATGACAAAATAAGAAATGAAAAATTGAAAGTTTCTTTGCAGTAGTGATTTACCAAAATTTTAAAAAATAATTAAACAATAAAATCGAACGAAACATATTGTTCTTTTCGAGAGGTATTTTGGTAATATTTTGAACAATTAAATGATCATTAGTAATTTACTTAGTTATTAAATTAGAAGTAAACCATGATTAAATGAAGAAATCAATTGATTATTATCTTAAATTCTCACTTAAACGCACTTTATTTTGGTCAACATGTTGGAATGGGACATGCTATCCCGTCCCTGGTTTTTGTTGTTCCGTCCGATACTTTTTTAAAAAATTATTTGGATAGAACATGTTGTTCCGTCCGATACTTTAAATCGGGCCTTGAGAAGCTTGTCCACTTCTTTTTTTATAGCTTGTTGGTGCTCAGGGGCAAATTTGCGTCTCTTCTGTTAGACCGGTTTGGACCCCAGAGCAACACTTAGGTGGTGGACGAGGAGCTCCTTGGAAATCCCTGGCATGTCGGCAGCCGACTAGGCGAAGAGGTCATGGTTCTTTCTGATGCATTGGACTATTTCGGAACAGAGAGCAGAGGGGAGGGTCTTGCTGATGAAGAACTTACGGTTCGGATCTTGCTCGGCAAAAAGCACTTCCTCTAGCTCGTCTACCGGTTCGGACATAGGCTGGGTGTTCCCTTGGGGAATCTCAAGAGTCTCGAGGGAGAGGACAGGTCCCCCGGTGGAGGTTATATAACACTTGCGAGCCATCTCTTGACTTTCCTTTACTTCCCCTACACCTGCCTTAGTGGGGAACTTCATCTTAAGATGACAAGCCAACGGGACAGCCTCTAAAGCAACTAGGCCAGGTCATCCTAGAATCACATTGTAAGTAGCTGGGATGTCGACGACCATGAAATCCATTGGCTCCGTCCGGGTAGTAGGAGTTTTGCCAGCGGTTACGTCGTGGGTGATTAACCCTTCGATAGTCACTGGCACTCCCGTGAACCCATGGAGCATGTAACCGGCGGGCTTAAGCCTGTCTCGCGATAACTTTAGTCCTCGGAAGGCCGCCATGAAGAGAATGTTGATAGAACTGCCATTATCCACTAAGATCCCCTCCACTTTGAAGTTAGCCATGTGGAGGTTGATTACTAGTGCATCACAATGAGGGGTTCAGACACTCTCCAGGTCTTCATCTGAGAAAGTGACCGGGACTCCGAGGCTTTTGGGAGGGGGTATGCTGTGAACCGAATTGACTTCTCGTATGAAAGCCTTCCGAGAAGAGTTGGAGGTTCCTCCCATGGGACCTCCATGAATGAGGTGCAGGATGCGCTCTTCTTCGAAGTCGGGAGTTTCATCACGCCGCTCGGGGTGCTTATTAGCCCCCCTGGGTGGAGGAGGAGGATCGGTTCGGTCTTTTCTCACAAACTTAGATAGTTGCCCTATCTGGATGAGGGCCTCAATTTCATTCTTCAGAGCCCGACAGTCATTGGTGTCGTGGCCGTGGTCTCGATAATATCGGCACCACTTCTCTTTGTCCGTCTTCTTGTTGGGGGTATTCATCTTCGGGGCAGGAGGCAGAACTCCTTCCTTCTCGACCTCCATGAGAATAGTGAAAATGTTGGCGTTAATAGGGGTAAACTTTTCGAATCTGGGAGGTGGGCGGCGCTGGCCCCCGTTGTCCTTCTGGGGCTTCTTAGCTCCCTCTTCTTCAGCTGCCTTTCTCTTGGTTCCGGAGGAAGACCCCTAAAAAGTGGGGCATTGTTCAGCTTCCTCAGCTCGGATATACTTCTCGCTTCTGAGAAGAAGGTAGGAGAAGTTTTGCGGGGGCTTTTTGGCTAGGAAGGACCGAAGGCTTGAGTTAAGGACATTTGACTGGAAGGTTGTTGCAGCGACCGATTGGTCGAGGGAGGCAATGGACCTAGCTTCCGCAGGTAAACTGCTTCGCATAATCTTTCAGCTTCTCACCCTTCTTCTGACTGAGGTAGAGTAGCGAAATACTAGTCTTCTCGGTGCGGCGGCTACTCACGAAGTGGGTGACGAAGAGGGTGTCAAATTGTTCAAAGGAGAATATGGAGGATGGGGCAAGGCGAGAGTACCATTCCCGAGCCGGACCCTTGAGAGTAGCTGGGAAGGTCTTGCACAGTAGAACATCGGAAGCTTGGTGGATCAACATGAGAGTTTTGAAACTCTCGATGTGGTCCACGGGGTCTGACTCCCCAGTGTATGTTTCAAATTGCGGAGGTTTGAAGTTTGCTAGAACGGGAGCCTCCATGATAGTTCGGGAGAAGGGAGGTCGGCTTGGACGGAGGGTCCTTCCTCTCAGCTCCTCTTCCCTGTCTAGTTGGCCGAGGCGCCTCTCCATCTCGTGAAAATGACGATAGACAGCATCATCCCTTCGATGGTAGCCAAATAAGTCTCTGGACTCGTCTTCGTACGAAGGGGAGCGGGGGCTACGACGACAGTAGCTCAGAGAATGGCGAGGACTAGGAATATGATGGCGGTTGCTCGGAGCTTGGGGAGGAGTTAGGGATCGATGGCGAGGACTTTGGACTGGAGGAGGAGTGGGGACCCTCTGAGCATTGTTGTTGTCTGGTCGGAGGTTGAGGGCTTGCAAGATGGTTGTCTGGAATTGTTGGAATTCGGCACGGGTGATAGGTCCGTTATCGTCCCTCGGGGGCTGCCGACCGGCAGGATAGTGATGCCTTCTTCGATGGTACTCAGGGGACTCTCTCCGCCTTCTGCGAGGAGGGGACCACCTGTGGTCGCGGCGATGAGGAGATCGCTCATTTGGACGTTCCTGGCAGGAGGCTCCCTCACGGGCCCGCCTTTCATCCAAACGGTGGCGAAGGTCCTCTTCTTTCTGCCGGTTGATAAGGATATTGCGGAGGTCTTCGGAAGGCTTGGGGTTGTGATATGCCATTGAATCGGTAGAAGGGTTGTGTATGGAAACGTGATCACGATGGAGAGGTTGCTTCTGATGGTTGGGACGAGAGGCCCTTGCACCGACATTCTGGGGCCCGGCTTGACCCCGCGGGGGCTGAAGGTTCTGAAGAGGAGGTTGGTCCTGCTGCGGGGGCTGATCAGGCTGAGGAGGGAGTTGCCCCTACGGCTGGACTGTTTGGAGGGAGACCTCCTGTTGCGGTTGAGGAGGAGTGGGTCCATGGTTGGACCCTCTGGATCTTAGTTTCCTTGGAGGCATGGTTGGAGGTGATCTTAACCGATGGAAGAGGATGGGTTGCTATTCGTGGCTTCCCGCAGACGGCGCCAATCTGTTGTCGGTGAAATCGGTGTGGGGGCAAACAGATGAATTTGTGGATTCTTTGGGATGTTGAATAGTCAAACCTGAAACCTTTCCGTCGGAGTTTGACCGTGATCTCCTGCCGTTGACCTGCAAAAAGTGCGAAACATCGGGGTTGATCCCGGTGATGCACCCTCCGATGCTCAAGTCAGTAATCAGAAATATTATGAATGAGCTTTGATTGGCAAATGATTGATTACCTGTTAATGGTGGGGGATGGGGGGTATTTATAGCCGCAATAGGGACTAGTTTCGAGAAAAGATCAAATCCTACTTCCCAGTGAATGGATAGAGGCGATCAGGGCCATTGATTAAGGTTAACCATAAACCCTAATTCTATCCAGCTGGACCGGGTTCCTTGCGGGTTAGAACCCGCACCCAGTTGAAATGGATCCGTTCGTGGGTTATTGGGCCTTTGGAAAAAGGACCCAATACCAATTTCAGACCCGTTTGTAGATAAAATTACCATTTTACCCCCAAACTTTAAGATTCGTGCCCAATTTGGACGGTTCCGATTTAACCCTATTTTAAGCCATATTAGCACTCATTTTGCCAAAAAAATGAGGAAAATGGAAAAATTTGAAAACGTTGTGGATGCTCTAAGTATAATTCAATGTGAAGCCAATGTATCATAGAGTACAGTGACAATGGATTATGTTTATATCTTTTTACTGTTTTAACTAGAGTTACGTGCATATATAGGATTCTTTTAGAAAGTATTTGCAAATATAGGACACCTCCCAAACTATTTACAATAATATGACAGTTGGAAGTAATTTTCTAATAAGACACTACTTTTGAAGATATTTACACAACATTAAATTAAAAATTTACATAACCCACTACCCTATTTAAAAACATGATATTTCACAGATTATAAAGAAATTAAGATACAAAAATTTCTCAAAATTTAAAATAAGATACGTTGATAAAATCATACAACTGATAAGGAAATTTTAAAATATTTAGTAATAACCATTAAAGTAACTCAAAAGCTACCTAAAGAAATACAAAAAGAAATAGCATAAAAGGTATTAGATTATAGAAACGAAGAAGCCAGTTGGTATTACTGACACTTACTAGCATATAGATATTAAGGTAAGTACGGTTAACAGTCTAAAAGTAGAAACACCAATACACAAATTAAATTCAAATATATAATCAAAAATTTATATGATAAACATGCAAGAGTTGGAAATTTTTTTACAATGACCCAGAATTTGTCGGAACTACAAGATTTGATTTAAAAATTATAAATAAGAACATAAAAGAACTATGTAGATATATTGTTAGGTTTCGAAGGCAATTACAGATTAAATACACAACGGAAAAATTACAAAAAATATCGAAACCAAGCCATGGATCAATGTGAAAACCATAAGTCTTGTTTAAGAGTTATACCTTAAAGATGGATCTGTTGTCTCCACAGTATGCCGATCATAGCTCTGCAATATTGTGGTGCCTCTACGGTATCTACACGAACAGAACAAAAAACGGCTCTCTCTCAAACCGTGGTGCTAGCTGCGGGAAGGGGATGTTCCTCACGATCTCTCTCTCTCACTTTCTGTGACGGCTAGGGTTTCACGCGTGTCTTTTCCACAAATACATATCATATATATAGGTGTAAAAAATCAACCCCACGAGAGTAATGTGGCTGTTGGGATCACAATCTAACTTGAGTCAGATTTGTGTATGGGCCTTTGAACTTTAGTCGACCCATTTAATCTTATTATATATACAATCAATGTCAGGAGTCCAAGTCTTACTTGGGTCCCCAATTAAATTTATCTTATGAATTTAATTTTCAATTTTGATCCATTCTAAGTGTGTGACCCTGTAGGTTCCCATTACGTTGACAGTAATACTAAAATCATATTCTAGTATTACAAACAGTGAGTGACATCTAGCAATACATCACTACTAATCAAGTAACGAGAATGTCGGTGATTTGACGTAACCTATCCGTGACCAAAGTTACCATGCAGTCTAGTCCATTTGTTCAAATATCTTAATTGACCATAAGGCATAGAGCATGTCACCCATGTATAGTTCAATCTTTGATTTCTTGATGCCCGAGTAAACTTACTAAAATAAATAAGATCAATATATTATATTGACTCATTTGAGCACGACCATATATTTTGCAGTCTCACTCAATCAAGGGGTCCGTAGATATTGCTCATGTTATGTAAGAAGGACAAATCCTATCTAAGGCACCCATATCCCTCCACATGATTTGTAGTATATCCAATAGTCAAATTTATAATCAGCTTATTACAGACAATGTTTGACGACATTAAAACGTATAAATTCTTATGTAGGAAACATAGTGACTTCAAGTCAAATGACTACGTACATCATGGTCACTGTAGAACCGTTTATGACACTCACGTAACGATCCATGCAACATTCTTATGGTGGATCTGTAACATCTGTTTTTTTTAGTTCTTAAATATTTGATTTATATTATTGTTATGTATAACTTTAAGGAAAATTTCTTATATTAATTGGTTTTATTTTATAATGATTAAATTGGATGTTTGGGGTTAAACGAGAAAGATTTGAAATATATGAGTTTTGAGGTGAGTTTTCTTGGATGAGACGATTCCGATTTAACCCGATATTTTTCCTGAGCACACGTGTGTAATGGAGAGTTGTATAATTGATAATTTAAAGGAGTTTCTTGCTTATAGCAAGAAGTTGATAATTTTGGAGTTCGGGGTTGAAAATAACCCTTATTTTATTTGATTGTGGACCTTAAGCCCATAACCTTAACTCTTAATAATTTAAAAACCTTCTATTTACGAAATTGCAATTCACCTCTTCTTCTCCCTTCTTTTCTTTCGTTGGCCGACCGAAACCCATTTACCCCAAACCCTTGGGTTGTTCAATCAACCCTCCTTCTCAACTTCAAGCTTTGATTTGTTTTGGGATTTTGGTAGAGTTTTGCATGCTCTTCTGCATGGCGGTGTTGATTAGTGGAGAGAACTCCGTGAACGTATACCAAATTGTATATTTTTATATGGAATTGTATGCTTTCCATTTCTTTTCATAAAAACCGTAGTAGGATGATGTTTAGAGTATGTATAACATGCTTAAGGTGAAAATTTTCAATTTTAATGGTGATAATATGGAAATTTTATAAAACCTAGGGCTTGGGTTCAGGAAGGGAAAAGAGAATTGCATCTATAGTACGCTAGTAATTGTTTTGTACTGTGTGGAATATTATGGGATTATTTAAAATCATTTTTGATCATTTTTGATAATTTTTTGACAATTGTGAGGAATTTTCTAGGTATCGGAAAATTTAAAAGTATAGTTTATTGGTATCAAATAAGATAATTGCGGGAAGTATATACAAATAAAATTAATTTGGGATATAGGAATTGATTTGGGGGGTATTTGCCCTTAAAATATAAAATATTGATTACGACTCCTCCGATCGAGTGGAAAAATTTGGATTCGGCTATAAAATTAGAGAATTGTTGTTTTGGCATGCTTACGTAGGTGATTTATCACATATGAGTAGTTACGATGTGAATTCGGAAGGTAAATAATGTATGTTTTGAGTTAATGGTTAATGGGTTCGATAATTTTCCTAATAGGTCTAAAAAGGTGAAGTTTGATTAGCGATTAGGCGAGCGAGGAGCGTAATCCTATCGTTTGTCTGGTGAGTATGATTTCTTTTATTTGATGTACATGTTGTGATATAAAAAATTTAAATTATGGTTTGCCATGTGTGAGGTGTAAAGTGTATTGAGTATAGAAATTCATAAGTATGATATGGAGTGAATTATGGCGTGTAAGAAAAATAATATGAGTGTGTTGATATTTGAATGTGTGTGTGTGTCTGTGTGTGTGTGTTGTGTGTCTATATATATATATATATATATATATATATATATATAGATAGATAGATAGATATAGAAAAATCTTCCATTGTGCACCACCCCTCCGTGTGCACTCGTGTGCACTCTGCCTTTCCGCCTTCGTAGCGACGATCCGAACCGTTCATATTGATGTACACATCTAAATTAGTCTAAATATGTAAAATCAAATTATTTGAAATTCATTTGCTCATCCATCATGTGACTATAAAAAACAATGATTTTCAGCCATACAATTTTGTAACACTTCAATGGATGGGCAAATGAATTTCAAATGATTTGATTTTACATATTTAGACTAATTTAGATATGTAGATCAATGTGAACGGTTCGGATCGTCGATACGAAGGCGGGAAGGCCGAGTGCACACGTCGTGTGCACCATAGGTGGTGCACAACGGAAGACTTCCCTATATATATATATATATATGATATGGTGTTGTAATATTGAGATTTGGGGAGTTATGATATTACTAGTATATAGAGAATATGGAGAACGAATGGCGGTGTTTATATACGTCCTTTTATGGTAATTTAGTGATATATGCATATACTGTAATGAAAATGAGAAAATTGTGTTATAAAGGAAAAAATATATAATAAAGAAGAAATTTTATAATAAAGAGAAGTTTTATTGTAAGGAGAAATTATAATCGAGATAATATATATAAAGGAGAAATTTTATTTTTAGGAAAAATTATCAAAGGAATTAATTTTGTTGTTTTCAGTGCTGCACAATCTTCCAAGGGTTTCGGCTAGACCCCAAAGGCCCAGGATATACCCGGGAACAGGAGTTATATAGATGCCCCAATTTATATTTGGGAGCAAATACCCAAGATGGACTTGGGAGGAGTATTCCCACGCTGGTATAGGGCCAGGAGGAAGATGTAGCCTCGGATGCGTAAGACCTATGTGGCAGCAATCTACGTATTGTATTTGTTTTTGGCTAGCTTTTTGGCTTTAATCTTGGTTGGACATGCGCGCAACCGTATTTTCAATCCAGCCCACTGATAATAGATTTTTAGGACGCCTGGATCTGGGTGAAATGGTGAGTTAGCGGGATTGAAATGTACGGGGAGAGGCACAGAGATCCTTGTATTGTATGAGGAGTTCAGTTATGTGTACACTAAAAGGAGTAAAATAAAGTAAGAATATAAGAGCATCCACTATCGTTTTCTAGAAACCCAAAAGATAGCTTTTGAGTTGGAAAAAACTCCCACTATCGTTCGCTAAAACCCCAATATTTTGAATAGGAGTGAACAGTCATTCGCTAAACTTAGAAATCGCGATTGAAGATAGGCTAAATGTAGAAGACGGAAGAAGATCTTTTGTTTGAGAAGAAGATCAAACAGATGGAAGATGATGCTCCGTCCGTCGATTAATTTATTTTAAAAAAACGAAAAGATGAGAGACGGATGAAGAAGCTCCGTCTCTCATTTGTTTTATATTTAAAGCATTGAAAAATTAATTTTCCAAAAAATTACGAAAATGGCATCCAAATATTACGAAAATGCCATTAATTAATTACAAAATTGCCATTAAAAAAGTTTTCTTTTAAAAAAAACCTCGGACGGAAGATCTTCCGTCCAAGCTTTTCCTACCAATTTGCTTCATCAAATTATTACTAAAAGGCCATTTTTTTACTTTAAGGATGGACAGAGGAAGAAGCTCCTTCTGATTATTTTTATTTTTATTTTTTAGGAGATTTAGCACCAACGATAGCAAACTTCTCCCTTTATTGCTATTTGCCAATGCTAAAAGTGCAAAATTTGTTAAAAACGATAGTGGATGCTATAATAAATAAGTATAAAGAATATGATATGAATTGAGAATGAAAAAGTAAAGAAAGTATGTTATGTGAATGAATATGAGGAGTAAAGAAATTGTGTTATGTGAATGAAAGTGAAAAGTAAAGGAAACGTGCTATGTGAATGAATATGAAAAGTAAGAAATTGTGTTATGTAATGAATATGAAAAATAAAGAAAGTGTATAAGAATGAGAATGAAAAGTAAAGAAATTGTGTTATGCATGTGAATGAGAATGAAAGTGTATTATGAGAATGAGAATGAAAAGTGTTGAAAATGTGTTATGTATTATGTGAATGAAAAGTAAAGAAAATGTATTATAAGAATGGGATGCAAAGTAAGATGTATTATGAGAATGGAAAGTAAAGTATGGTGTATTATCTGATGAGAAATTAAAGTAAGCGATATTATGTGATGAGAATGGTTATTAAAGTAAAAGCATGATATAACATGAGATTGGTACACCTTGGAATTGTGTCGAGGAACTACCCGCCCGCTACTTCGGTGGAAATGGTGGGAACTACCTGCCTAGTAAAAACTCCAAGGTGAATCGGTGAGGTGTGATGTTATATCACCCAAGTTATCGGTTTGGGGTGAGTTGTATTACCCGAAGAGAATGAAAAATAAAGTAAGTTGTAATGTGAGATATGAATGAATATTAAAGTAAATTATATGATAACATAAGAATGAGAAGTAAAGAAAGTTGTATGATGATATGATAATGAAAATCTAAAATGAGAATAAGAATTAAATTAAGTGGTATGATGTAATAAAAAAGAGGAAAGTAAATTGCATTAAGAGAAAAGAATGAATGTTAATGTATTATGAGACGTTATGAGATGTGAATGAATGTGATAAGTAAGAATGTGAATTTAGTATAAGATGGGAAGGAATATTAAAGTAGAAATATGATATGATATGGTAGATAGAAGGAGGTTAATATAGTAGATTGGTTGAAGACTAATAATTTACTTTTTGTGCAATATCCAGTTTTCATTTACTATGTTTTCATATTTAATCTCATGTTATCTTTAATTATCATCATGTTAGCAAGTTCTTTTAAATTATTTCATATTATTTATTTAGTAACTAACCTAGTAAATTATACTCACGCCAATTATGGCTGACCCTGTTATTTTCTGGGGGTTAGAGGAGTCCCTCTCTGAGGGAGAACAACCTTGACACTCTTGCAGGTTTTGAGTAGCAGCGAGGTGAGATATCTTAGTAGTACTTAGTTTTGTAGTTATACTTTCTCTTAGTAGAGTTGGTGGTTTATGTATCTATTATATACTTTTATTAAGCTAAGTCATGTAGAATGCAGATATATGATCGTATTTGTATAATATTTTGTATTTTGGAAGATTATGTATATAACTGTATGGGATGATGATATATAGTGATGTGGTGAGGTATGCAAAACCCGTACCCGCCTCGTTGTGGAGTATTGGGTTTTTTGGGTTTGTTTTTGAAATGTTTTCAAAGGTTTTTCTAAAAATCCTTTATGTTTTTAAACGAATTTTTGGTTTTTAATTTATATCTTGCATATTATGATGAGATGTGCCCTAGAGCCCTATATATATATTGTCTGTGTGTTGTTGCTTGGATTTACCTGGGAATGATTGATATATATTGCATGTGTTGTGATATATGTAATTGTTTGCAGAATTCCGTAAGGAGTTTCTGTAATAGGTTAATATTTCAAGGAAGACTCTGTCGAAATTCTAATTGAAATTTATAAAGATTATTCTAAGTAAGAAATAGTGTAAGTAAGAATTTTTTAAAATAAGAAATGGTTTTAAAAAAATGGGGTGTTACAGGGTCAGTTCAGTACATTATTACTCTAATATGTACTCATGTGAAGACTTGATATCTCATATCCATGACCCGTGAGAATGGTCATTAGTCTACGCACACACTAGTCTCCATGTATTATCGTTGCCCTAATTCACAATAATACTTGACTAGGGACATTTAAGAATAGTATTATGATTTCAGCCAATAGGATCTCACAATCAAGTCATGCACTTGATATCCCATGACATTGAACTTACTATTCTAAGGACTTTATTATGTTCATTTAATTCACAATAAATAACACAATAAATAAAATGCATATATGAAATAAAATGTCATGATACAATGTAAACTAGTAGTTTCAATACACAACTGGCCTCTAGGACATACACCAACATATATAACCGAAGACAAAGAAGAAGAATTAGGCATAACAGAAGAAGGTATGAATGAGTTATAAGCCATAACAAAAATTAATATAAATATTTTAGAAATATAGGATTTAATGAAAAATTGCAATTCAGAGGAGGTAGAGGAAGCCTTAAAAAAATCTAAATATAACAAATGAAGAAATAAAAAAGGATCAAGAGAAAGACAATATCATAACAAAACCTATAGAAATTCCACCTAATATGTACGAAGATTCAAGACCACCACCTAGTTAAGACCTTATAACCTACCATGAAAATGACAAAGTAGATAAAGAAGTAAGTTAGGGAAAGAAAAAGAAAAAGAAACAGCAAAATATGAATCCATAGAACACTATGAAAAAGGAATAGCAGAAAATGGAGAATGACTAGATTTAGACTGTGTAAAAGATGTAGATAAAACAATAGAAGAATAGGTAAACGCATCCCTAATAGTAGGATTTAGACAAAACCTCTCAGAAAATACATTTGGGAAATTTATAGAAGCAATCATTATAGGAGTGGTAGCGAAATGGTGAAATGAATTAACAGAAGATGAAAGAAGTAATATAAGGAATCCAAAACCAATTGATGATAAAGGAATACAAGAAATTTCAGCACAAAGAACCCTAAGATTAAAAGAAATAATCACAAATTACGAGAAAACAATAAGAACAGCATTTTGCATCTACGAAAAAAACAGAATGACATAATATATATAAAAAGAACCAAGTAAGATGGAGACTCAGTAATTTAGAAATTTGTTATATGTTTTATTTTGATAACTATGGATGTGAATTCAAAGAATATTTCCAAGATAGTTATTACACAAAAGAAGAAAATAGCTCAATCCTCGACTATTTTTTCCTAAACTTACCAGATCCATAAAGTATAAATATATATAGTGCATCTGTAAATGAGAAAGTAAAACCAGAAATAGACACTTTAGGGTATAAAACATAATTTGTAAAAGATTATCGAGATAAAGTATGCCAAGAAGCTAAATCAACTATTAAATAATATAGGACATATAAACAAAGAATTTGTTATGATGAAGCAAGACCAAATTATTGGGGATGTAATAATAACTATAATTATATAAAGAGACGTAAACACAAATTCCAAAAATATAAATCAAAATACAGAAAAAAATTTAAGAGATATAAAAAACCCGATAAAAGATACTTCAAAAGAATAAATAAAAACAAACAGTATCCAAAAAACCCAAATAAATGTAATTATTATATATGTGGAGAAGTATGACATATATTACCAAATTGTCTTAAGAGAATGAAGAAAGAAAATGTAATATATGTAGAAGAAATTGAAAAAAATGAATAACATAAACTATAAACTCATAGAATATGAGTAAGATTGGTCAGAAATTACTGAAGATGAGGAAACAATGGTAATGGAAGAAGATAGTGGAAGTAGTGCAGATGAAACAGAAGAATGTGAAATAAATATGATGACAAAAATTACAGAAATATGAGAACAATTAGAAGTAGAAGAAAATAAAGAAGAAGTAAGAGAAAGAATGAGTTTTGATATACAAAAATACGATAAAATGATAGCAACCAAACTACACCTAAACCCAAAACAGATATTTTCAATATTTGAAAGAAAAAGAAATACCATAATAATAACTAGAAATAATGGACAACCTATAAACATATAACAAGCTCAAGGAAAAACTATAATTCCCCTGATAACAGAAAAAATAATTAGACAAGAAATAGACAAAGTAATTGAGAAAACCAAAAAGACATTAAGACACATATATCTTGGAGCAGTAAACATAATAATAAAAGCTTAATTTAAGAAAGAAATAAATACATTCTTAGAAATATACCTAATGGATGACAGAATAATATCAAGTACACAAGATGCTTTAATAGGAATAGTACAAGAAAAATTTAATATACCAAAAAATAAAATTTACAATAAAACATAATTTCTCTATAATCATGGCAGAAGAAAATAAAGACAAAAGTCTAGTCATATATCATAGATGATCAGGAATAGAAATGATAGAAAAATGTAAGGTTATGAGTATACAAATAAGAAATATTTATGCTTTCACTAATAAGTATGAAGTAAAAAATAGAAATACGAATAATTAAAAGATAGAACCACTATTGAGAAAAATTATAAGATATACAAACAAACTAGAGAAAACCCTGAAATGACTATACCAAATTATATATAATTTGACTATAATAAAGCTAGCGCCCCGAATTTCAATAATAGAAATAAGATATACAACTTCAAAATCTTTCCTTCAATGTAATTCAAACACAGTATCAAACACAGGGAAAAATACAACTTTTCTTTACAATTTTTTTTATTACAATGCACAACGGAGAATTATACACATTTATTACAATACATCTCAACATTTAAACTCCAGTCATCATCAGGTCCAAGCTTAAACATTGCTCAAGCCACTTGCTCGCAAATCCTGCAAAAATGACCAGAAAAGAGAGCACATCAGTTGAATACAACTGACGCAATAATATAATAATAGTAACCCTCTAAAATCTCACAATTACAAACTTGTAGCACAACATAAAATGAAACAATGATAAAAGATTCATAAAATCAACAAGTGAAACTACACTAAATGAATAAGTGTGTGTCGAGAAAACAAAGGAAAAATGCATAAAACAATATCCAAGAAAACACAATGCACACAATTCATACTAATGCATACTTGTTCGGATTCTATGCATCCCATACTGCATAGGTCCGAGGGCAAGCCCTTACGTACACCTCATTTAGGGTTCGATCCCTTACCATGCAAACTCACTCCTGTGACTATACAAGATTTAAACAATTTGTGAGTACCTAGCCCATGCCCCGATAATTCCAAAAATTAATCTCACACCGCAGATGATCATTCACATCCCGATCATTTCAGGGATTCAATCTCACACCGCAAGCTATGTCGCCTCACCACACACTAACATCCCATGAGTGTCGCCTCGATCCTGATAATTTCGGAGATCAATCCCATACCGCAAATGAGCTGGAGATACTTTCACTCACATCTCAATAATTCTGGGGACCATCCTACACCGCAGACCAGCTAAGACCCTCATACTTATGTTTGCCCTTGTTTCATCACAACTTCAACTAGGAACATTAGGCCAAACCAGGAACATTAGGTTTGTAATAGTGGTAACCTGAGCCACCTAGAACCAGCTCCACCCTACCGGACTTTACATGCCAAACTAGGAACATTAGGCCATCAGGTAACTTCCTACAATCAAATTATCCACTGCCGGTACTCTAGGGTTCGCTCAGTTTCTAGTTCTCCTAACTTAATGCCTCAAGCATCCATCTAGGGTTCTCACAATAACCCTAATCGCAATAAAAAAATGTCACTTGGTTCAATCATTTGAAATACTATTTATATACTCTTTTCTGAAAAACAATACATTTCCCACAACACCACGGATGTGAATCAAAATCTCAAACATGAAATACTTTATTTCCAAAAATAACACTTGTACATCCACAAATCCCTTCATTATTCACATTTTTTTTAATAAACTGTTGTTACCATAGAAGACTCTTTCTTATATGGAAACAAAAAATTCAATCCCCGAAATCCTTTAAGTTTAACTTTTAAGTCTCACTTTCCATACATACATAAAGCTCAATAAATCGCTCTAGAATTCAAATTAATTTAATCCAAAATACGTATTTTTATTATCTGGGATCTCATCCTTAAAATATGAATTTTTTTAGTTCTAAAAATTTGAAAGATACCTCTTTTGAAATTGAAAATCACCCTTTAGAATTCGAGTTTTCGTCTTTCAAAACTGAAACATATATCCCCTAAAAAATTGAAAATTTATTCCATA